>OY015313.1:71789958-72187443 GCA_955612985.1 Cheilosia scutellata | reverse complement strand
GGGAGTAGCAACGCTTGTGTGTCGCGAAAGATCACATGAGCTGGATGTGCAAAATGGAATAACGCCATAACGCCTCCTTCTCTGCTATGGTGACGGTTTAAAAACCGCTCCTCTTTTCTCAGGTTATAGAAATAATAATTACAACCATCCGGCCCATATGGTAAAACTTTTTTTCGTCGGGAAAAATAACCTTCAGCCAATCATTTGTGCTCATTCCATTTTGCACATCCCAGCTCATGTGATCTTTCGCGACACACAAGCGTTGCTACTCCCATGCGTCATTAATTGGTGGTTTTTTTTTAAGTTTCAAGTGCCTTAAGAGTTTAGCACGGGCAATTGTGCAGGTAACAGTGGATAAGCTGGCCTTAACATTCGATTTCTCCCAAATTTTAGCTGCCGATAAAGCTGAATTTGACGCTGTTCTAAGGATACTTCGCGTTTCGCGAAATGTTAAGGCAGAAGAAGTGGTTCCTTTATAATTTTTTGCGTAATACGAAGGGTTTTTTAAATAATGGCTTACAAAATTATCACTTCGCTTTATTTTTCGGGCTATAACACGGCATGAAAGACCTACAGAGCAATAAACATCTATCCTTCCCCTTTTCTCCACTGTTAAACATTTTTTCTTGCCCATTTTTATTAACACTCAATCAAGAACAATTACTTTATAAAATGTACCGTTTAAACCGAAAAAAAACTATTCACTTCTAAAAAAACCGTTGATTTGCTCACTGCTTCTAATCTAATGACTCAATTTATTTTCGCATATTCTTTACTCAATTTACAATTTGTCTTCAAAGTTCCGTTAACTAAATCTCTCCAATACATAAATTTTATATTTTGTTGTTAACAAAATAGTCTCTCATTTACCATAGTCGTTTTTTTCTAATCCATCATGTAACGGGAGAAATATCGATTTTACTTTTCGAAAATGCCTGCTTCTAATCTTATGACTTGCAGTGTATGTAAACATAACTTAAATTCTTGATTTCGGCAATGAACCACAACAGGTATTTCCCCTAACACATCAACAACTTCACCTGTTACTACCCTTAAATTAAAACTTTTTACATTGCTTATTTTATATTTAGAAAAATACAACAAGTAATCTTTTTCAGAAATTACCGAAACAACAGCACCGCAATCTATTTCCATTTTAAGCAATACCCCATTCACCTTTAATTCCGCTACCAATGGTCCACTCGGAGCGTCAATGTAGTTTAAGCTGCCTAATTTCGCTTTTGCATGAGCTTTCGATGATGATCTCCCATGATGATCTAGCATTCCCCGCTGTACCGCCATATGCTTATTCCGCTCACGTTGTGTCGGTTTACAGCGCGTTTCAATTCACTTGGCCCATGATGGAATAACTTGGCCCATGATGGAATAAGTATAAGGTGGTCTCGTCGGCTGCCGACTCGTTCGTTTTTTGGTCCCTTAACGCTTCGTTAACGTACACTTACTACGCTGAATAAAGAGAAAAACGTGTCGTTAAGGGACTACTTTTTGCCGACGAGACCACCTTATACTTATTCCATCATGACTTGGCCAACCGTCGGTTGCGCAGAGAGAGAATTTAAGAGAATATACACGACACAAAACAAAACACAAAAACAAAATACACAGAAACCTGCGCAGTAGAATGGCCAAGTGAATTGAAACGCGCTGTACTTCGGCATGCTTTAGCTGAATGTCCAGTTTTTCCACACACAAAGCACTGCCAATACTTAGCGGGACCAGTGCTGCCAGTGTTTTGTCATAAGAATTCCCACGCAAGTGCCAAAAAATCCCTTTTTTCCCTCGCCTGGCTCGAAAAAGTACTTCAGATTTTCCCACACATAGTTTACGAAAGGAAAACAAATAATTAACAAAACAAAAAAACAGTCTCAATAACTATGGGGAAAAACTTTAGTGTATTACAGGCAAAGCTCCACGCTATACTAAAGAATGAGCCAGGCCAGGCACATCAAAAAATTAGCTCCGAAGCCGTTCACATCTATATATTCCCGGACAATCAAGCAGCTATAAAAGCCCTTAGCTCACCTAACATTGGATCCAAATCAGTATTACACTATGACTATTTCTACACCCTTCAAAGACTTAGGGCCAGCTTCAAAGGTTCCGGGAAAAGTTTCGGATAATATTATCCGACACATAACGCTAAACAATAGATAAAGGAGTGTGAAATAAAATCCCTGTGATACTAGTTTCTAAGATTCTTGTCTGTCAATTATTTATATACAACTTGTTTGTCATAGTGTTTATGTATTATGAATATTTATTATTGTTTATGATAAAATTGTTCCAATTACTTTTCACATAGAGACCAGGGATGGAAAAGTCGATACAATTGTATCGAATTCGATACAAATGAGTTTGCTTGAGTACAAAAGTACATTTTGCCTTAATTCGATACAATTTATCTTTCAAATTTCAAATTCTCTTGCAATTTGTATTCTTCCAAAAATAAAAAATTAAATTAATTAACGTTGACTGGATTCTACTTTTCGCGACCCAATGCTCTGAACGCATTCAACTTTGTATTCCAGTCTCTATCTCTATCGTGTATCGCCATCGGCTGTCAGTGTCCTGTCAGTCACAGTTACTGTCACTGATGCTATTTTATTCGTTTTTTTTTCCTGTGTTATGTTTATCGTTTTTATCTCTATTGCTGAAGAAATGGAAAAGTAATAAATGTTATTACATATTATTACGAACGAAAATTTATCGACGAGCATATTTCAGGCTGATTTAAGGAAAATGTATACTGTGGCGATTTAGCAGAAACTTTTTCCTTAGAAAACAATTTAAATAATCAAGATGTCTTAAATTTTAAAGAAAACGTAAAAAAAATGTGTATTAACTTTTTGAAGAGATAAGAGAATCAATATTCAAAATCCCTTTGTAAATTCGATGGAATATTTTACACCAGAAGCAGTTGTATCAGGAAAATTTAATTCAATATTGAAATTTGTTTTTGAATTTTTTCCTAACGAAAAAAAGAATATCTAAAAAATTAACAATGAATACAAAGCACTTGCCGACTGCGAACAAATTCATAAATTTAAAAATTATTCAATTTCAGAATTTTGGGCTGAAGTAAATTTAATTAAAAACGAGTGTAATGAGCTGATGTTTGATAATATTTATAAAATTGCTCAAGCCGTCGTTTCTATTCCACACTCATCAGCAAATGTCGAAAGGATTTTTTTTTATCAAACATTAATAAAATCGAAATGTCGAAACCGACTTCAAGTCGAAACTATCTCGGCTTTAATTGAAACCAAAAATTTGATTAGAAACTCATCCTGTCATGAGTTTCAAGTACAGGGCAATATTTTGAATATCAATGTGCAAACTGAGAATATTAAGCCTGAAGAGCTAATAGAATAATATATAAACAATTTTCTCCTTTTTTGTAGGTATAACGTATAGTTTTGTTGTTATGAAGTCATTAGCTACCTAATGTTTATTTATGTTATTGTTTTGTTAATTAATTTTTTTTTATGTTTTTGAAAAAAAAAAATATTCTGAATTCTCTTTTTTATACGCAAAATTGTTTTCAATACAATTGGCTCCATTTCAGTACAATCTTACAACAGTTTTCAGTACAAATCGAAAATGGCATTTTCCATCCCTGATAGAGACTGATGTAGAAATTTGTTTTCTAAAAATTCAAATTAATGTTGTGGCTGAAATCTACGCTCGTCAACGAAAAAATGCTCTGAAACTGTGATAGGCTAACCTATAGAGCCCGAGTTTCCCAAAGTGTGCTCCGCGGAGCACTTGGTGCTTCGCCATGAAAATCCAAGTGCTCCGCGGAAAGATGGGAAAAAATGAAAATTCCATCTGACTAGCTAATTTTGTGCTTTTGGAACTTGGTAATTTTTTTCGCAGCAATGGAATTTGTGTATAGATTATTATTATTATTATTATTTATTAACAAGTAAAATTAATTTACAATATTAATGACACTACAGCACTAGCTACAGGGGCTTTCGGCTGGGGTGTGTATAGATTACATAGTACTAAAATGAGTAAAAATAAATCGTGTACTCCAGAACTTCAGAGCTATCAAAATGGAAACGAATCAATCAATCAATGGCGTTGATAGCGAAATTGGTTGTTCTACGAAGCTTGTTTTCGGGGAAATAGTTGTTTCTAAGAAGACCGGAAGTTTTGAGAACCGCAAAAGGAAGGAAATCGGACGCAAATCTACTCCAAAGAAAGGTTTACCGGACAAGTAGAGCCAATCCATTTCTGATGTCCATACAAATTAGGGAGATTGTTGCACCTAAACTCCATCAAGAACTCACGGCCAGGGCGTGTCGGAGAACAAAATCCTCGTGGATGTAAATTCCACACTATGTCAACAAAAACCTAAGGAAGAGCCGGATTTTCGAAAGACTCCACTTACAAATACCATTGCAATTTTGGAAAGTGTTCTTTGGAGTGTCAAATCCAAGTTCAATTTACATATTTGGATCCGATGGAAAAGTGTATGTAAGGGTCCTCCAAACAAAGAATTGCAGCAAAAGTACACGCTTCCGACCATAAAACATGGAGGAGAGAAAGCAATGGTCTGCAGTGCATTCTCTTGGTTCGGTGTTGGTCAATTAGTTGTATATAGATCGACCCTTGATCAACACGCTTATAGAAGCATATTAGAGAAAACAATTTTATTCATACATGCCAGTAACATAATGATTTCTAACACCACAACGAACCTTAGCATTCAATCATCAGTTCGGACTCGGCATTAAATTGTAGGTCCCTTTTATTAGGCCCAAAAAGAAAAACTCACAAAACCAATGGTTGTGAGAAGCTAGTCCTAGGGTGCCTATATGGACCTGTTGCTCCAAAATATTTATTTATTTTTAAGATGCCGGATTTTATTTATTTTTCTTATTCTGTGGCAAACTCAAAAAATTAATAAAAAATGTTTTTGGATTATTTTTTTTTAAATACTTATCTACTAAATTTAAATATTTTATAATATGGTACAAGTCACATCACATACAGTGAGCGTCAAAAGTGAGTAAACACCGATGCTTCTTTGAGTTTTCTTTAGGGTCTGGAAACGTCTAAAAACCAACAAAATGTAAAATTTTGTAAAGATTTTGATTACGAAATAACAATAAATTAAACATATTTCATGTCGACAGCAATAAAATCCAAACTCCAAAGACAAATGAAAACCGTTGGTATTCACTCACTTTAGACACTACATGTACATGTTACTTATTTCTTCAATTTAGTAAAATTTAAAAAAATCTGAAAATAGTAATTGCGCTTTCCATAACTACGAAAAATGGGCTACGTACATACAACGAAGTGCTCCGCGAGGAATTTTTCTCCAGAAAAGTGCTCCGCGACCAAAAAAGATTGGGAACCGCTGCTATAGACTTTAACTGTTAGATATCACTATCCAAGACCTTTGAAACCAAAAGCTGCTGTTCATTTGGCAGATAAGTTCGTGATAGGCTATTCGAGATTTTAAATGACATAAAAGATTTTTCTTGAAATTGGCCTTAGCCTCGGGAACAGAACCAAATTTGGTGGGTTCCTGTCCGTGAATGCTTCGAAGGAAAGGAAAAGCAGACGAATTGGCCAGAATAGGTTCCGAAACCCCTTTCACGTGCCCTTTCTGATATAACCCCAAATTGGCTAAAAACTTAACAGGTTTAACAATGACCTGCCCATAGCAGACATGATATCAGAAACCTTGTATAGGATTCCTTATAGGGTATCATGTGTAACAATACTACCTAAGCTAAATAAATCCAGCCAACTCATCGGAGAGCAGGTTATGTATGGAAGAAGACGAAACAACATTATATGCTAATTTCGAAGGAAGATCTTCTCCAAGGACTTGACCAAAAGATTTGAAAAAAATCCTCTGCAGTAGTATCATAAACTTTATAAAAAAAGTGGAGAACCTCCTAGCCTAAACCCTCTTTCTAATGTATGGTACAATATGTAGATCTTAATCAGGTCGACGTGCCGCTTTTATTTGCTAGGATAAAAGGCGAGGATAGGATAGTCAGTCTCCATTAGTTATTGCAAAAAACAGGGGTGGGATTCTGTAAAATACGAAACGAAAACCGCTTTCGTTCTCACTAAACAGTAAACATGGCTCTATCATATCTGTGGTAATAGACAGAGACGATATCGATTAGTCGTTTTCATTTTACGTTATTTGGTCCCAGGTCTTCTGTCTTTTTGTGTCAATACAAGAGCTTGTTCAATGTTCATGAAATCAGTTAGGTATATAAAATAAATTGTCTTCCTGAAGTTGAACAATAAAATTAAAGTAAAGTTTCAAAGAACAAAAATTCCCTTATGTTTGTTCTGGAAAACAGAAAGTTTCCCTTTTTCCCTTTTAGCTCATTCATTTAGGGCGGTTTTATTCACTATTGTTCAACTTGCCGAAAACTCCAAAGTTAGCCAACTTCGAAGTTGATCTTAAATCGAGAGTTGAACGGCAAGTTGAAAATTGCTTTTATTCACTACATTAATTTGCAACTCCGAAGTTGAAATCCTAAAGTTGGCCTACCTGCAGTTTGTAAAATATCCCTGGGATATTTGTGACAAATGACACACAATATGTCAGTTCAACCTTAGATTTGCATTTCGCGCGTAATTTCAATTGTGTTTTAACGTTATTTTCCATTGGACAGATCAGATTTGAATTTCAGATCTCAGATTTTTCGTGCTTTTGTAAATGTATAAGTTATTATTAGTGTGTTATTAGACAGTACATCAGCTGGGCAAATTGTTTTCGTTTGTCGATGAAAACAATTATGAACTTAATATGAATAATTACATATATCGACATTGTCGTCCGCTTTGAGAGACGAAAACGATAGATGAAATCACGGTCATCCCATTTTTCCAGTCCAACACGTTGTAGCATCTTGTATTACCGCCTCTCACACTCATGTACCAAATTATCTATCTCCTCATCATCTTCCCTGCTCGAAGACGATGGCCAATTCTCCTAAAAATAGTTTGCACGCTACATTATTTCAATTTTAAAAATGAATTATTAATTATTTTCGTCACTTTCAGAACTGAACTACCAAACATAAATAAAAAAATAAAAAAAAATCGGAAGTTTGACATAAAACCCCAAGTTTGCTTCATAACTTCTACTTTTTCGGGGAGTTGAGCGAATCCAAAGTTAATCAACTCTTGGTTTTCTCAACTTCGGAATATCCAAAGTCGAGTGAGTCAACTTCGAGTGAATAAAAGCAATTTCTCAAGTTGAAAATAAAAATCCCCAAGTTGTGTTCAACTTGAAGTGAATAAAATGGCCCTTAGGACATTCATTTACTTTATGAGAAGACGTGCACTTGACACAATTGAAAATGTTGTATCTTTGATTGAATGTTATGTCTCTCTGTTTCTTCGGTTGTAAGCGGTTAATTAGATTCACATGAGAATGAGCACCCAGTTCTCTTTGTTCATTTTCAACGAGCTCGAATTCTCTTGCAATATCACATGCTAACTTCCACTTAAGACCACTATCACTTAGCAACAGGTTTTGAAGCCGTTGGTCCCGTACACCAACCACCAGCTTATCCCGTAATGCTTCCCCTAAGGGCCGTTTTATTCACTATTGTTCAACTTGCCGAAAACTCCAAAGTTATTAAACTTCGAAGTTGATCTTAAATCGAGAGTTGAACGGCAAGTTGAAAATTGCTTTTATTCACTACATTAATTTGCAACTCCGAAGTTGAAATCCTAAAGTTGGCCTACCTGCAGTTTGTAAAATATCCCTGGGATATTTGTGACAAATGACACACAATATGTCAGTTCAACCTTAGATTTGCACTTCGCGCGTAATTTCAATTGTGTTTTAACGTTATTTTCCATTGGACAGATCAGATTTGAATTTCAGATCTCAGATTTTTCGTGCTTTTGTAAATGTATAAGTTATTATTAGTGCGTTATTAGACAGTACATCAGCTGGGCAAATTGTTTTCGTTTGTCGATGAAAACATATGAACTTAATATGAATAATTACATATATCGACATTGTCGTCCGCTTTGAGAGACGAAAACGATAGATGAAATCACGGTCATCCCATTTTTCCAGTCCAACACGTTGTAGCATCTTGTATTACCGCCTCTCACACTCACGTACCAAATTATCTATCTCCTCATCATCTTCCCTGATCGAAGACGATTGCTAATTCTCCTAAAAATAGTTTGCACGCTACATTATTTTAATTTTAAAAATGAATTATTAATTATTTTCGTCACTTTCAGAACTGAACTGCCAAACATAGAAATAAAAAATAAAAAAAAATCGGAAGTTTGACATAAAACCCCAAGTTTGCTTCACAACTTCTACTTTTTCGGGGAGTTGAGCGAATCCAAAGTTAGGGCCGTTTTATTCACTATTGTTCAACTTGCCGAAAACTCCAAAGTTAGCCAACTTCGAAGTTGATCTTAAATCGAGAGTTGAACGGCAAGTTGAAAATTGCTTTTATTCACTACATTAATTTGCAACTCCGAAGTTGAAATACTAAAGTTTGCCTACCTGCAGTTTGTAAAATATCCCTGGGATATTTGTGACAAATGACACACAATATGTCAGTTCAACCTTAGATTTGCATTTCGCGCGTAATTTCAATTGTGTTTTAACGTTATTTTCCATTGGACAGATCAGATTTGAATTTCAGATCTCAGATTTTTCGTGCTTTTGTAAATGTATTATTAGTAAAAGTTATTATTAGTGTGTTATTAGACAGTACATCAGCTGGGCAAATTGTTTTCGTTTGTCGATGAAAACAATTATGAACTTAATATGAATAATTACATATATCGACATTGTCGTCCGCTTTGAGAGACGAAAACGATAGATGAAATCACGGTCATCCCATTTTTCCAGTCCAACACGTTGTAGCATCTTGTATTACCGCCTCTCACACTCACGTACCAAATTATCTATCTCCTCATCATCTTCCCTGCTCGAAGACGATGGCCAATTCTCCTAAAAATAGTTTGCACGCTACATTATTTCAATTTTAAAAATGAATTATTAATTATTTTCGTCACTTTCAGAACTGAACTGCCAAACATAGAAATAAAAAATAAAAAAAAAATCGGAAGTTTGACATAAAACCCCAAGTTTGCTTCATAACTTCTACTTTTTCGGGGAGTTGAGCGAATCCAAAGTTAATCAACTTTTGGTTTTCTCAACTTCGGAATATCCAAAGTTGAGTGAGTCAACTTCGAGTGAATAAAAGCAATTTCTCAAGTTGAGAATAAAAATCCCCAAGTTGTGTTCAACTTGAAGTGAATAAAATGGCCCTTAATCAACTCTTGGTTTTCTCAACTTCGGAATATCCAAAGTTGAGTGAGTCAACTTCGAGTGAATAAAAGCAATTTCGCAAGTTGAGAATAAAAATCCCCAAGTTGTGTTCAACTTGAAGTGAATAAAATGGCCCTAAGAAGTCTTTGAAATCACAATGCACTGAGAGCATTTTTATTTCTAAGATAAAGTCCGAAATGGATTGATTTTCTTTTTGTTTAGCGCAGTTAAATCGTTCTGCGATTATATTTTTCTTTGTAGAAAAGCCGTCTTCTATCAAAGCGATGAGTTCACTAAACTTTTTTGTTGTAGGAGAATCCGGTGACACTAGATCTTTGATTTTTCTGTAGCTGTCCGGTCCCACTAATGTAAGAAATAGTGGCGTCTTTTTCTTATCAGGAGTGTCGTTGAAGAAGAGTTGTTTCATACTGTAGTGTGGATTGAAAAGTACTACTTATTGACCACAACGCCATCTAATGGAAAGTAGACGAACTTATTCAACGAAACTTCGAAACTACGAAACTTTGAATCTCAACGAATGGTGAATGGTCTAAAACGAAACTAGTACGTTCTCGATTGTTCCGGTTGGAGTATAGAATATTCGAGAAGCTTTAGTGGGGAGTATAAAAAGGGTTGCGAAATCCGACGAGACGACAGTTTATTTTTAAAACGTGTAAAGTAAAGTTCGAATAGTGATATAAAATAAGTGGGAAGATTGTAAGAAGCGGAAAAGTTGATTTTAAGTGATATTGTCTTGTAATAAAAGTGAATTATTAAAGTTTAGTAAATAGTCGGCCCTAGCGAGGTATCCGTCGGAACGGAAAATTCTCCGCAACGCATACTCCGTCGGAGACTCAAATAACATTCGAGGTATCCGCATTCGGAAAGAATAATTAAAATGCGACAACGCATTGATTTGATATGATGTTGTTCGTGGTACATCGGGATTTTCGTATTTAGTGCTTGTTTTTTCGTTTTTTTTTTGCCCTAGAAACACACATTTAAGCAACAAAACCAATTACTTAGCTAAAATGTTTTTTTTCTTTATTGCTTTCATTTATTAACACTTCACTGCAAATCGTATACAAATTCCGCAACCAATTCCTGTCGGAGCATATCGGAAGAAAATTCGTATGAAGCTGTCAAAAATATCAGTAAAAATGCACTTCATCGCACTGAAACGCAAAACGCCAGTGTGCGTTACATATTTGTCGGAACTAAGTTCCGAAAAGCTGTTCCGACGTATACCTCGCTGCAAAAATCCTCCGATTCGTATAAAATCGGAGAATTTTCCGTTCCGACAGATACCTCGCTAGGGCCGAATGTTTTATCTTTTCGAATCCCAGTCGAATGTAACAATACGCTCTATATAATCGGCGAAGTCTTCACCGATAACAAATTGTTCGATTGAGCCAATAAATTAACCGGACCCGTTATTCAATGGCACACTGACTACCGTCTTCGTGTCACTATTATCGCTACTGTCACTAGTTTCCATATTTTAATTTTAATTGTATTTAGCTTTACAACTAACAGATTGTTTTTTTTTTTTAACCAATAACTAAACGTTTTCGTTTTTGACCTCGTCGCCAAAATGTTATGTCTCGAATTAATAACCACGACCGACTTTGTTGGAATCCATTTATTGACTGACTTACGTACTAACTTACAAACCATGATGGAATAAGTATAAGGTGGTCTCGTCGGCTGCCGACTCGTTCGTTTTTTGGTCCCTTAACGCTTCGTTAACGTACACTTACTACGCTGAATAAAGAGAAAAACGTGTCGTTAAGGGACTACTTTTTGCCGACGAGACCACCTTATACTTATTCCATCATGTTACAAACTAACTCAACTCTCTCTTAATCTAATTCTAATATACCTATATACTTAACATAATACTCTTAAATTCTATATGACACTTCTTATAGCGATTTCATCAAACACCAAAGAAGTCTCCCTCATGCTTGATTCATAACTGGAAACCAATTTTTTTCAGATTTTGTGTAACATTGCTATTAAATCCAGGGGCCAGATTATGTAAGACGAAAACGGTCGAACGCTATCGTTTCGACAATATCAGTCTCTGTCTACAGATATTAAAGAGACAGATTTAGTGAAAACTAAAGCGGTTTTCGTTTCGTTTTTTACAGAATCCCACCCCAGGTCTCGTTTTCTTAATTAACTGCCACCGTTGTATGGAGCTCTCTGACGGAAAGTTAATTTTAAGTATATTTCGTAAGCATCTATATACAGTGGTGGGCGCAGTAGCGCAGTGGTTAGTGTGCTGGACTACTGTGCGAGGGATCCCAGGTTCGATCCCCGGAAAAACACAAATTACATCTTAAGGTTTTTTCTACTGCGCCACCTCTCGCGAACGTCTGAAAAACATCCGAGAGTATAACTGTCCTGAAAAAGCTTCTCAATTCAGCCGTTCGGACTCGGCATAAAATTGTAGGTCCCTTCCATTCGTTCCAAAAATAGAAACTCACACAAAACGAATGGTTGCGAGAAGCTAGGCCTTGGGTGTCTACCGCCTGTCGCGCCGCCTATTTATTTATTTTATCTATATACAGTCGGCGATTTATATTGTAATTCAGAAGCCAAGTCTCTTTCATTTTTTTTCCAGTATCATTTTGCCAAATGTTTTACCATTCGAACTAACTTTTGGCAAAGAGTCTATTATATTAGACAGTGGTGTAGCAATTTTTTTCTTTAAAATCTTGTTTTTGTTCGCTGAACATTTCTTTTGAAAACTAAATTTTCTTAATTTTTCTTTGTAATCGACCAATTTCTATATTCTATATATTGAGTTTACCTTTTTGTCGGCTTTAGTGGTCTATCAGGTATTATGATGCAATTAAAACACGTTCAATTCATCCTTTTCACGCTACGTTTCGTCGATTTCTTGTCGACATCCTCAGGGGTTAGGTTAGGTTAGGTTGAAGTGGCTGCCGACAAAAGGCCGACACACTTAGACCAATTAGGTCCCTTGTGATACCACATGAATCTATTAAATTTCATCCTACTCGTTGAACCAGTTTGAGCTCCTGATGAAGCAAAGGAGACTACGAATGTCTAGGTTTGTTAGATCGTTTAGATCATTGTAGCAGGGGGCTCCCAAATGGAGTTTCCGTTTTCGGGAGAGTGCCGGACAAGTGCAAAGGAAGTGCTGAATGGTTTCCTCCTCCTCTTCGTCCAAGCAGCTTCTACAAACATCTTTGAGATCTAGCTTTGGCCAGATCTGTTTTGTCGCTAGACATGTCGTGCCACATGTCCACCTAAGGTTTGTTCTTTGGATGGCATCCTGCTTTATTATAATGCCCAAGCCACAATGGCGCTTTGCGGCGTGCGTGCGTTGACAGATAGAGTAGAACCAATGCTTTCATATGGTGCAAGCCAGAATGCGGCTTCAGGCTTCGGGTCGCGTTGTGATCGTAAATATCGTAAAGTTCAACGCGGCGCCCAAGTAGAGCAACTTTCTACTTTCAGTGGCGTTGGACGGCTTTGACGTTTTCTTTCGGTTTGGTTTGTTCGATTTGATAATATTTAAAGTGTTAGAGCATATGCCGTTCATTGTTGGAGTTGCATGGATTCACTTAGGTATATACGTACCTACTCGTTTTTAGTAGCCTATGAGGTTTTTTCAATACAAATTAATTATTTTACTGTGTGGAAATGACGAATATTATTTTTGTTGTAATGCCACTAGTGATTTCTTTAGATTGTTGATAAAAAAAATATGTGCTCAAATGTAATGTACACGCTTTTGATATTTCAATTTTGTCTGAAACTACTCTATTCTTCATACAATTTATTAACGAAATAAACATTTTTGTTTAGAATATTTATAGTTTCTTTTTCTAGTTACGGGTGTATCTAATTTCCTGCGATGTGCAAATGATAGGTATTATTTTATTACTTGGTTTACCCGCCCAGGTTTGCTCGTGCCAATGAATTGCATTGCTTAGATATATTTTTTATTGTCCATCGGGACAATGCACATGAATATGCGCACCTTTGTCCGACTTTGACCCAACTTCACGGGAATTCCAATAGATATCGAAGATTCCCTGTAAATTTGAACTCAATCGGCTGGTAGGGTTTGAAGTCCGTACATAGGAACATAAAAAAATGTCTGGACAAGACAGCGAAGATCTTCGCGGAAATATAGCAAAAAAATGACCCTAATTAGGTCATAAAATCCTTTCAATATGCATTGTCCGATGGGTGACCGGATGTGGTAAAAACCCAGCGGGCGACGGGAATAAGCAGTACCTGCGATCGCAATCGTCCGAATGTCCAGCATACCACCAGATGTATACATATAATTGAAATAAAATATAAATATAAATTGAAAAATCAAGTAAATCGTCGGTATCCATATTTGAGAATTTATTAATAGTGTTTTTTTTAAATAGCCAAACCAAGTTTTTAACAAAATTGCACTTCTCTATTTAAGTGACTAAACTTCTTTCCACAGCTCAGATAAATGCTGTCCATTTGGTAATATTGCTCACTTAAATCGTTTTACAAGAAGTATTAGTAATCAATTTTAAGGGAAGGGATTTTCGATGTACTTTACCCATATTTTCTCAACTAAACTAAATCTACCTGTCTCGCCTGAAACGCCTTTCATGTGAAGGCATGCACCTTCAATGCACAGGCAATTCTTCCACAAAAATATTCCACGACAATAAAAGTGAAAATACATGTTATTGATATTTATTTATGCATTTTTTTTTTTTACTATTTTGAACAAATTTCCTCTTAATTCGTGCATTAAAATAACAAAAGCAAAAAGGAGTAGTTGCATTCTGCTCTGAATTCGTACATAACGTACGTACGCAACATAAACCAAACAGAATTTTCAATCTCTCCCACTCTAATCTCTCAACGCGCCAACGCTCTGAAGCGCCATTTAGTTTTGGAAAAGTGCGGCTTGCGCGCGTTGACATAAAGTACGGTAAAGTTTCTAAAACGCCTGTCAACGCACGCAAGCGGCAAAGCGCCATTGTGAATTGGGTATAAGTTTACACGTAGCGATTGGGATACCTAAAGTACCTTTGTTTGGTACTATAGGTAGTGTAGTTCCCAGCTTGGCAAGTTCGTCAGTCTAGGGCTGTATTAGAGTTAATAGAGGCTGATTCCAGGCACTTAATTGCAGCCTGACTATCCGAGAAGATGCGGATATCTTTAGCGGATATCACGTTTTCTTTTAGCCAGGATAAGACTTCCTTTATTGCCATTATTTCCGCCTGAAAAACGCTACAGTGATCTGGGAAACGGAAGGAGAGACTGAGGTTTAGTCTATCCTCAGGGGTAGTTTTATTACATCTTAAAAATCAAACATCATTAACAGCTTTCTAAATTATTGCCACACATTATACTTACATGTTATAGGTTACATAATAATATATTCATCCGTTCTTTTGTATTTTTGACGGCACAAACATACAAAATAAATAAATAAATAACACGTATAGGACATCACTATTTTAAATATCACAGCAATTTTTTTTTTTCTGGTGTATGGCAACCAAGTAGCTGGCACTAATGTTGTCTAAGTCCTCTTTTGTGTTCATCGTAGTTGCTTTCCTCTCTTGAATTCGTAAGCTTTCAAGAGTATACCTCGTTCTTGTTCTTCTCTCCTTGTCCAATATTTTTATGTTGTCAAAATCCGGTTCATGTCCGTTGTCGATCATATATTGTGATAGTGCCGTCGCTGTTGTTCTTGCTTTGTTTATGTCCGCTTTGTGTTCTGCCATTCTCGTTCCTAGCGCTCTTTTTGTAGTTCCTATATATATTCTATTGCACGTCTGGTTCTCTTTACCTTTACAGTTTATTTGGTAAACCACATTACTCTGTTGTTCTTTATTGATTTTTGATTTTGTGTTCGTGTAAATGTTTCTTAGTGTGGAGTTTGATTTATAGGCGAATGCTGCGTTCTCTTTTTGTATCGTTGTATGCAATGTCTTGTTGTTGGTTAGTCTGGGTATGTATGTTACACTATGGAATATTTTAGGGTTGCCATCTTCAATTGTTTGTTCTTGTGGTATTTTGTATTTCGGGGAGAGTACGATAACTACGGCGCCAAAAATTGATAACGGTATTTTGTAAAGGGGTTAAATACAAGCACTTTTTACTATGGGAGGGGGGGGGGGCTTTCTTACTCCGTTTAGGCGGGAGGGGTAATTTAAAGAAAATGATACTTTAAATGGATACTTAACTCAATGTCACTGATGTCCATAATTCTGTGTATAAAGTTTCTCGCTGTGTTAATTTTTTGCTTGTTTGGTTGAGTTGAGTTAAAGTTCATCATTCGTCCTGAGGATTGTGGTTTGGAATACCAGGGGCCTATAACATAACGTGACAAGTCGACAAGTCTAAATTCACTTGTCCAACTATGCTTGTCCGACAAGTACACATTAATTCTGTAACAAAACGTAAACCGTTGCACTTGTCAAAAGAATGAAATTTCCTCGACTTGTCGGCATTCTTGGACAAGTGTTTAACATGTGAAGATGGCAAAAATCGGATGGCGGACAAAAAAAATGCAATTTAAACAAAAATAAGAGAGCAAAAAGATATCCTTTTTGGTGCTTTCTGTGATGTCCTAACAAAAGAAAATAAATGTGCAAAATGGAAGGAATTACACAGCCAGGAAAAAGCTTAAATATTGTTCTGCAAAATAAGAATTGGACTTATATAAGGGACGTATATTTTAATTATATATTATATATTATTTTATTTCTGTATTTATATTCTTCTTTTCCAAAGGTATTACATTAAAAATGCACTTGTCAGCTCTTTACAATATTCAAATTATATAATTTCCCACTTGTCATCTTTCATCGCGACAATTGTCGAAGTATTCACGGACTTGTCGTTTTGTGTTACACAATTTTTTACAAGTTGTCGAAATTCACTTGTCCTACAACTACTTGTCGCGTTGTGTTACAGGCCCCAGTTCATCTTTATTGTCTCGTTGTCTCTTGTAAGTTTTACAGCGCGTTTCAATTCACTTGGCCATTCTACTGCGCAGGTTGCTGTGTATTTTGTTTCTGTGTTTTGTTTTGTGTCGTGTATATTCTCTTAAATCCTCTCTCTGCGCAACCGACGGTTGGCCAAGTGAATTGAAACGCGCTGTACGTCTAAATAAGGTACACTGCCTTCGTTTTCTTCTTCGGAGGTGAACTGGAACTTCGGGTGATATCTATTTAAAGTGTTTAGAATTGTAGTTTTGTCCTGTTTTTTTACTATTGCAAAAATGTCGTCAACGTATTTCACTATTATTTTTATTTCTATATTGTCTTTTTTTAATTGATCTATTGCGCTGTTAAGAAGGCTGTCCAAAATGATGTTGGCTATTGTGGGAGAAAGCGGATTTCCCATTGGCATACCGAATGTTTGGCTGTATATTTTGTCGTTGTGCTTAAAATAGTTATTGTCCTTTAAACAAAATTCTAGCAGTTTCAAGAACTCCCTCTTTGGAATTCTGGTATGCTTTTCCATCTTCGTCCAGTCGTTCATAATATTTTTAATAGCTAGATAGCTCTTTTTTTCAAAAGTCCGTCCAACTACTTGCCTATGCTGATGACATTGACATTATTGGGAGAACGCGGCGAGCTGTCAGTGGTGCATTTGCAAGCATCGAAACGGAGGCGGCGAGGATGGGTCTGGCTGTCAATGAGGACAAAACGAAGTATATGCTGTCAACGAGAAAGGACTCTCAACATCGGCGACTTGGACAAAACGTCACGATGGACAGATACAACTTCGAAGTAGTTAAAGACTTTGTATACCTGGGCTCCACTATCAATTCGCAAAATGACATCGGCGCAGAGATCAAGCGATGAATCACTCTTGCCAATCGCTGTTTCTTCGGGCTAGGAAGGCACTTAAGAAGTAAAGCCCTCTCTCATAGAATCAAGGAGATATTATATAAGACCTTAATCATCCCGGTCCTGCTGTATGGTGCAGAAGCATGGACCCTGTCAAAAGCGGATGAAAACCTTCTCGGATGCTTTGAGAGAAAGATTCTTCGAGTGATATTCGGTCCAGTTTGTGACGATGGAGTGTGGAGAAGAAGATTCAATGACGAACTATACGGGCTATACAGCGACGCTGACCTTGTCAAAAAGCTAAAAATTCAACGGCTGAGATGGCTGGGACACGTGGAGCGTATGGACAATAACGCACCAGCCCGACGAGTCTTCGAATCCACCCCTGAGGGACAACGCAGCAGAGGAAGACCCCATCTTAGGTGTCGCGCACAATTGGAGAACGACCTCAACCAACTTGGTGTGCGCAACTGGAGGCAGCTAGCGAGGGACCGAGCTAGCTGGAGGGGCTTGTTGGTTGAGGCCGTGGTCCACCCCGGACTGTAAGCGCCACCAAAAGTAAGTAAGATAGCTCTTAATTTGTCCTGCAATTTTTTAAATTTATTTAAAAGCTTTGCATATTTTACTTTGTAAAATGAGCAATTTTTTAAACAATTATTGCATTTGACATCTTCTATATTGGTTTCCGTCATGACTCATGAACGTCGGCGTTGGTTCTAAAAATGCAAGCTCTTCAAAAGAAAGTTCCTGTGATTTACGAGAATATGACTTTCCTTCAAAATGGACAGGTATATGAGTCTCGGTATCATTTCTGAAGAGAACGGTCATGGAAAATCGAAGGTACTGCTTTTTTCTTTAACCTACTTTTACTCATGTCACCTTCCTTAAAATGACAAGAACACACATAAGAATTTTTAATTTTCAGGGGATCTGTTAACAAACATGCATTCATCCACTTTCCATACATTTCCGTATTTGTATCAGGAAATTTAAAAAATTTTAAATTTGCATTATCACGTTTCGATTTCATACAAGAAACCACAACGCATCGTACTCCCCAATTTTTTTTTCGATCACACATATTAAGAATAACTATCAGGAAACTATTTAAAATTGCAAAACCTCCTGCATCAACTACTTGCATCGACAATCAGTAATGCAATGAAATATGAAAATAAAAATAACGAAGAATATTCAGTAGGTACCTAAGTAAGAACCGCGTTGCAACACATCCACGATCCACCACAAAAGATACAAACAAAGCACAGTGAAACTGGTTTTGAGTAACTTATGTCGTTTTCCATTGGTTTCACTCGAGGATTCACTCATTCTGAAATCCAATGGAACAAGAAAACTGCTTCTGGGCTACTACGCTCACGTATTGGTGAAACGTCAAAAATAACTGTATGGCTGCTGCCAGCTGGCTTGTATAAAATACATAAAATGCACTTGTGTAAGTGCTTCTCGAGTGGATTCTGACTTGAAATCGAGAAGCGAAATTCTCTCCTCAGAATCAACAGAAGAGTATTTTTTGCGCCAATGGAACGGTTTCAGAAGCGATTTTCTTGATTCCGGACGCTCCCGGACGATTCTTTTTGCCCAATGGAAAACAACATTAGAGGGAACAATAAAATAAACTCGAATGCGGTTGCGGTTAGTGGAGTGCGTTGTTTTTCTTCGTGCCTTGCTCACTGGTGGATGTATTGTGGAGCGTGGAGGGATGGTTGATGTATCGCATGTTCTCATGCGATGAAAATGGATGTCTCGCGTTTCCGTAGATGTAAGAGGTTTGGTACAGCACGAACCAATTCACTTGGCCAACCGTCGCACAGTGGGGCGCTTTGTATGGGGGAGCGGAAAAAAATCTATAAAATCTGAACTAATAAACTTAGAGCAATGAAATTTTGCACACCTATTTGGATCGGGCAAACACACATTTGGACAAAATTTGAAAAATTTTTTTTTTTGAAAAAAAAAAAAAAATTGGAGGTAGGAAAAATGAGGTTGAACTAAAAGTTGAATATCTCAGCCCTCCCTCAACGGATTAATTTTATTTTGCATTTAACTGAAAGCCCTATATTTCTTCTTAAAATAAAGTCCTGGTTGAGTTCTTTCCAATTATTATTAGAAAAGAAATTCTTACTTTTGTAACATTACCAAAGTCAAAACCGTGTTTTTTTAAGTCTAAACCAGCGAGACTAATTTATACACTACGTTCAAATTGGTCTCAAAGGGGCTCCAATTCTTTCAAAAACAGTTAGCTGAATACTGTAGCTTTCTAATAAATGAAGACGGAGCTTAGTGGAGCTAAAACTGTAGCTCAAGGGAAAGAACAGTAAAGTATTAATTTTGGGGCACTTGGTACTAACCCTTATATTTTATATATATATATATAATATATATTTATTTATTTTTTTTTTTTGAAGCTGAAGATAGATATTATTTATTAAAGAAATTAAGTTTTAGCAAACGGTTATAAAAATGCTACTTTTCTTGTCAAAGAGTTATTGCAAGAAAATACATGAAATCTAAAACTAAAAGAAAGGGCAACTTTGGTGCGATGTATCTCGAAAATTCTTTAACATAAATTTCTCAACTTTTGGTAAAACATAGAACAGATATATATCTTTAAAAAAAAATTAAAAAAAAAATCAATATTACGAATTTCATTTTTAGCATTTATTTCCGCATTTTCCCCACTGTGCGTCGGTTGCGCAGAGAGAGGAAAGAGAACAAACACGACACAAAACAAAACACAAAAACAAAATACACAGAGACCTGCGCAGTAGAATGGCCAAGTGAATTGGTTCGGGCTGTAGGACCCTCATTGGATAATTTTGCTATCAAATCAAACAAATTGACCACACCGTCATGGCGTCCTTTTTTTTAATTTTCACACGTATTCACAAACAGTAAAATAAGAGAGCGCTCGAGAGAGGATATTTTCAAATTTGCGGGGGGTACGAAAGCTGACAGTCTATTTATAGCTGGGAGAGTTGGTTTGTGACGTGAAACTACAAAATCGCAAAGTGAACAGTTCCCCGTTCGGGAAAAATTCGATTTGAACGTTTTTAACGATACATTGAAACTCATGTTGATTTCGATTCGGAATCTCAGATTTTTATTTCAGATGTCAGATTTCGGCTGCCCAATCGAACAAAAAATATTGCTCCGAGCTGTTCTTTGTTGGTGTTGGTGGTGTAGCTGCTACAATTTGTTTACCTTTTTACCTTTTTTTTGCTGTGAAGATTTTTTTTCGTAGAGTGGTTGCAACTTGCAAGTTTTACATACATTTTCAAATAATTATAAAAGATATCTTATAATATATGCTCCGAATATAAGTTCACCACGTTTTCCACTAAATCACAAACGCGATGCTTTTTCTCCCTTACAAATAATAAATACTGCAACTGGAGAAATTGCTGGTATGAAAAAGATGAGCCAGTATTATCCCAAGACGACGACGAGGACGATGAAGATGTGGCACATCATGAATATGAAAATAACATATCTATTATTTGTTCCATATTTATCCAAATTTTGGTTTAAATTATTTAATTTAATATGCTTTTTCACTAGTTCTAACTTTTTCGGCCAAAGACCATCCGTAAAACGTAAACAAACAAACGCCTAATGTCAAATCTTTTGTAGGTGTATTGGTAAATCTCGAGCGACTCTGAGAAAAAATCTAGATTCGCAAAAGTGCTCTCGAATCTGAAAAAGATTGCTTTTTTTTGGTACGAATCGAACGAAAAAAGTGATCTCGGGCAAGAAAAAGTGTTTTTTTCTGGCGAATCGAAATCAACATCATTCATTACCCACACGGGGAACTGTTCACTTTGCGATTTTGACGATACCAAAATATTCTTTTCCGTGAATAATTCCCCCGGCGGATTCCAAGATAGGAATGCATGATTCGGTGGATTGGTTACGTAAAACTCCCGTCCGCAACTCATGATTCGAAGACGTCATCCTTTAGGTAAGCCTAGTATAAAATGGTTAAATCTTACCGATGCGGTAATCAGGCACGTAGCCAGGGGGGGGGGCTTGAGGGGCTGAAGCCCCCCCCCCCCCCCCCGAAACGCTAAGCAAACAATTAAAAACTAAAACTTTCTAACATAAATTCAAACCTTCCGCAACCATTCAAATGCAAATATAACTTTAAAAAATGTCATTAAAAAACACGCACCAGAGAGCCGAAAAACTCGACTTCTAAGCCTTTGTGAAACGCAAGATTTATTGAAAGGTATGAGAGTATTATTTCCTTTGTAGAGCTCTTCAAATGCATCTCAATAAGTCTTGAAGAAATAACCAGCAGAACGTGGGTGATGTCTTCGAAAGCATCAACACTTTTGGCAGCGATCCAAAAAAGTGATTTCCTAGTAAGCCTCATTGTATGCGAAAAACTATTCAAATTTAAAGCTACCCTTATCAGTTTTCCTATTGACCAAATCCTTAGATTTCGTTTCTGCTATCGACCGCACAAAAGAAGTTCTGAATTCTCTTAAGAAAATGCCGAAGATTTTTTCAGAGAGGCTTTTCAATCCGAATCCCAACTTGCCGAGGACTTATTTCAAGTTGAATTAAGAGCCCCAAGAACTTCATTGAAACAAACAACGCGTTCCAATCCAGAAACCTCTTCTACTGAAGCCTATTTTAGAGTGTCTATACTGATTCCTTGCATAGGAAACATCGTTAAAACAAAATCTTACGGACAGATTCATGGTCAACGAAATAATTTTAGTATGTTCGTTTAGGTGCATACTATTTGAAAAGTAATAAGAATCAGTGAATTGGAATATACAGGGTATCCCAGTTAAGCAGTATAATCCTTTAAGGGAAGATTTCTGAAGTTCCGCCGAACAAAAAATTGTATGGCAGGGGGGGTCTATTTTCACCTATTTCCCGTTTTATTTTTTTTATGGAATTTTTATCCTTGAGAATTTTTCTAAAAATTATGCTAAGCAACTTGAATTTGTAGTAAAAGCCGTTTTTTGTCAGACAAAAATGGTCAAAAAGAGACTCGATATTTCTCTAAAATCAACTTTTTCTTTCACAGCACCCCAGAAGAAAAAATCCATGGGTGTTAGGTAAGGAGATCTGGGTGGCCAAGTATTGGGTGAAATCGACCAGTTCACCGTTCATTAAAAGTGACGCTGCTACTGTCATAAGGTGCTCCATGCTTCCATCTTGTTGAAAGAACATCGCTCTTCTCTGAAAAAGTAGAACATCTTACAGGAGCTTCGGCATTCGTTCTATAAGAAATTCAAGAGAATTAACTGTTTGTGGAAGAACGTGCGGGCCTACTAAAGTGTTTTCAAACATTTACACTAAACCCCCTTTGAAATAAGAACACATTTTGAAGAATTTGTTCAAAATAATTAAATTCTTACCTTTGAAAGGATGTTGTGTGTATTTAATGGGGATTGGGGTCTGACCAATGGTGCAAATTGTGGAGGTTTGTAGCTTTATAATATAACTTTGTTTGTGAATTGCGCTCCGTCAGTCCACAGAATGTTCTTGAGGAAGTGTCCGTACCGGTGCTAAATGGGAAGGGTGTAACCTATTACTCTGGAGAGTTCTGGGAAGTTCCAATTGCACAGCTTGTCCTAGGACCTGACTAAAGAATTTATTATTATTGCTTAATACAAGCGTACAGAAAGAACAAAATATATACATAAACAATCCACTGATCTTAAGACTACAAAGAGTTCACCCGGTATCAACAAGGCGTTGATACGCATCAGTACCCGGCTATACATGGTGTACTACGATTTGGTTATCGGCGTTGGACTCCTATCTTGCCAACAAAGCGTTTCCATGACAGAACCCGTTTACAAACACTATGTCCGCGTAATCACGTTTTGAATACGTTTTGTGGAGATCAACTTATCAATGTTAAGCTTTTTTCATATTCGACAATTAACTGTTAACCATTGCTCATAACTACTTTAGTTTATTCTGACTTAATTTTGTTTGACCATTTTTTTGACAACAAAAAGGCTTTTACAACAACTTCTGTTGATAGTACGTAAAAAAGTTGCTTAACATAGTTTTTAGAAAATTTCTCAAGGATAAAAATAATAGAAGTAAAAGTAAAAAAATGTAACAAAAAATTTTCAAAATGTTGAGTTTAAGGAGCTATAACTCTTTTGAAGCTGCACATATGTACCTTATGACTTGTATGCGCTTCTAAATTGTGTTTTCAAAATGCACAAAACAATTTTTGTATCTCTAATAGTTTAGAAGTTATAGCGTTTTAAGTGGTAACACCTACAAATTAGAGGTCACATGCTTTGAAGGGCCATAACGGGAAATATGGTGAAAATAGACCCCCCTTGGCACAAAATGTTTTGTTCTACGGAACTTCACGAATCTTCCCTTAAAGGATTATTCTGCTTAACTGGGACACCCTGTATATAGTTTTTTGTTTAAAGAATTCCTCGTAAGATTTGGAAGCAAGCCCCCCCCCCCGAAACAAAATCCTGGCTACGGCCCTGGCGGTAATGCAAATGAGAAAAACTGATAGACAAACACAAGCAGACCAGGTGCAGAGAAAGTTGGTCAAGTAATGCTTCTCCTTCGTGCCTCTGCCAATTCTGCTGTTGTCTGCTCATATCTGATAACATACAAGAAACGCAAACATTTGCCTTTTGTATTCATTTTATTCTTTCCAAAATCGGTTGACTAAATTAATATACACTACACTTATTCATCTAGGACAACAAAATATGTATTTTAGGTATATACAAAATCATATTCATTCTAAGAGAACTGCAAATGTTTAAGAATATTGCGTATCCTGAAAATTAAAAATTTAAATTTTAGATATAATGTGCAACTATTCCAAAAAGTAATTTACTCTTCATAAGCTTCTGACCCTCCTTCAGTTTTTTCGAAAAGATCCTGTAAATTTGAGATTATTCCAACTTCTGTAAGTTTCATGCATCTTTCCAGAGATCGTGAATCCTTTCGGTGTACTAAATTACCAATAGCAAATAATGTTCCAGCTTGAAGTTTTGAATCTTTGTGACTCTTTAAAATATTTTACATTTAGTATAGGCGAAGTTAGTAAATAATGAAAACTTACCAAGAAACTACTTAAACGAATCAACACTTTATCATCTTCAATAATGTAATCCTTAACCTGTGCGCATGCTGCAATATTACCGACGATACATAAAGCTTGTTCTTTAACATCCGACGAATGTTGTGAATCTAGAACCATATTAACTGCTTGCATTACCTTGACAGAATGTTCAGTCATAATATCGTCAATGTGTAAAGATTTGCTGAGCAAATTCCTTAATAATCCAAGAGTTTTCATTATTACCCTCGTATCAGAATCATTAAGAAGGTCTAATATTCTATCGGTCCCAAGAGAGTTAATAATTTTTGTTTTCACATGTTGTTCAGCTTGAAAAGCCATGTTCATTAATGCCCAACTTCCATTTAACCGTAATGCTGAATCGGAATTTTCAGTTAGTAAACACAACATTTCCACAACTCCTGAATCAAGCATTGGTTCTTTCGCGGGAGAAAACTCGAGCAAAAGATTGCAAATAGTCGACGTTACAACTGTCAGTAACTCGTTGGATGGTTGTCCGGACAATAGGGCCATAAGTGGTTTCCATACTGAATGATCCTAAGCAAAGAGAGATTACTAAAATATTCACGGCCCATTTATGATATATATACTTGAAATGTTGTCCTTAACTGCTGAACAGAACGCGACAACGAATGTAAGCACCTTACTGCAGCTAAACGTACCTGGTAAATGATAGAGGTATTATATGGTTAGCTATTTTGTCTGTACCAATTTACCTGTGGGCTAGAGTCACCAAGTCCTTCAAGAACTCTTTCCATTAAACCTTTAGTCTCAATAATTTTTTTCCTTATGTCTTCATCGTTGGCACCAAGTGATGCAAAACATCTAAATGCCGCTTGTCTTAATAAAGCTAATTGACTTTGAAGGAGCTCTGATAACGATTTTATTAAATGATTACAAATCGCAGCAAGTCGTTGTAGTTGAGAATCAATCTACTCGTATACTTACGATTGTGCTTAAACCGATTAAGAAATATTTAATGTATTTTATTTACCTCAGCTAAATATGCCAACGTTTCTGCAGCAGATGCTCGTGTATATTGATCAAAGTCATCAGTACAGAGTCTAGCCAAACAAGGAAGCGCTTTGTATACTATTCTATTATCAGTTGGGGGAAGAGTTCCAGAGCGATGTATATAGGTCAAACACCTAGCAGCTGTAAGTTGGATTTCCGAATTTCGAGTTCTTGATAATAGTGCCGAAAGTATATCGGGTAATGATTTTCCCTCATAGCTGCAAGCAAAAAAATATTTTAAAAATTTCAGTCGAAAAAATAAATAGCAAGCAGAGAACTGCCATAATACAGGAACTTTTTTTGTGGTAACTGAGTCTTGGTAAAGACGTGTTTTTGATCGCTCTGGAAATAATCTAATATTAATAGTCCGGGAGGCAGGGGTCTTTTTGACCGACTCATCGCATGCCGGCTGATTTTAATGGCCATAACAGATACTATGTAGAGAATGACGATACCGAACGTCAGTTGTTCCGGTAGCGGTGGGTGCGGTTGTGGGAGGGTGTGGAACTTGTCGAAAAAAAATTTTTTTAAACTCATTTTATGCCGACTGATTTTTTTTTAAATAAATTATTGACGTCATGTAGTGTTGAAAAAACATAGTCAGTCGCGTCGTGGAGGGGGGATTATACGTCAGCTGGTCGCATAAACTTGCAAAAAAATGAATAATAATACGGGGAATAAAGATATTCACTTCGGAAAAATTAGGGGAAAGCTGGATTTTTGCTTGAACCTTCCTTTTGTGGTTCTAAACAATATCTCAAAAGTTCCCAGCGATACATGTGCCGCTAAAAATGTTACGCGGGGTCAAAGGTCACGAAAAACAGTTTTTCGTGAATATCTCGTTAACACTTTTATCGAAAAATAGTGTATGCCGAATTTGTAGCTTAGGAAATTGCCTACAAAAAAGATCATAGTATTTTTTTTCGTAAGACTAACGGTTTTCGAGAAAATTTGATTTAAAAAGTTGAAATATACGTACGCGCGTCCAGATTTTATTTACGACCCATTCAAAACTAACGGTTTTTTTTTACACACTCCGATTGATAACAGTACCCTTAATACAAATCTGGAAACAAAATTGGCGTTCTCTTACCGTTTGGGCGTGGCACGCCCCCAAAGTTTCAAAAATACCATATAAAATAGTACCAAAATTTCAGGAATGGAGTGACAAATCTTTCCAAAGTTATTTGTTTTATTATAACTATGTGTGCAGTTAACTAATAAAAGAAAGTTTTATCAAAATCGGATCATAAAGACCTAAGATATGAGGTAATTAAAATTTAACCACTGAATTTTTGAATAATTATTTTATATCTTCGATCCTTATAATCGGATTTTGATGAACTTCTTTTATTAGTTAACTGCACACATAGTTATAATAAAACAAATAACTTTGAAAAGATTTGTCACTCCATTCCTGAAGTTTTGGTACTATTTTATATGGTATTTTTGAAACTTTGGGGGCGTGCCACGCCCAAACGGTAAGAGAACGCCAATTTTTTTTCCAGATTTGTATTTATGGTACTGTAATCAATCGGAGTGTGTAAAAAAAAACCGTTAGTTTTGAATGTTATGTTTTTTCAACACTACATGACGTCAATAATTTATTTAAAAAAAAATCAGTCGGCATAAAATGAGTTTAAAAAAAATTTTTTTCGACAAGCTCCACACCCTCCCACAACCGCACCCACCGCGGGTGCGTCAGCTGACCTTCACTTTGCTTATCAACAAAAGCCTATCAATGAGTAAAGATAATAATCTATCGGCATAAAAACGGTACTCAAAATGGACCCCTGCCTCCCGGACTATAAGGATGGATGCTGATAGTTTTTTTATACCCTCCACAGGAAGGTATATTCACTTTGTCATTACATTTGTAACGCCAAGAAGGAGTCACCGGAGACCCTATAAAGTATATATTCTGAATCAGGATCGCATTCTGAATCGATTGAGCCATGTCCGTCTGTCTGTTGAAAACACGCTAGCGTCCAAACGAATCGACCTAGGCGAATGAAATTTTGTGAGAGGACGTCTTTTTACCGTCGTCAGGTTGGTATTGAAAATGGGCTATGTCGGTCAAGTAGTTCTGGTACCTCCCATACAAAACCACTACTAGACCCATGTGTCTCTCTGTCTGTTGAAATCACGCTAGTGTCCAAACGAATCGACCTAGGCGAATGAAATTTTGTGAGAGGACTTCTTTTTACCGTCAGGTTGGTATTGAAAATGGGCTATGTCGGTCAAGTAGTTCTGGTACCTCCCATACAAAACCACTATTAGACCCATGTGTCTCTCTGTCTGTTGAAATCACGATAGCGTCCAAACGAATCGACTTAGATGAATGAGATTTTGTGAGAAGACTTCTTTTTACCGTCGTCAGGTTGGCATTGAAAATTGTATATGTCGGGAAAGTAGTTCTGGTGCCTCCCATACAAAACCACTATTAGACCCATGTGTCTCTCTGTCTGTTGAAATCACGCTAGTGTCCAAACGAATCGACCTAGGCGAATGAAATTTTGTGAGGGGACTTCTTTTTACCGTCAGGTTGGTATTGAAAATGGGCTATGTCGGTCAAGTAGTTCTGGTACCTCCCATACAAAACCACTATTAGACCCATGTGTCTCTCTGTCTGTTGAAATCACGATAGCGTCCAAACGAATCGACTTAGATGAATGAAATTTCGTGAGAAGACTTATTTTTACCGTCGTCAGGTTGGTATTGAAAATTGTCTATGTCGGTAATGTAGTTCTGGTACCTCCCATACACAACCACTATTAGACCCATGCGTGTACAGTATGTTGTATATCGATGGCAACTCTGTAAATCTAATCTAATGAAATAATAAAGAGACGTCAGTCGTTAGCTGATCGTCATTAAAATAACACATGGCGCAGTCGAAATAGGAATAGATGGTTAAAACAAGAAGTCAGGTTGAAACAGAAAATTTAAATTCTGAGGAAGATTTCGAGAGCATTGGAAGTGATAGCACAGAAGGCGAAGAATCAGAAATGACGACGAATGGCGGTAATTTTGATGTGCGGAGACCAGATCCATTAAAACTAGAAGGAAACCTTGCTGAAAATTGGAGAGTTTTTAAGCAAAATTATTATGTATTTTCTATTGCAATTGGGTTAGAAGACAGAAAGGAGTCACAAAAGGTTGGTACATTTTTAAATGCTTGTGGTCCGGAAACAATAGAAATATTTAATACATTGGGCTTGGGCGACGACGGTAAAAGCGGTTGAGAGTTATTGTTCTCCGAGAAAGAACGAGGTGTACGAAGCATTCAAGTTTAATACAAGAAAACAAGAAGAAGGGGAATCATTTGAGGCATATTTATTGGATTTGCGCAAATTAGTAAAATGCTGTGGATATGCCGACCCCGACCGAATGATGCGCGATAATATTGTAATTGGCACTAATAGTAATAAACTCCGAAAAAAGTTGCTCGAAACAGAAAAACTGGATTTAGCTAAAACAGTTGAAATTGCAAGAGCATCAGAACTGGTGGAAAAACATGCGAATGACATGCAACAACAAAACAAATATACAGCGGTAGATGCTGTAAATTCAAGAACGGGAAAGCGCACTGACAGTGAGTATAGGCAAAAACAAACCGGCCGATTTGCCTACAACAACCAAATAAGCGGTAAAAATGTAGAAAGCGAGAGGCGCGAGAATATTCGCAGTTGTTGTAAGTTTTGCAAAGGTATGCATGGTAATGGCAAGTGTCCGGCGTTTGGTAAACGGTGCAATAATTGTGGTCGGTTGAATCATTTTAGTGTCGCCTGCTTTGCATCTAAGGTTCGTGAAATAAGAGAATTTGATACGGTAGCTCAGGATGAAGATATTGTTTTGCATAATATAGCTGAAGCAGGTGTAGAGCGCAAAAGATGGTATGAACAAATTCGTGTCAATAATTGCATGATAAATTTTAAGTTGGATACGGGTGCTGATGTCAGTGTTTTGCCATATAGATATCTGAAATATATAAAAGACGTCATATTAAAAGAAGGTGGTGTACCGCCGCACAGTTATGGGGGAAACGATCTGAATTACAAGGGAATCGTGGAATGTGTTGTTACGTGCCGAAACAAAGCAATGTCATTGAAGTTTACTGTCATCGATACTAGGTACGAACCCCTACTGGGTCTGGAAGCGTGCAAACAATTGAATTTGATTAAACGAATAAATTCAATTGAACATATGTCAAAGGACATATTTGTGCAGACAAATCGAGACATATTTGAAGGTTTGGGGTGTTTTGTGAAGAATCTGGACATTAAATTAAAAAATGATTCCTTTCCAGTGGTGAAGCCGGCAAGAAGAATACCCCTATCTCTGACAACTCGTGTGAAGGAAGAACTGCAGAATATGGTTGATCGGAATATAATTGAACGAGTGGATGGGCCGATCGAACGTGCGTCGAACTTGGTTATTGTTGAGAAGAAATCAGGCCAACTACGTTTGTGCATTGACCCACAAGATGTAAATGCAGACATTTTATGTGAAAACCACACTATCCCATCTTTTGAATCAATATCTGTCCGAATCGCAAACAAAAAGTACTTCACGGTGCTCGATTTGAAAGAGGGATTTTGGCAGATTGGTTTAAGCACCAAAGCAAGTGAGTTATGTACATTTAATACCCCTTTTGGGTGTTATCGCTTTAAGCGTTTGCCATATGGTATTAAAATCGGGCCCGAAGTTTTCCAAAAATACAACGAAAGAAATTTTGAAGACATACCCAATGTAATTGTATTTATAGATGATATCTTGATTGCGGCTGATACAATGGAAGAACATGATGCCATCTTACAACGTGTTGTTAATAGGGCAAGAGAATTGAACATTAAATTTAACATAAATAAGATTCAGTTTAGAGTGAAAGAAGTAAAATACCTGGGAAAAATTATATCCCATGATGGTATTAGATGTGACCCGGATAGAGTAAAAGCGATAATGAACATTGATAAGCCAAAAGATAAAACAGATTTACAGAAATTGTTCGGCATGATTAACTATATTCGAGAGTATATACCGAATTTGGCGTCGATTTCACAACCACTTAGAGAATTGCTCAAACATGATGTTGTTTATAAATGGCAAATAGCGCATGACATTTGTTTGAAATCGATCAAAGAAATGATTGCAAATGCCCCAACTCTGCAAACATTCGATGTGTCTAAGGAAATAACGATAGAAACGGATGCTTCTAAATATGGATTAGGTTGTTGTATTTTGCAGATGGGTAAGCCTATTGCATTTGCGTCAAGAAGTCTCACTGATGCTGAAATCAACTACGCACAAGTTGAAAAAGAATTTTTGGCAGTGGTTTTTACATGTCGTAAATTTCATTATTATATATATGGTCGCCTAGTAACAATTAAAAGTGACCACAAACCACTGGTCGAAATTATGAAAAAAGATTTCTGCAAAATTCCATCAGCGAGACTACAACGCATGAAACTAAGCCTTATTAAATATCAATTAAACTTGGTGTACATTCCTGGTAAATATTTGTATATTGCAGATTTTCTGTCGAGATATTATGACAAGGATGATCAGACACAAGAAATAGATGATTTAAATGAATTCGTACACTCGCTCAATATCACAAACGAACGCTTGGAAAGTTTCAGAAGAGAGCTAGAAAATGATAAAACTCTACAAGAGTTAAAAACAGTGCTGCTAGAAGGTTGGCCAGACGACAAACGAATGCTAAGCGAAGAGGTTAAACTTTATTGGAAGCTACGTAAGGATTTATCAATAGAAAACAATATCATATTTTTGAATGATAGAGTTATTGTTCCAGTTACATTACGCGAATCCATATTGTCGCAATTACACTTATCACACCAGGGAATTGAGAAGACGAAGAAAAGAGCACGAGGTTTAGTATATTGGCCCAAAATTGACCAAGCAATAGAAAAGCGGATAGAAAACTGCACTGTATGTCAAAATAATCGTTCTTCAAACATAAAGGAACCAATGTTATCGCACGAAGTACCAAAATTACCGTTTTGCAAACTGGGTTTGGATATTTGTGAGTATTTATCAAAATCTTACTTAATTATTTCGGATTATTACTCTCGCTACCTAGATGTAATCCCAATGCGTTCAAAAACAGCAGGAGAATGCATAGACAAGCTAAAAACATGTTTTTCAAATCATGGAATACCAATTGAGATTATTTCGGATAACATGCCATTCAATTCATTTGAATTTAAAAAATTTTGCGAACAAATTGGAACAAAACTAACTACAACAAGCCCAGGATATGCACAAGCTAATGGATTTTCTGAAAGAGCAGTTGGGATAGCGAAAAAGTTACTAAAAAAGTCACATGAAAACAACGAAGAAATCTGGCTCGCACTATTAGAATACCGCAACACGCCGCTAAAAGAAGTCGATGCTTCACCCGTCGAACTACTCATGAGCAGGAAAACAAGAACGTTATTACCTGCAAGAATGAATCTGTTTCAACCGAAGGTTATACCAAACATAAAGAACAACATTGATGCAAAGAACCAACATTCGAAACAATACTACGATCGCAGCGCAAAGTATAAGCAACCATTTCTTCAGGGGGAGAAGGCGTGGTACCAGCACAATAAGAAAGGGTGGATACAAGCAACAATCATGAGCACGCACGATGGACCAAGATCTTATTGGATTGAACTCGAAGATGGAACGGTTCTGCGAAGAAATTCGAAATGGCTACGAAAACGATCATAAATTGAACAGAAGCTTGTATATATGAATTTATTTAAGTACACAATACAACACAACATTTAAATTAATCCCTTTATAACAGTATATAGCATTAGTTTTATAAGTTTGTCTTGATATAATATAAACTGAAGATTTATGCTTTATTTGAAATTAATATATTATATTACAATTTGAAGAACTTAACTTATTATAATTTGAACTTAAAAGGGAAGGTGTTGTATATCGATGGCAACTCTGTAAATCTAATCTAATGAAATAATAAAGAGACGTCAGTCGTTAGCTGATCGTCATTAAAATAACACACAGTACATACTAGCTCGCATGGCGAACATTTTGCTTGATTTTTATGCAGTGGAGGGTATTAAAGCATCAGCCAGGCCGATGATAACACTTTTACTTGTTCTGGTTTGACTCAAATAAAGAGGGCAACTAAAGTGCCTGTATTGTATGCTATAATACAAATAGCACTAATAGGATGCAGGCGTGCTCTAAATGTAGTGGTCCCATTCGCGGTGAAACAGGCTTGCAATGTTCTGGTGTATGCAAAAAAGTTTTCCACTTAAGCCCAGTATCCTGCTCGAGTTACATAAACCACTCGCTGGAGAAAGATTGTGCTTGACAACTACAGCTAGCAACACGAATTAACCAAATTCCCCCGAACTCATTTACTACCTACTCATCGCATGCCGGCTGATTTTAATGGACATAACAGATACTATGTAGAGAATGACGAAACCGAACGTCAGTTGTTCCGGTAGCGGTGGGTGCGGCTGTTCATATTATTTTTTTTCGTAAGACTAACGGTTTTCGAGAAAATTTGATTTAAAAAGTTGAAACATACGTCTGCGCGTCAAGATTTTACTTTACTTACAGAGGTAGTCTTTAACGGTGTTGTTTGTAAGGAGTCTAAAGATATAGCAAAAGGATTCAATAATTTTTTTGTTGACAGTATCGTTCAAATTAACAATTCTATCCCATATGTCCCATTTGTGAATTGTGTTAGTGAAACTAAAACTATTTTTAAATTTAAAAGAATAACAATAAGAGATATACAAAGAACTTTAAAAAACATGACAAATAAGACTGACTTCGAATATATGTGTCCCAAAATATACTGTGATAACTTTAATTGCGTTGGACCAGCTTTGTTTTCTGTAATCAATAAATCGATGGACACGGCTTTATTTCCAAAATCATGGAAACAGTCTATAGTAACACCAATTGAGAAAGTGAAAAATACCAAAAAATGTGAAGAGTTCCGTCCTGTCAATTCGTTACCATTATGTGAGAAAGTGTTTGAAAAACTAGTGTTTTGTCAGTTAAACGAGTATTTCGAAAAAAATAATTTAATAATAGACGAGCAATCGGGTTTTAGAAAATCGCATTCATGTGAAAGTGCAATAAATTTAGTCGTTACTGAATGGAAGGAGCAAATTGCCAAAAAGAAACGTGTGTACTGTGTATTCCTTGACCTAAAAAGAGCATTTGAGACTATAGATAGAGAATTACTGTTAAATAAACTAGAAAAATATGGTGTTAAAAACAAAGAACTGTCGTGGTTTAAATCATATCTAAAAGATCGAACACAGATAGTGAAAGTGAATGGTGAGCTATCCGAAACAAAGGATGTACTATTAGGTGTTCCCCAAGGATCCGTTTTAGGAACATTATTGTTCATTATATATATAAATGATATGAAAAGTGCGGTAAAAAATAGCAAGCTGGCTCTATTTGCGGATGATGCGGCGATTTACGCGACGGGAACGAACTTTTCCGAGTGCCACTATAAAATACAAGAAGATCTAGAAACTGTCGATAAATGGTTAAAACAAAATAGACTTAAACTCAATGTTAAGAAGACTCAAAGAATGATAATGAACGAGAGAGCAGGAGAGGACATAAGACTGGAGATTGATGGTGAAACTATCGAAAAAGTAAAAGAAATAAAGTATTTATGTTTCTTAAAAAGAATAAGAAGTGATATTTCAACTTTAAGTGCAATACATATATATAATGTAATTGTAAAACCATATTTTGAGTACGGTTCAACCGTTTTGTTTCTATGTAGTGATAATGTAATTAAAAGGCTCCAGCTTTTACAAAATAAGGCTATGCGCTGTATTTTAAAATGCAATAGATATGTACCTATCAGCATTATGTTAAATTCGTTAAAGTGGTTGTCTGTAAAGCAAAGAGTGGTGATGAATGTATTAGTGTTTTTATATAAAGTTAGGAATAATTTAATGCCAAAATACCTAGGGAAATATGTGCAATATATAAGAGATATCCAGCCTTATGCATTAAGAAATAGTAACGATTTTAGATTGCCTAATATGTTAAACGTTTCTTCACAAAATTCGTTGATTTATAAAGGATTTAAATTATTTAACGAGCTTCCGAGTACCACAAAGAACGAACAAAATTTGTTAACTTTTAAAAGAAAGTGTATTGATTTCGCCAGACTTAAGTACTAATGAATATTGTAAACGTGTAATGTTTTAATTTCAATAGCTCAGAAGGAGCTACTAATAAATACTACTACTACTACTACTACTCCCCATTCAAAAATAGCGGTTTTTTTACACAGTCTGATTGATTGCAGTGCCCTAAATACAAATCTGGAAAAATATGTTGGCGTTCTCTTACCCTTTGGGCGTGGCACGCCCCCAAAGTTTCAAAAATACCATATAAAATAGTACCGAAATTTCAGCAATGGAGTGTCAAATCTTTCCAAAGTTATTTCTTTTATTATAACTATGTGTGCAGTTAACTAATAAAAAAAGTTTTAACAAAATCGGATCATAAAGACCTAAGATATGAGGTAATTAATATTTAACCACTGAATTTTTGAATAATTATTTTATATCTCCGGTGTTTAGATCCGATTTTGATAAAACTTTTTTATTAGTTAACTGCACACATAGTTATAATAAAAGAAATAACTTTGGAAAGATTTGACACTCCATTCCTGAAATTTTGGTGCTATTTTATATGGTATTTTTGAAACTTTGGGGGCGTGCCACGCCCAAAAGGTAAGAGAACGCCTACATATTTTTCCAGATTTGTATTTAGGGCACAGCAATCAATCGGACTCTGTAAAAAAACCGTTATTTTTGAATGGGGAGTAAAGTAAAATCTTGACGCGCGCACGTATGTTTCAACTTTTTAAATCAAATTTTCTCGAAAACCGTTAGTCTTAAAAGCAAAAACATATCAGCCTCGATATAAAAAATGCCATATCATTACTCGAAGAGTCCTTAGACAAAATGCAGTGGGACGCAAAAATCAAGCGCTCAACCCCGAGGACTGATGCTAAACCTACACCAGATGAAAATGGCAAACCAGAAGGGAGAGAACCGAAGCTACTGGAAAAAGCTCAACTAAGAGACCACCACCGAGCCCTTTAGTGAAAGGCTCCGACAAAAAGAAGAAGAATGAAACAGACCGACCCACTGCAATACATACAACAAACGACATGCAACGGAGTTATTCTCGGGTACTGAAAGAGAAACCAGAAAAACAAAAAGACCGAGATCAAGGAAATCCTAAAACGGTTTCAAAACCTACCAAGAAAAAGAAGAGGTACAGAAAATCCAAACCATCAGAAGCGATCCGTATAAGACCGAACGGAAACGATAAGTACGCTGACATCCTGAAAGAAATCCGGGAAAAGGAGAACCCAGATGAGACGGAAACTGTCGTTAGAACGGTACGCCAAACGAAAACCGGCGACGTACTTCTCGAACTTGATCCTAAGACGAAAGACAAAGAAGCCTTCGGGAAATCCCTAACAGAAATCCTAGGAAACAGGGCAACGGTCCGCAATCTGGAACAGATAACACTTGAGATCAGAGACTTAGATGAGCTGACCACGGAGGAGGAAGTCCAGAAAGCAATGAAAATGTAAATTTCCGACCTCACAACCGTGTTCCAGGTAGTGATCACCGGAAAGAACAAAAGCTCCCTAAAGATGGCCATAGTCCAAATAAACGAACTGCTTAAGTCCCACCGGATAAAAATAGGATGGATTCAGTGTCGAATCCGACGACGGGTGGGGGTCATAAGATGCTTCAAATGTTTTAGCTACGCTACGGATACATGCAGGCAATCTGTAATGGCGTAGAAAGGAAAGGGCGAGGTCTATGCTTTAATTGTGGAGAAAAGGGGCATAAGAGAAACGACTGCCCAAACCCTCCAAAATGCTGTCTATGCGCAGATCGGAGACCCCCATCAACAGCTCTAGATCATATGCCGGGATCGGGCAAATGTCAAGTCTTCAGGGAAGCACTTGAAAAGGCGAAGAAGAGTATGTTACAATGACCAGAATACTACAAGGTAACCTCCACAGAAGTCAAACCGCTGACAACCTACTGGTCAAAATCAAAAGAGAGCTTCAATCTGATGTAGTTATAGTCAGTGAACAGTATAAAAACAAAGAAGGACCAAACTGGATCGCGGACACCTTAGGAACTGCTGCTATATGGATCCTAGATGCAAGTAAATTTGCCATCAAAAGTCAAGGGGCACAAAGAGGCTTTGTATGGGTGAAATGCGATGGAATCACATTAATCAGCACATACCTCAGCCCAAGGGATAGGATCGATGAGTTCCGACAAAAATTAGAAAACTTGGAGGATCTTAGTCGCCGGAGATTTTAACGCCAGAGCTCAGGAGTGGGGAATGCCAACTACAGACTCACGAGGAAGGCAAATACTTGAAATGTCAGTGGGACGCGGCCTCATCGTAGCAAAGGCAGGAAACACGCCTACTTTCAGGAGACCTGGTTGTGAAGGCAGCATCCCGGACGTAACATTCGCGAGAACTCGAAACTGGAGAGTCATCGAGAGCTACACGGGCAGCGACCATCAATACATCGTCTTTGACTTAGAAGGTAACCAACGAGCTCCAAATCGGAACCAAACACGAACTACGAGGTGGAACGTGAACAGACTAAACGAAGAGCTCCTCACTTCAGTGTTAGAAGACGTAAAGGGGCCGTACTCAAAGCGGAGGGATCTGCGGGAACAAAAGTTGAAGCCACAATGCAACAAATACGGCTCGCACGTGACGCCTCTATGCCACGGAAAAACGGCGCCTATCGAAACAAGGACCCAGTGTATTGGTGGACGGAGGATATAGCGGCGCTTCGCACGCAGGAGATGCCTACATCTTAGACGCAAGGTCACCAGGGGAAGGAGAAGACACTCCAAGTCAATGGAGGAAGCACCACAGGAGCCAGTGGTTAACACTCAAAACAAGCTATGAATGGTGAAACTAACGGAATTATCTACTCCAGGTGGTACTGGCAATAGCCATAATCCATCCGTAGTTTGCTCGACTACGGCCGGAACACGGATTCTGGGGGCCCCAACATTCATTCTTGAACACAAGAGCGACTCTTGCTGATCTATGTCTGATTCACTCGGCAAATTGAGCGTGTGACAGGCTGTGGCTCACTGCACTGCCACTGACGATCAGACTCGGGATACCTTGGTTGAACGGGCTCCTGAAGAGGCGGTCCTTGAGCTGCGCCTGTCTAAGGGACAGCGGAAGAAGAAAAGGAAGAAGCTGATGGATCTGCGGCGCAAAGATGCTTTATCTGCTGAAGGCGCAAGCACTTCTTTCATATCCCCGGCGATGCCTTTGAAAAGGAACAGGTGGGTGGAGGTCAGTTCTGTGAGTCTGTTCGTGCACGGTCTCCAAATGAAGCCGGTGCTACTACCAGCAATGGAAGTAGTACTGGTGGACGGAAACCGGACGTCGCGATTGCACCTACAGACGAGAGCTCCCCATGCTCTCCAATCGATGGAGCTGCCCGTGCACTGGTACTGAATGATGCAGGTGCTGAAATCAACTCAGGTTGCAGTACCAGCGGACAGAACTTTGTCGTCGCGGATGGCGATGCGAGATAAGAGGCCGTCCTATAAGGATACCGCTGTCTCCTCTCGTATCAGTTCGTAACCCAGAGTTTACATCCATTTTGTTTACTCAGATTAACCTACAGCACTGCAAGGCTGCTACGGCTCTTCTAAGTAGGAGGCTTGCTGTCAGTAGGACAAAAAACCGCATAACATCCATCCAGGAACCATGGGTGTGGAAAAATCGCATCTGTTACATTGGTGAGTTCAGCGGTTCATACAACGTTCTTTACGATGAACTGTCAGAGAGACCTAGGACATGTCTTGTTGTATCGAAATTCCTCACGGCAGTTAAAATCAAACGGTTTTGTGGACAAGATTTGATTGCTGCAATTATTACTTACCCTGCAAACGGCAATTGGGAGACCTTTGTTGTTGGGGCAGCAGCAAATGTAATATACGAGGAGATCGTCTTCTGACATCACCATCAACAATGTCGGTCGTCGGCCTACATTTGTTACAGCCAGGAGACAGCAAGTAATCGATATTACCCTGTCCAACAGGCATTCCAAGACTATCATCAATTGGAGGGTATCGCCAGATAGCACTTTGTCAGACCACAGATACATCGAATTTCAAATCTAGTTTCACCTTCGCAAGAGGGGAGAAATTCGAGAAAAACGAATTGGGCACGGTTTAGGGAGGAACTTGGCAATTCTGTTTAAGCTCCACTTAAACTAAGGTCAATACAAGGGGTAGAGAGGTCTGCTCAGGATCTGAACAGCGTCCTTATCCGTTGTTTTGAACAAGCGTGTCCGGTTACAAAAAACTCCTGCAGAAAACCGGTACCCTGAGTCACGTATGCATAATACGTATATATACCTACATACATCAACATACTAACATAAGCCAGATTTCCATCATTATCTAAACCTGCCCAAATATGGACATAAAACCAAATTCTCTTTTCGCTGATCTTTCGGAGCCATCATTACAAAACATGCCCAAATATGGACATACAAATAAATTCTCTTCTCGCTGATCTTTCGGAACCATCATTACAAAACATGCCCAAATATGGACACAACAATAAATTCTCTTCTCGCTCATCTTTCGGAGTCGCCATTACGAAACATGCCCAAATATGGACATAACAATAAATTCTCATCTCGCTTATCTTTCGGAGTCATTACGACATGCCCAAATATGGACATAACAATAAATTCTCTTCTCGCTTATCTTTCGGAGTCGTCAATGCAAAACATGCCCAAATATGGACATAATATTTAATAAAACAAAACTCTTATACAATTAAACACTATTATAAGATAAAAAACACACATTAAATTGAGTTTTCTGTTTTTTCATTTAAAAACAGAATTCTTTATTTTTAAATCAGTCGAACAACTTTGAATGCATTTCAAGCAGTTTACCGCCCATCATCAGCAACACGACTAAATATAAATTGGTTTTGCATATAATTCGACATCAGCCAAGGTAATACATATCACCGTCGTCATCGTCGTCATCGTACTTCTTTGTAACTATTTTCTTTTATAAGTTTCCAAACTCTTCTGTCGTATTCGTTGGTGTTCATAACTACAATCTTGTTGCCTTTATCCGCTTTCATGATATAAACGTCTTTCTTCTTCAAGTTTTCTATAACTTCCGCCTCCTTTGAGTGCTGTCTTCTTTTCGATTTGTTGTTTTTGTTCTTATTTGTTACAGCCAACAAATCATTAATAACATTATTCGGAAACATGCAAAAAAACAAACAAACATAAATCAGTCTACACTGTTTGACCAAAACAGAAAAATTGACAAACAAACGGACTTGAAACGTGTTTCTATTACCTTCGCCCCAAACATAACAAACGGTCTAAAAACAGTCTTTCTTAGGCATGATATGCAAATTGTGTATTCAAACCCTTTCAAATTGAAGAATTACCTTCTAACACCAAAAGATAAAACCGATTCATTGGACAAAGCTGGGATTTATCAAATCTCTTGTGGAACATGCAATAAAAAATACTATGGGCAAACCAAACGTTCAATTAGAAAGAGATACATTGAACACAAACAATACGTAACAAACAACGAGCCAAAGAAATCTGCCTTTGCATCACATGTACTGGAACAACAACACTTGCCACTATCGACAAGTGAGGTACACCTTGTAAAGTGCGTTAAAGACGACAGAAAACTAGACGCATATGAAAGTATGTATATATACAAAGATACCACCACTTTGAACCTAGACAAGGGAAACATACAATCTGACCTGTTCTCACTGCTATGACATTGCAATCACCAACAAGAACTAGTGGGCCTAACACTGCGCGTGCACAAAAAATGATCTTCCCCCGTTAATTCATTAGTTTTACTTTCAGTCTCTATGCCGTTGATGATGATGCTGTTGCTGCTGCCCCGCCGCTGATGACAACAACGGTGACGATGACGACGGTGATATGTATTACCTTGGCTGATGTCGAATTATATGCAAAACCAATTTATATTTAGTCGTGTTGCTGATGATGGGCGGTAAACTGCTTGAAATGCATTCAAAGTTGTTCGACTGATTTAAAAATAAAGAATTTTGTTTTTAAATGAAAAAACAGAAAACTCAATTTAATGTGTGTTTTTTATCTTATAATAGTGTTTAATGGACATAATAATAGATTAATTTGTAGTTAGTTTACAGTTATTTAAGTATATATAGGAACAAATTAGAAGTTAAGTTTTTAGTCATAATTCAACAGTCATTTAATAAAGACATATTTTATAAATATTAATAAGTGTAAAGTGTTTCATTCTAATCTTAAATCCGCCACGAGCATCATTACTGGCGCAGTCGGGAAACAAATATATAAAAAAAATAAGTCGTTAAAGTCTGTGAATAATTTAGTTAAAAAGTACTAACTTGAAAACAAAACAATTAGTTTGAAAAAAAAAAAACTTAAAAGAAAAAAAAGTGAAAAGAAGCGGAAAAAACTTAAAAGAAGAAGAAAAAGTGAAAAGAAGCCGAAGAAACTTAAAAGAAGAAGAAGGAGTAAAAAAACCAATTCAGCATAGATCTGGAGCACCATATCAGCAAAGAAAAGCTTATTAGAAGAACCACAAAGAAGAAGAGGACAAGGTATGGCAAATATGGACTTATTTACCATAGTTAAAGATATCCAAGAGTTTACGGGATTACCCGAAGAACTTAGTCTATTTATTAAACATGTAGACTATTTATATGTACATGCGGCCAATTTGGACGAATTAGCAAAAGGTCTATTTGAATTAAAAGTAAGGCAAAAAATTAAAGAGGCTGCTAATATTATTCTAATAAATAACAGTAATCCGACGAATTGGCCGGACATAAAAATAATTTTGTTAGCAAATTGTTCGGTTAATGAAAGTGTTGAAAGTATAATAAATCAAATAAAATTGTTAAGGTTTCAAAATTCCGTTCAGGATTTATTTGATCAATGCATACACTTATTAACAAAGCTTAATATTAAAACAAGTTTAACGACAGAAACTCCTTCTTGGTTTAATAGCAAGGACAATGAGATAATGGTCCTAAAATTATTAATAAATAAACTTCCTAGCAACCAAAAATTAATACTTCAGTCCAGAAATCCATCCAATCTTAGGGAAGCTAAGGATATTTTAATAGATACTGACAGTTTTTACTGTTCGTGTAATAACCGTAATAATCCACAGTTTTTCTCTCCACATTTTGAATCTTCTAATCCTCAAAATGCTAATAACTATAATACACTAAAATTAAATAAAAAGTTAGGCAATTCTCCAAATCGTTATCGACAACAAAGCCAACAGAATTTTATAAACAATAGACAGCCGAATTATTCAGGAAATTTTGGAAAAAATTCTGGATATTCGCCACAAAATAATCCCCAAATTTATCAAAATTGGAATTCAAATAATTTTCAAAATCCTAACAGAATTAATAATTCAGGAAATTTTAGATATACGAATGCTTCGCAGCAGACTTTACGAAATTCGGTACAGGCAAACAATAATTACAATTCCAATGCTATGGAAGTAAATCATGTTCAAACTGAAAACGTTCCTTTCGATACATACACCCAAAATTATAACAATTCGACCTTTCAAAATTTTCCCTCAGCTACCTCAGAACACTTCCCTGTATAATTGTAAAATCTGATCCGATGCCAATCAGGTTACTTATCGATTCTGGAGCTAGCACTTCGCTAATTCAAAGCGGTCTTTTCACAAATCCTTCAAAAGGGAATTAAGAAAGCCAGTGACACTCAAGTCTGTTAACGCAAATATTTGTGTTAACTCAAAAATAACTATTCCTTTATTTAAAGAGTTCAACAGACCGTGCACAACAATAGAAATGCTAGAAACGGAATTGAATAGTAATTTTGATGGAATAATTGGCTGTAATATTTTAAAACCATTAGAAGCAAAACTTGATTTTGGTACCTTACAGCTCATTACGAAAGATGCTGTATTACCATTGATTTTCAACCGTTTTCCCAATCACTATATAGAGCAAGATATGAATACAATATGTAAAGATATAATAGATATTAATTTGATAGAACCAGATATAGGCAGTATTATAAACAAACTTAAAATTGATAATCTTAACAAAGAAGAAATCAAATTTTTGACCGATACAATCCGAAGGTTTAAGAAAGTGTTTTATCGGGAAGGCGATAATTTGTCCTGTGTTCTTGCATATAGTCACAGAATACCAACAAAAAACGATATCCCTATATTTTCGAAAACATATAGGTATCCAGAAGCGCACAAAGACGAGGTAGAAAAACAAATTTTGGAAATGCTGAGGTCTGGTATCGTTGTTAAATCAACGAGCCCATACAATGCACCAATTTGGGTAGTCGCAAAGAAGCTCGACATTTCTGGTCAACAAAATTGGCGCATTGTAGTTGACTACAGGAAATTAAATGAGGTAACAACAGACGATAGGTTTCCAATTCCCAATATTGATGACATTTTCTCCAAATTAGGTAACGCACAGTATTTTACAACTCTTGACCTCGCGAAAGGATTCCATCAAATTCCCATAAATGTAGAAGATAGACACAAAACAGCGTTTTCAACCACAAACGGGCACTACGAGTTTACCCGAATGCCGTTCGGGTTGAAAAATGCTCCTGCATCATTCCAGCGAATGATGAATGAAGTATTGTCTGACTACATTAATAAAATATGCGTAGTGTACTTAGACGATATATTAATATTTTCAACGTCACTGCAAGAGCATATAGATTCTCTTAAAAAAATACTTAAACGTCTTATGGAATTCAATCTTAAGGTACAAATAAATAAATGCGATTTTCTTAAGCGCGAAACGGAGTATTTAGGACATATAATTTCAAGCAATGGTATAAGACACAATCCAAATAAAATCGATGTGATCCAAGAAATCCAACTACCTCAGTCAACTAAACAGATCAAATCTTTTTTAGGGATTACCGGATTTTATCGAAAGTTTATAAAAGACTACTCTAAAGTAGCCTTACCAATGACGAACTTTCTCAAGAAAAGTTCAAAAATAAACATTCAAGACAATACAATACAAGGCAATACATTGAGTCCTTTAATAAACTTAAAGCTCTCATATGTACTTGTCCAGTCTTAGCCTACCCAAATTTTTCCAAAACATTCACTTTAACAACAGATGCCAGTAATGCAGCTTTAGGGGCAGTCCTTTCACAAAATCAACATCCTATAGCATTTGCCTCTCGGACTTTAAATCGCACCGAGACAAGTTACAGCACTATAGAAAAAGAACTCCTGTCAATAATATGGGCTACTAGGTATTTTAGGCCGTACTTGTTTGGCCGCAGGTTTAAAATTCAAACCGACCACCGACCATTAGTATGGCTTAATTCATTAAAAGAGCCCAATTCTAAGTTGCAACGCTGGAAAATTAAGTTAAATGAATATGATTTCGAAATAGAATATATCAAAGGCAAAGAAAACAATGTTGCCGATTTCCTTAGTCGTTTGCACATTAACTTTGTCGAAGAAGATCAAGAAAATATCAGGTCGGACATAGCAACAATCCATAGTGGTACCGTAAATCTCAACGATCACATCTATATCACTGAAAATCCAATTAATATCTATAAAAATCAACTAATACTAGAGAAAGGTGTTTCAAATGGGTACACAAGCAAATTATTGTTTAGAAAGAAAAGGAGATCCTATCATTAGCTTACCAAAATATGAAGAAAATTACGTATTAAATATTAAGGGCTTTTTCCTATCAAATGAACAGTTGGAATTTTTTGTAAGCACGATGACATGTTTGTAGAATTTCAAAAAACAGTAGTCAAATATTTCTCGAACTCACCTCATATGAAAATTCTTCGGTGTACAAAGTTTCTAAAAGATATAACAAGCCGGGAATTATTGCTAGATATCATTGAAAAAACGCATCTCGAGAAAAATCATAGGGGAATCGAAGAAACATACTTAGAATTGAAGGACGTATGCTATTTTCCAAATCTAAGGCTTGAAATTTACAAATATATTAACAACTGTATTTTGTGTAACATGTGTAAATACGATAGAAATCCTACCAAACCTGCCTTAATGATTTCAGAAACACCTAGTAAACCTAATGAGATATAGTCCAGGAGAAATAGGATTCGAACAACAAAAAAATTCGTTACAGCACTCTGACAGCGGAATATTGTAGAGCAAGCTCTTGTAAAACTGGACAAAAAAATCGAACCGACAGCAGCTATCCGGAGTGCAATGGGGTGCATTTTTAGGGGTTGACAATGGTTTTTCGCGATTTCTGGCTAAACTGTGCATCCTATCGAAAAAAGTTCAATGTAAAAGTTGTAGGAAATAAAAGGATCTACAACTTTTGTAGATACTTACCATTTTTACCTTAACCTCAAAATTTTTCGAAAAAATGGCGGAAAACCGGTTTTTTGGTTTTTAATTCTTTTCTTTGACAGAAAAACGTCTATGAAGCTGAAACTTGGACAAAAGATACTTTTTAGTGTTGCAAAAAGGCAGTAACTTTTTCAGACGGAAATATTAAGAGGTTGTTGTTAAATTTAAATTTTAAACAAAAAAAAGCGATGTTTTTAACTGCGATTCCTCTTAAAACTACACCTCCTACGGAGCTATTTTTTGGCTCACTTACTCGTTGTTATATTTACTTTCGATAAATGGTGAAGAAATGGTATACTGCAATGGAAAAAATTACCATAAAAATGAAAAATTGTAAAAAATCGCTTTTTTCGTGGTAATTTTTTACTGAGTGAAAAAAAAGAGTAGTAGTCTCGGTCCCGTCTGCGTGTCCGGCCTATACTATATGATGTATTTATTCTGCATGTTATTAAGGTTATTACTATTATATTTATTGATTCGCGTGAAATAAAATTTTCCTTGTGTTGATAACCTCATTAACAGTGCGACATAAAAATTAATATTTACATATTAACATAATGTAGTTGATGCTTGCAAGCAAGTGCAACAAAATATATAACGTAAAAACCAATTTTCAAAAATTAGTGGTGGTACCGGATATGAATGATTTTCAAGATCACACTATTATACCCTATTTGCAAGAAAAATTTTTAGCCAATGAATGTAATAAAAATAAATTAATACAAGTAGTATCGCAAGCGTTTCAAACAGCAGGATTTCTATGTAAACAGGCAGCAGAAGATGCAGATACCCTCATAATAAATACAGCAATTGAAGTCGCCACAAATGATAGAACTGTGATAGTTGTTGGGCAAGACGTTGATCTGCTAATACTCTTAAATCAGCTAAATGAAAAAAATTTGGATATACTCTTTCACAAACCATCCACTGGTAATGCTCGCGATTCTTTTTACACGTCTAATAGCTTTACAGATCTATCGAAACGAAAGTATTTGGCATTGCTTCATTGTTTTACTGGTTGTGATACTACCTCAGGATTTGCAGGAAAAGGAAAAGTAATGACAATAAAAACAATTCTACAAAATACAGATTTTCCTCGATTGGCTGATATCTTTTACAAAAACAATGCTGATAAAGAGATGATAGCTGATAATGGTAGCAAATTAATAGTATGGATTTACAGTAAAAAACAAGATTTAACTCTGCATGATTTACGGTTTGAAATGTATAAGACAGCGACGTTTAAATCAAGTTTTAAATTGGAAAAATTACCACCAACAACAGGGGCAGCAAAACAGCATTGTTTTAGAGCATATTGTCAGCTTCAAACATGGCTTGGAAACGAAGTAATCGCAACAGATTGGGGTTGGAAAGAAACAGCGGAAGGTATCATTAAGCCGAATATCACAGATGATAAATTAATACCCGATCATCTCCTAAGAACTATTTGTTGCAGCTGTGAAAAGGGTTGTGCTTCTTTAAAATGCGGATGTAGAAAACATGGTCTGAAATGTACCAACTTGTGCTTAAATTGTTTTAATTCAGAAAATTGCTCAAATGCTGAACTTCCACAAATTTCTATATACGAAAGTGACTCTGAAGAAATGGAAACATATCAATGTACTGAAACTGAAACACTACTCAATGAAATTGTCAAAAATACTGAAGAATCGTTCAGTTCTGTTGCATCTGAGGAAGCAAATTTTCAACACTCTGCTAAGAGAGCAAGATTAGATGAAGAGGGCTTTAATTAATACTTTTGTTCAATTTGGCACACTATACTTTTTTTTTTTGTTAATTAATTAAATTAAATATTAAAATTACTACGAAAAAAGCGATTTTTTAGAGTTTTTCAATTTTCCGGTCATTTTTTCCATTGCAGTATACCATTTCTTCACCATTTATCGAAAGTAAATATAACAACGAGTAAGTGAGCCAAAACATAGCTCCGTAGGAGGTGTAGTTTTAAGAGGAATCGCAGTTAAAAACATCGCTTTTTTTTGTTTAAAATTTAAATTTAACAACAACCTCTTAATATTTCCGTCTGAAAAAATTACTGCCTTTTTGCAACACTAAAAAGTATCTTTTGTCCAAGTTTCAGCTTCATAGACGTTTTTCTGTCAAAGAAAAGAATTAAAAACCAAAAAACCGGTTTTCCGCCATTTTTTCGAAAAATTTTGAGGTTGAGGTAAAAATGGTAAGTACAAAAGTTGTAGATCCTTTTATTTCCTACAACTTTTACATTGAACTTTTTTCGATAGGATGCACAGTTTAGCCAGAAATCGCGAAAAACCATTGTCAACCCCTAAAAATGCACCCCATTGCACTCCGGATAGCTGCTGTCGGTTCGATTTTTTTGTCCAGTCTTACAAGAGCTTGCTCTACAATATTCCGCTGTCAGAGTGCTGTAACGAATTATTTTTTTTTCTCATTTTTACGCCTATTTCTACTGGACTAATAGTGCACATAGATATATGGTTTTTCAATAAAAATAATATGTTTTTAACATGCATCGACAAGCTAACCAAACACGTTTCCATTCATCCATTAACAGACAGAAATTCTATTACTATTGTTGAGATTTTAAGACATAGGTTTGCAAACTTAGGGAAGCTACTTAAGATTGTGGCTGATAATGAATTTAATACCGCATACATAAAAAATTACCTAAATCAAGAGAACATACTGTGCCACTTTACATCTCCCAACACACATACGGGTAATGCGGTAATAGAACGATTTCACCTCACACTTAATGAGCACATACGGCTTTTCAAGCTCAATCGAGAAAATAAGGATACAGAAGACAGACTTTTAGCTTATAAAGCAGTCGAATTATATAACAACACAATACATTCTATTACAAAATATAAACCCAATGACCTTTTGCATAGCTCATTATGCGAGTCCGATTGGAAAGATTTAAAACAAAGGGTCCATGAAATCAAAGAAAAACAAATAGGTAAAATTAATAAGACTCGTAAAGAAAATTTTGATTACAGAGATAAGGAGTTAGTTAAAAATTTAGGATTTCACAATATAAAATACTTACCACGATACATAAAGAGGCAAAAGAAAAAGGTATTACTTATTTTAAAGATAAACAAGGGGTCAAACGTGATAGGCCCCAAAATCCAATTGGTAATTTACAATTTGATAGAAAATATACTGGACGGAACTACTCAAAAAAAAAATATAAAAAATAATAACTAAAACAAACAACCAAGAAGGAAGTTAATACCATGACAAAATATCCAATTAAATAGTGAATTGATCTCTTACTTCCTGCTTTTTCGATCGAAACTAGTTTTATATTTTGTTAACATCTGATTTTTTTTACTGTAAAATAAACATAATGTAATTTACAAAGAAAATACTAAATCAAATAAGTACAGAAATCGAATTTGTTTTTTAATTTTAATTCTTATATTATTAGCAACAATGTATTATAATAACGAAATCACACAACACTGTTCAAGTTTAAGTAGAAATGTATATACATAAAAAAAAATAAAAAAAAAAATATATATATGTATGTATATATTTTATTGTTAGGTATTATAAAATTTTAATATCCTTACGCATACTCCATGTATAAGTATTAATATTGTTACGTAATCTATAAGTATTATATAAATATATAAATCCATATGCCATCAGAAGGTCCATCAACAAAAACAAAAAAAAAAAATAGTACGTATACGCCACCATCTAATTTCAACATACAAATAACAAGGAAGTTCATAAACATAAATTCATGTTACAAATATGGATGCCATTTTGTGAGAGGACTTCTCTTCAAAATATGGACATTCACGTGTCATCAACACATTTTGTCCATTCTACGTCGGGAGGAGTCACGTATGCATAATACGTATATATACCTACATACATCAACATATCTACTAACATAAGCCAGATTTCCATCATTATCTAAACCTGCCCAAATATGGACATAAAAATAAATTCTCATCTCGCTTATCTTTCGGAGTCATTACGACATGCCCAAATATGGACATAACAATAAATTCTCTTCTCGCTTATCTTTCGGAGTCGTCAATGCAAAACATGCCCAAATATGGACATAATAATAGATTAATTTGTAGTTAGTTTACAGTTATTTAAGTATATATAGGAACAAATTAGAAGTTAAGTTTTTAGTCATAATTCAACAGTCATTTAATAAAGACATATTTTATAAATATTAATAAGTGTAAAGTGTTTCATTCTAATCTTAAATCGGCCACGAGCATCATTACTCCTGGTGGAATACCGAACTGCAGCGTATTCGCAGAGAAACCAGGAAGCTCCTAAATCGGTCTTTAAAAACCAACTTAGAAGTAGACTGGAATCTGTATCGATCGAAGCAAAAAGAATTTAAGAGACTGATTCGTAAATCGAAAAATTACTCTTACAGGACATTTTGTGATGAGGTCGAATCACTAAGTGCGACCAGTAGACTTGTCAAAGTCCTCAAGGGACAAGCCAAGTAAACTAGAATCGCTCCAAATCTCCTACACGGAGACAAAGGCGGAAACTTTTAGTCTCCTGCTGGAGACTCACTTCCCGGGAAATCAGGTCATTACGCACTCTTCAGTGGTACCGGCAACGGTGACCACTACGGAACTGACAAACACCACGCGGCGAAACTGGTATATTGCATGCAGAGTGGTGACGGATGACGCTATCAAATATGCAATTGCATCGATTCAGAGTTTCAAGCCACGTGGTCCAGATGGAATTTACCCGGCTATGCTGAAACAAGGTTTTAGTCAGTTGATGCCGACGTTGAAAAGAATTTTCAACGCAAGCTTGGCCTTGGCCTACATACCTTCTCTTTGGCGTATGGTTAAAGTCGTGTTCATACCAAAAATCGGTAAGACTGACTACACTCTCGCCAAAAGCTTCAGACCCATAAGTCTGTCTTTCCTGCTGAAAAGTTTGGAAAGACTGGTTGAGCTGCACGTGCGCAATGTTGCTCTTCGATCGCATCCTCTTTCTGAGATGCAACATGCTTATCAACGCGGAAAATATTGTGAAACTGCGCTTCAGAACCTTGTTGGTAGGATGGAAAGTGCTCTTGATCGGAAGGAGTACGCGTTGGGTATTTTCGTCGATATTGAGGGTGCTTTTGATAATGCGACTTTTGACAGCATGTGCAACGCAGCTAGACATCACGGTATGGATGAAACATTGGTGTTGTTTATTAAAGCAATGCTAATGTACAGGACGTTGATTGCCGAAGCGGATTGTGGCAAATACGTCATGACAGGGGTAAACTGGGGCTGCCCACAAGGTGGTGTGGTGTATGGTTGTAGACTCTCTTGTAACGGTACTCAATCTTCCTGGAACCTACACACAAGCCTACGCGGACGATGTCGCCGTTCTGTCTGTCGGCTCGAACCTAAGGACTGGCTGCTCTCAGGCGCAGAGATCCTTGGGCTTGATCGATGACTGGTGCACAAGAAATGGGCTTTCAGTGAATCATCTTAAAATACGGTTGTTCTCTTCACGAGAGGGTGGAATGTCACTGGTCTGACTCAACTTGTGCTAACAGGAGTCACTCACTATCCCGATCTCTGACGAAGTCAAATATCTGGGAGTAATCCTCGATAGAAAACTTCTTTGGTCCAAGCATGTTGAATCGCAAACCGATAAAGCGCTGTCGACTTTCTGGCAGTGCAAAGGCGCTTTTGGTAAGACATGGGGCTTATCTCCGAAAAGGGTCCTTTGGATCTATACGGCAATGGTAAGACCACTTCTCTCATATGCATCAGTTGTGTGGTGGAACAGGGGTCTCATCGCGTAACTTTTCAGATGATCATCGTCGCGATGATTGAACAAAACGACGTCGTTTTAAGTTAGCTTCATGTAACAACACAATCGCGTCGTTCAATCGAATCGCCCATCGTTTTCGTTTTGAACAGTTTGAGCAGGGCTGTAAACAAACTGTGACAACTGGAAACCAATAAAAAGGGTATATATAATTTGTGTGTGTTGTTGTCTTTTATGTGGAAATGTATGTATAGGTAAAAAGGTAAACATTTTTCGTTGCAGGAAAAATTTTATTGATTAAGGCCCTAGTTATAGCTATCATTGAAATGCATCATTGAAAATTTTGTTTTCCGATTTTAAGACGAATAATCAAACAATATTGGCTTTAGTTGGTATCAAGATAAAGCTAATCAATTGTGGAATTTTTTTACGAAAGAAATTACATAATTCTGATTAAAACTTTTCTTTAAATCCAATTTTATTATTTCACTGATCGAAAACGATTTCAATGAACAGCTGATTCTCGTTTCTCTAATTTGGAACCCAATCGTTTCACTGATGTGTTCGATTTTCATTCTATTCTCAGCCGTCAGTTTTGCTTTCAATGATCAACTCTAACCTCAAAACCTAGACTTGTTTGTTGAAAAGGCACTGTCAGGTACTTCCACTGACAGGAATTTTTCAATGATTGCTATAACCGACATGTCAAAAATATGAAACCACCATTCCACTGATTTGTAATTATTTCCATTTTTTTTCTAGGCGATCTAGCTCACATTTTAAAGGTTGTAATAAATTTAGCGCTACTCTACGCGCTGGTTTAGCGATTGGTTCAGCCCCATATATTATTTGCTTCACATGTCAAATAAATTTCTCCCGCTACTTTTATTTCCGAACCACCAAACGCTTTTAATGTCACACAGGTTTTGCTAACCTTTTTTTCCATATTAAGTTGCTTTACGTTATCAACCGAGAGAACATTTTCATCTGCGCATGTGTCTAACTTTAGTCTAATGCGTTTACCCGCTGTTTTTACTTCACCGTACCACGCTCTCACTCCACCACCAACACTAGCAATTACATCTGTATAATAAATACGATCATCATCCGATGCATAACTGTCACTCTTATTTACTTCAACTGCATTTACTTTTTTGGGCTTAGACCATGGTTACATACCAAAATTATGGAGAGAGGTGAAAGTGGTTTTTATACCGAAGACGGGAAAAGCCTCTCACACCACTCCAAAGGATTTCAGGCCTATTAGTCTGTCAACTTTTCTACTTAAAACACTAGAGAGGATGATAGATTTATATATTCGCCACAACATCAAAGCAGGAACTCTCTCGAAATCCCAACACGCCTACTGTAAGGGCAGATCGGTAGAGAGAGCTCTACACTCCATTGTCGGCACCGTGGAGAAATCACAAGCCGTCAAGGAATTTACAATGGTAGCCTTCCTAGACATCGAAGGGGCTTTCAACAATATAGAGCCGAGAGCGATAATTAACGCACTTGAAAACCCGCAGATTGACGATAGTCTAAGTCACTGGCAATATTGGCAATGAACCAACTTTTATAACTAGGAATAGGCGTGAGGTCCTAGATATAACTCTCTATAGTAACTCACACACTCTTACTGTGCGGGAATGGAAAGTTTCTACAGAACCATCATTCTCAGATCACAGAATTATAGAATTCATCATTGATGAAAAAGCTACCCCGTTAGGTAAATATAGAAACCCCAGAATGACTAACTGGGAAACATTCTTATCTGAAGTAGCGAAGAATAGTAGGAAACTCAGTCATCAAAAAATAGGGTCGCCTGAGGAAATCGATGCAACAACAGAATTGGTGAACAAAATTCTAAGTGAGGCATACGATAGGGCATGTCCTCTACGGACAATAAAGAATAGGAAGTCTCCACCTTGGTGGACAAAGGAGCTCTTCGAAATCCGTAGGAGAACCAGAGCTCTCTTTAATTTGGCTAAGACCACGAACTCCCAGACAGACTGGGACCTATACAAAGCCGGCCAGCGGAGATTCAAAAAGGCCGTAATAAGTGCTAAACGCATTGCCTGGCGTACGTTCTGTAGTGACATCGAGAGCACCACAGAATCAGCTAGACTTAGGAAAATCCTGTGCAAAGAATCCGCAGTTCCGGGATACCTCAAAGACACTGATGGAACCTGGACACAATCCTGCGAAGAGACTCTTAGTCTGCTACTACAGACTCATTTTCCAGGATGCACTACGAATCAGACAAACCAGTCTAGATTTGACACCGCAACAGCGTCGGTTCCAGAAGAACTTATAACTGAAGATAAATTAAACTGGGCAATTGATACATTCTCCCCGTTCAAATCCCCCGGAGGAGACGGAATTTTTCCAATCATGCTCCAGAAAGCTAAGACCATTATTACGCCGGTCTTAAAAAGACTTTTTATTCGCAGTGTAGAATGTGGCTACATTCCTAAAGCCTGGCGAGAGGTCAAGGTCGTCTTCATTCCGAAGGCAGGGAAATCCAGTCACACCACCGCCAAAGATTTCAGGCCTATAAGCCTAACATCCTTTAAGTTGAAAACCTTTGAAAAACTAATGAACGTCTTTATACGCAGTCGACTGGATGACAGCGCGATTTCCACATCTCAGCACGCTTATATAAAAGGTAGATGGGTGGAAACCGCGTTACATGAGGTCGTTAGTACTATAGAGAGGTCATTAATAGTCAAAGAATATACGCTAGCTGCGTTCCTTGACATTGAAGGAGCCTTCAATAATGTCAAAACGTGCGCTGTAAAAAGGGCACTACAAAACCTAAACGTTGACCAGTCCATCACTAATGTGATTGTTAACTTACTTAGTGAAAGAAACATCAACGCGAAATTAGGTGACACGGTCCTTAGAGTAACCGCTTCGAGAGGCACTCCACAAGGAGGGGTCATCTCCCCTTTACTCTGGGTACTTGTCATGAATGAGATACTAATGAAATTTAATAACATAGGTGTAACGGTAATAGCATATGCAGACGATGTAGTCCTGCTTGCAAAAGGTAAATTCTTACCGACCATTAGCGACCTACTAGCAAACTCACTAAGAGTGCTTAATACATGGACAAAACAATGCGGCCTTGGGGTTAACCCCCAGAAAACTGAGCTTGTCCTGTTCACCAACAAAAGAACAATACCACTATTCGAGCCACCAACCCTCGAGGGAATACCTCTAAAGGTGGCTGATAGGGCGAAATACTTAGGAATGATATTAGATAGAAAACTTAACTGGAAGCCGAATGTCAATGAAAGAGTGAAAAAGGCAGCTAATGCTTTCTACGCATGTAACCGTATCTTTGGCAGGAAGTGGGGACCGAACCCCAAAACAATCCTATGGATGTACACGGCAATCGTGCGGCCTATACTCACTTATGGCAGCGTAGTCTGGTGGCAAGCCGCGGGCAAGGCGACCAATCTTAAGTCAATGACAAAAATACAAAGACTAGCATGTATAGGGACAACCAGTGCGATGAGAACTACACCTACGGCTGGACTGGAGGCAATCCTCAATCTGACTCCTCTGGACCTATACATGGAGGAATCTGCTACCAAAAGTGCCCTAAGGATCAGCCAAACTGGTACTTGGAACCTGCGCAACTTTGGTCACGCACAGATTCTTGGGAAATACATTGGGAATGTTGTCACTTCTGACTATATGATCCCACATCTAAACTTTGATAGACCATTCTCCTGCTCGTTCCCGAGTAGAGATGAATGGAATACAGATGAACCCACAAAGAGGAAATCGATATCCATCTATACAGATGGATCGAAGATGGACTGTGGAACCGGTGCCGGTATATTCTCTGAGGAATTAAATATACACTGCTCAATCAGGCTTCCTGACAATTGCAGTGTCTTCCAAGCAGAGGTTCTGGCGATCGCGGAAGCGGCCCGTAAGGTGTCATTGTTGGCAATACCAAGAAATGATATTACCATTTTCATTGACAGCCAGGCGGCTATTAAAGCAGTTTCTGCTACTGAAATAAAATCAAAGCTAGTACATCGCTGCCGCGAAGAGCTAAAGGTTCTCTGCTCGCAGCACTCCACGGTCCTCTGCTGGGTCCCTGGGCACAGTGACAAAGCCGGCAATGAGAGGGCCGACGAACTAGCAAGAAATGGGTCTGCAATGGATCATGATCTAGCACTGCAGTCGGTGAAGCCACCACTCTGTAATCTTAGAGAGCGAGTGGAAAATAAAATTCGCATAAAAACCAACAACAGGTGGAAGGGGCTAACTACCTGTGAAGTATCACGGAAGCTTTGGCCTAAATACGACAGCGGCCGGACCATCAAACTTCTACAGTTCGACAGGCCATCGCTGTCCAAATTGGTAGGGGCCCTAACGGGTCATAACTTCCTAAGAAACCATACAATGAAACTAAATCTCAAAGATGACGATATATGTAGAGGCTGCGGAGACGAAGAGGTACATGAGGACACACCTCACTTCCTCTGTCACTGCCCTTGCCTCTGTCACTTGAGGAACAGAACACTTGGAAGTCATTACTTCCATGACCTACAAGAACTTTCTGATGTCTCACTTTTTAATCTTTACAGGTTTTTGAGGAAATCAGGATGGCTGGACAGCGTCGAGTAACCACCAGAAGAAGGGACATGAGGCTAACCACTCCAACATCACCGGTTAACCCCCACATAAAAGGGCATCACAATGGGTCCACAAGGACCTAAGTGTGGCACAGCAGAACATACCCTGCTCTGTCAACCCGTTAACCTAACCTAACCTAAGTCACTGGATCAACCAAATGCTGCTAAGCAGGGTTATCAATTCGGAACTTGGCTGCTGCAGCTGCAAACTGAGAAGGTCTGTGCAACGCGGCACTCCGCAGGGTGGAGTACTTTCACCGCAGCTATGGTTGCTAACAGTAAATCAAATACATGTAACCCTGGAGAAAAACGGTGGTAAAGTTATAGCCTACGCAGACTACATCGCCATTTTATTTACTGGGAAATACCTCCCAACATTACGGGACTTGATGGAAACGGCCCTCGCAACGCTGGTCAAATGCGCTAACAAATGCGTTCTGGATATAAACCCGGGTAAAACCGAGCTAGTGCTATTCACGAAGAAACGCCGAATTCCTCAAATCGATCCACCCAAACTAAAGGGGATCCGCCTCAGCTTCTCTGACAGCGCCAAATACTTAGGTTTGGTTCTGAACAGGAAACTGAGCTGGAAACTAAACCTGCATGAACGCATTTAGAAGGCCGCTACTGCACTATACTCCTGCAAAAGGATCCTGGGCCTCAGATGGGGCATCAGCCCGAAAATAATGCACTGGCTGTATACAGCAGTAGTCAGACCGATACTCATGTACGGAATCATCGTCTGGTGGCTAGCACTAGATAAAAGAAGCTACCTCTCTCTACTAAATAGAATCCAAAGAGTGGCATGTGTCTGTGTGACCAGTGCCCTGCGGACAACTCCAACAGCAGCACTGGAAACCATGCTCCACATTCTGCCCTTGGACAGACATGGTAAAGAGATGACGGCAAAATCGGCATTGCGTCTGAGAGAATCACAGCAATGGAGAAGCTGTGACACATGGCATGCCAATATGCCAATATGCCAATACAACAGAAGTTACAGACTACGTAACCACGGTCCTGGACTTCAATATTAAATACAAGACCAGTATTCCCGACCAACAGCAATGGGAAGAGAATACGGTTATAGTCGGTCGAAATAGCTATCATTCCTACCAAAGTGACTGTGTCTACGAGTTGTTAATGTAATTCTCTCAAACAATAATTCAGAGGCTGAAATTCGACATAATTTCCCAACAGAAATTGTCAGGGTCAATCCCAAACAAGCGAGAATCGTTGTTACTCCTCGCTTCCCCACTCAATACGGTTATAGATGAAAATACGCTAGAAGTATACACAGATGGGTCTAAGACGGAGGACGGAGTAGGAGCCGGGATTTTCTCAGTTCCATTCTCCCTAAACCAGTCTTTTAGACTACCAAATAACTGTAGTGTCTTCCAAGCAGAAGTTATGGCTATTCGCGAAGCCGCTGAACTGAACTGAACACTAGCACTGCAACAGGCTAATGAGAGATGGCGCGATCTTGACACCTGCAACCACGCAAAACAGACCTGGCCACGAATAAATCGGCGCAGGACAAAGGTCCTGTTAAACGTCAGTAGAAAACATATCGGAACTCTTGTTGGAGTACTAACAAGCCACTGTGTACTAGGATGACATGCCATAAGGCTTGGAGTTACCGCTAATGACTTCTGTCGCAGTTGCATGGATGAGGAGGAGGAGGAAACTCCGTTCCACCTACTATGTAACTGCCCGGCGCTATAGAAAGAAAGCAGCAAACTCTAGGAGAGTACTTCTTTGAGGAGCTTGCTGATATTGCCGAAACGGATATCAGTAAAATACGGAAATTTCTCCAAAATTCGAAATGGTTCCAAGAGTAGCGGAAATAACCGACTCTGTTTGTGGTATCACAATGGACCTTACTTGGTCTAAGTGAATTACTCCGTATTAACGGATAATGCCACCTAACCGAACCTAACCTAACCTACTTTTTTGTGTCTACGATTTCTACAAGCAGCACCAAAGTGGTTTAATTTTTTGCAAATGTAACAGATTTTGTTAAAAGCTGGACAATTAACTAGATTTTGATCGTTATTTGAATTGTTAGTGTTATAATTGGTGTTGTTAGTATTGTAACTGTTGTTTCTGTTTTTATAATACTTATTGTTGTTTTGTACACCGTTTTGTGAATTATTGAATGTATCCTTCGAGCTCTTTTTTACAAAGTTGATTGTACTCCTGTTGTCGCTTGTTGATGGACCATCTTGGATGACTTTCGTTTGTTCCTTGTTAACCTCAAACAGCTTGGACAACTCAATTGCCTTTGCAAGTGACAGCTCACGATCACCTAACAACTTCTCATGTAGTTTCTTGTCGTATATTCCCATCACAATACGGTCTCTGAGAATAGATGCCTCTGCTGCTCCATAATCACACGACTTTGACAGATGACGTAAATCAGAAAGATCTCAAAGGACTCACCATGTTTTTGTACACGCGAGTTAAACACGTAACGCTCAAAAATCATTTTTCTTTGGGATGCAATAGTCGTCAAACTTTTTGAGAATTTTCTCCAATGATTTTTCTTCAGCCGTTGAGAGACCCAAAACGTTAAAAATCTCCATTCCACTTTCACCCACCAGCAGTTTGAGAATCGCTACTTGCGACTCAGGCGTAGATTGTGTGATACCAGTTGCTAGTATATATATTTGGAAGTTTTGTTTGAACTTCTTCCAATTATCAGCTAGATTGCCATCTATGTTAAGAGGACTTGGAGTGGGCAAATTTGACGGCATCACATTTGTAGAATTTTCAGTGATAATTGTTGAGACTTTCCTTTCTTCTATTGCATTTATTGCATTTGTACTGTCTTCTGCCATGCGATTTTATTTTTGTTTTAATTATAGTAGTTTATAGTAGCTCACCAGAACGTTTTTTGTGTTTTTTTATTTTTATGCAGATTCTTGCACAGCTACTGTTATTTGATATATTGGCCAATTTGTATTAGCGTTAGTTTGTCCGCAGCACATATAATATAATTGAGACAAGAGTTAATGTTCTCTGTGTGAATGTTCTTTATTAACTGACGGCATTAACGGCAAAATTTAAAGAAGTCGGCAGGCAGTATTCGCCATTTTTACGACCCGACGACCACGACGAAACGATACAAACTAATGTCTGTGCAGATTGTCTGCACCGTGTGTGGCGAAGGCATGTTTGCACAGACTTAAGGTCTGCAGCGACGTGTCTGTGTCGTGTATGGGCCCTATAATAGGGCCCATACACGACTTATGGACTAAGCTTATGGACTAACTCTATGTAGTATATTAGTATATAACGTGTAAGTGAGAAAGTGAGAAGAGACCGTTATCATATGTAACTAATTGTGTCAGTTAACAATACAACCATAGGGTGACACTTTACTATAACAACAACCTCTTACTAAGGGTTATGCACAAATTCTGAACAAATACACGGGCAATACTGTATGCACGGACTACACTACTCCTCGGCTAGATTTCACAAGACCATTTACCACGTGTTCTACCAGCAGGTACGATTGGTACGAAGATCAACCGATATCCATCGGATCAACCATGCCTATCTATACGGGTGGATCAAAGATGGAGGTCGGCGTTGGCGCGGGTTTATACTCCGAACGTCTCGGGACTATTCAGTTCAATCCGACTTGCTGACTACAGCAGTGTATTACAGTGACAACAGCTGCTAAACAGGTTTCAATGATGGCAATACCTTATGCAGATACATATTACCTTTTTATTGACAGTCAAGCAGCAATAAAAGCGATCTCTGCCGTTGAGTTAAAATCTAAATGTAAGTCGCCTGTGTCATAACCAGAAAAATGTGGGCAATCTACAACAAACAAACAAACAAAACTGAGAGAATCGTACAATTAAACAAGAAAGCAATGTCCTCGATCATTGAGTATTATCACCCGACACAATATGCTGAAATACTATACCAAGAAAGTGGGAATCAGTACAGATGACCTGTGCAGAGAAAGAAACAGAATCCTTGGTACTTTTTCGACGATTTAGATGAACTTTCCGACAGATCCATCAAAACTTTTGTAAATGCTTGGGTTGGTTTACCAATCTGTAGGTTTCCAGGGCATCACAACGGATCTACATTGATCTAAATGTGGCACGTAAAGGTTTCTCCTGTTTTGCCAACCCACTAACCTAACCTAATACTTTTAATAGTCATATGATTTTAGTAGATTTCCTAACCAATGTACTTTTAACGGAATAATAATTTTTTTAATGAAAAACTGCAATTACTTTTGCTCTGATTTATTATCTGAATTTCTCGGAAAAGGATCTGGGATGAATTGCTATATCGCACATAGGAGCTGATCATTAGGGCTCTAACTCCGCAATGGCTCATTGAATGTAAAAGTTAAAAAATAAGTAGGTAAATACGAATTAGTAAACTTATCACTGATTCATTTGAACTATAAATCAAAATCATTGCTCTGCGTAGTCGTTAAGCTGAACAAAGCTTAAACAAAATTATCAAATCACCGCAAACATTTTCCATCAGTGCAGACCAAAGCCAAGACAGTACACATTGCCCACAGAGTTACTTGGTTTTCTTTTATGACGTCATTTCGAAATATACGTGGAATTTCAAATTTATTTTAAAAACTAGCTGAACCCCCGCCGGCTTCGCCAGGCCTTTTATTGCTTTTTACAATTTGTATCACTTTGACAGCGACAGAAAGAGGAAAAATAGATGCTTTCAAGGAGTTAGGACTCTCAGGCCGAGAAATTGCAAGGAGGCTAAATAGAAGTAAGACTGTTGTAAACAGTTATCTTGGGGATCCCCAACACTATGGGAAAAATCAAAAAGGACCTTCGGCAGAGCAACAACATTGCGAGAAAGCGGTTAATTCTACGGCTTGCCTCAAATTCGACACTACCAGCGACTAAAATAAGGGCCAAAAGCAGAGTATCAGCCAGGATACCAACGGTCCGAGGAATAATACGAACAAGTGGTATACAGAGAAAAAAAACATAAAAGAAACCGGTTTTGAGGCAAGTACACAAGGAGGATCGAAGGCATTTTGCAGGAGAACATGTCGCTTGGAGCAGTAAATAGAAACGCGTTGTCTTTTCGGATGAAAAACAGTTTAAACTTTACCTTCAGGAGCTTATTTTGCCTCCTCCTTTCTTAGATCGTGGAAATAAAAGTTGTAGCCATCGGGGCCGTCAAGGTTAAACTGTTTTTCATCCGAAAAGACAACGCGTTTCTATCATCCTAGTGACCGTCTTTTTATACGCTTTACAGGTAGTTCATTTTTTGATCTTCGGAAATTCCAGCCGTCGTTTTTTATTTACCCTTTAATTTTATGACTTACTAGGAAAATATGTACCTGTTCACTGGTAGTAAAAGTTCCCGGATAAAACATTTTCAACAGGTATAAGGAGTGAAAATCGATTGCAAAATGTACGTCCTCATCCTAGTGAGCGGCAGTGTATATCGTAATTACCGACATTTAAAAAAAAATCAACTCAATTGGTTCAAAATTACAGGCGACAGAGGGAAACATATAGTTTTTTCCACTTTGTTTTATATACATAGAGATAGCTGTACGACTTTGCCCGTGCACAGATGTTCTTTCGTAAAATGCGAGAATTGAGAATAAACTGGAACTTTCTTTCTGTCTAAACCTGAAACACAGCAATACGAACAAAACAAAAAAAGACTCATGAAAATCGGCCCAGCGGTTATAGAGATATAACGTCATCGAGTTTCACCCCATAGAATATTTTTTTGTTTAGGAGGTATACGATTTTGAATGTTTTTTTTGTATGGGAGGTGCCACGCCCCTTTGTCCAATTTTGACCAATTTTCACAGGAGCACTTCAGGAAAATACTTAAGATTATCTGTAAGTTTGAGCTCAATCCATTCGGTGGTTTTCGAGATATACGATTTTGAATGTTTTTTTGTATGGGATGTGCCACGCCCCTTTGTCCAACTTCGATCAATCTTCACAGGAGCACTCTGCGGCCAATACCTAAGATTATATATAAGTTTGAGCTCAATCCATTCGGTGGTTTTCGAGATATACGATTTTGAATGTTTTTTTGTATGGGATGTGCCACGCCCCTTTGTCCAACTTTGACCAATCTTCACAGGAGCACTCTGCGGCCAATACCTAAGACAATCTGTAAGTTTGAGCTCAATCCATTCGGTGGTTTTCGAGATATACGATTTTGAATGTGTTTTTGGTGTTGGAGGTGCCACGCCCCTTTGTCCAACTTTGACCAATCTTCACGGAAGCACTCTAGAACCAATACCTAAGATTATCTGTAAGTTTGAGCTCAATCCATTCGGTGGTTTTCGAGATATACGATTTTGAATGTTTTTTTGTATGGGATGTTCCACGCCCATTTGTCCAACTTTGACCAATCTTCACAGGAGCACTCTGCGGCCAATACCTAAGATAATCTGTGTTAAAAATTATACATGTATTCTAAACACAAGTGTGATCTCTTTTTAACGTAAATTTATATTCACTAACATACATTTAACTTTTCGTTTATATACTTTATTTCTTTGTTACATTTTGGATTAAATAAATCAGTTGAAGTTCTGAAGTCATAGAATTCACTAGTTTCGACTTTGTTCATAGAATTGGCCGGTGTTTCCTTTTTTGTCGTTCATTTTTTCTACATGGTGCCGAAACCCGGGAACAAAGTGTCCAGAAATTAATTCGTCAAACAGATCACTCTAAAATATCCAATGGAGCTTTCAACTAGAGCAGCATATCGTGGTCAAGTCACGAAAATTGTAAGAAGCGCAATGGAGTACCTCGCAGCAAAAGAGTCTCAGCTCAATTCGGATAATAATCTAGAACTCATCGAAGAGGAGCTACAGGCATTACTCCAATGCTTAACGGCTGCTCATGAAAGCCTTAGCGTTATGATTATGAACAAAGAGGTAAGCAGCAAAAGTCTTTTCAAGGCGGACGAATTCGACAAGGAGACGGAGAAAGTAGCCGAATACCAGGACATGGCGATCGACGCGTTGGCTCGAATTAGTTCGCGTCTACAAAGAGTACGTCGAAAGCAAGCCCCGCCATCAGACGTTTTGGATAACCCCAACAGTAGCCGGCTCTCTAATCGAAACGATGCTTGTCCTCCCAAATTACCAAAACTTCCACTCAAAAGGTTCGATGGCAACATCCAAGAGTGACTACCCTTTTGGGAACAATTCAAGACATGAAAACGTCGCGTTATCATCATCTGACAAGTTCTGCTACCTTGAATCCGTTCTTACGGGGAAAGCAAAACGAGTAATTGGTGGATTTACCGCGTCTGGAACCTGCTATGAAGCTGCCATCTCACTTTTGCGCGAACAGTTCGGCGACCCTGAGCCGTCTCTCTTCATCCAGTACAGACACGCACAGATGCTGCAGGGTTACGCACACTTTATAACGCTGTCACTTCATGTTGTCGCACTTTAACCGCATTGCAGATCCCAACGCACCAGTATCATGTCATGCTGAAATCTATTCTTATTCGTTGTCTTCCAGTTGACCTTCGCGTTGACTACTTTCGTTCTACAGAGAATGATGACAGTCAAACAATGCAAGAAAATGGGACGTCGATAGACGCAGACGCCGCCCCGATCAAATCAAATCGATTACTCATTCGTTTTTTAATAGACGGCGGAAGCCAATGTTCGTATATCCGCGAAGATCTGGTCAAAAAACTCAAAATTCCTACTATTGGGCAAGTAAATTTGTCGCTAATGCCATTTGGCTCCACAAATCAAACTCCATCGAAGCTGTTTAACAAAGTGAACATTGTGCTCCAAAGCCAGTATTGCAATCAAAGTGTGGACATAGACGCAATAGTGGTGCCGAATATTTGTGTCGATGTACTGCCCCCACCTGACATTTCATGTGCCTCGATCCAAAGTCTGCAAATGGCTGATGTTCATCATGCAGATATCGACGCAGCGGAAGGATTGAGCCTCCTCATCGGATCTGACAAGTATTGGTCAGTAGTCACCGGTAAACAGCGCTTCATTTCGCCATCTATGAGAGCAGTGCAGACTATTTTTGGATGGACACTACAAGGGAAGCAGTCGTTCGGTAAGAACCTTTTTTTGAACGAAAGCTCAAGTTCTCCCCCTAATTGCAGCGCCGCTTTTTGTCTTTCATCAACTGCTGGCAGACGATCTGATAGCCCAATGTATAACCCGTAAGGAGCATCGCTACGAAGCTGTTTTGCCGTGGAAAAATCCGGACGCGACGCTCCGCAGCAACAGAGACGAAACATTGAAACGTTTGCGGTCGCTAGCGATGCGACTATCCAAGAATCCAGCCCTTCTTCAAGACTACGATTCAGCTATTCAAAAAATGATGTCCGACGGCTTTGCTGAACCCATTTCCTCAGCAATAGAGGGTCAACAAAAACGCGTGTTCTACCTCCCACACCATCCCGTGTTCAAAGCGGATAGTACCACCACAAAAATGAGAATTTTGTTCGATGCCTCAGCTCGCAGTCAAGACTCACCTTCGCTCAATGACATGCTGCAGGTAGGTGCTAATCTGCTTCCAGACGTTCTCAAGGTAGTATTGAACTTCAGACTCGGGCGTTATGGCATAGTAGCCGATGTGGAAAAAGCGTTTTTGCAGATTATGCTCAATAACAACGATCGTGATACTCATCGCTTTGTGTGGTTCGCCCCAGGGGCGCTTTCTCGTCGGATGAACGAGTTTATGGATTACCGTATGACCCGAGTTACCTTCGGCGTAAACTGCAGCCCATTTTTGCTGACGGCCACTATACGAGAGCATTTAAAGCAGGAAGAGACCAATTTCCCATCAACATGTCCTCGGTTCAAGAGGATTGTTCTAAGTACAATTGCGAGAGTTTTTGATCCGTTAGGCATGCTGAGTCCAGTAATTGTGAAGGTTCACTCGAAACGTCGATCTGTGGGTTTTACTTATGGACCGATTCAAAGATAACATTAAATCGGATTCAGGGAGAAAAGAACAAGTGGAAACCGTACGTGCAAGGCAGGGTGGAGGCGATAAGACGACATACCAAGGTGTCAGAGTGGCGACATTGTAGTGGCAAGGAAAATCCACCTGATTTAGTGACTAGAGGTGTCAGTGCCGACGTTCTACTATCTTCTTCCCTATGGAAAGAGGGACCGTCCTGGCTGAAAAGTGGAGATTTTCCAGTTCAATGTTCCGGGCAGATGGATAGTACTACTTTGATCGTGGAGACTGCTACTGGAGCTGAGTTCGGATCGTCGGCGACAGCCTTTACTCCCACATGAGAAGGTGGGTACATGGAAACATCTAGTTAGAGTTACGGCATATATACAACGTTTTGTCAATGCCTGCCATACAAAGGATCGTGCAACATCTATACACTTAAGCGCAGAAGAAGTCACGGCTGCGGAAATTTACTGGATCAGGTATACTCAGTCTATTTGTTTTACTAAAGAATTTCGCTCTTTGCAGGAAGGAAAGCCACTTCCGAAGACACCTAAAATTGTGGAACTGCTTCCTTTTCTGGATGACAAAGTACTTTTGAGGGTTAAGGGTCGTCTCCAGTACCTTGACGACTCTTCTGATATACGACATCCTATAATATTGCCAACAGAATCCCACGTTACGAATCTCATCATAGACGACCATCAACGTACACTGCATGGTGGTACAAATATTGTCTCAACTGAGAACGAGGTTTTGGATTCCTAAAGGTCGTCAACGTATCCAGAAACGCATAAAGACATGCGTAATATGCCGAAAGTTGTTTGGGAAACCATCATCGGCGCCGTTTGGTCCTTTGCCCGTCGACCGGCTCAAATTACTTAGGCCGTTCGATATTATTGGCGTCGATTTTGCCGGTCCACTTTACTCCTTGATGAATCAGACAGTAGAAGTAAGGTATATATGATGGTTTTTACATGTGCAGCGGTCAGAGCTGTCCATCTCGAGATGTTGCCAAGTTTGTCGACGGATAGTTGCCTTACGGGTCTCAAACGCTTTATCGCTCGGAGAGGAATTCCATCCATAATCTACTCCGATAATGCCAAGACGTTCCGCAGAGCCGCCTTTGAACTAAAGGCCGTTGGGTTTTCAGATGGTGCGCTTCAAGATTTCTTAGCGCATAAATGAAAAAAATGGAAGTTCTCCGTGGAGCGAGAGTTAAGTATCCATAGCAAAACATATTGAGAAAAAAGATAACATTATTTGTATTCAATGATATCTTTAGCCTCTAGTACAGTCTTGCACACAACGCTACAATGATAACATATGTACAAGAGATAATATCGTTTGTATACAATGTTGGAATATTATCTCTTCTTCATTATCAAGCAAGACGATTGTACGCTTGGGTCTCCTTGTAGATAGATAAGAAAAATATATAAATACGACTGTATGATGAATTTATCGATAGTCTTATTGTAACTACATAGTAGCCTTAAGCTCCTTTTAGAATTAGTAAAAAGTATTTCAATAATAAAGGACATAGTTCCAAATAAATATTGTTTAATTTTAAAAGTAAGAAACAAGTGTTTTAATTGGCGATCCTGCCAGGAGGTTAAATATACTTTTTAACTTCAATCGAGCGGACCTCGGGAACAAGTAGTGAAATCTAGTATAAACAGAACACTCGCGTTACCGGTTACAAGAATTACCTAGCATAGCAGGTACAAATATAGCTTCTTCATACGAAGCAGCTAAGCAATTCAGTGAAAGTGTATATGTGGAGAAAAAAAACACACAAATTCGACGACAACAGACACGAGTTCAAAATGGAACAACTCGCAGTATTAATGGCAAGATTAGAAGCTTTAGAAACCAGGTGCAACACAGTAACACAAACCCTAGAGCACACACGCACAGAGAATGCAAGGTTAGCAGCAATAATAACTAACCAAAATCAAATAAACACTAATTTAGAAACAAAACTAAATGAAGTAAAATCTGGATTAGGCATAGTACCAAACATACCTGTGCTAGAGGAAATAAGAACCACATATACAGATGGTAGTGAAATACAGTTAGACGCATTTAAAAGCCTACCTATTTTCAACGGCGATCAATCAAATTATCGGTCGTGGCGCGAAGAAGCATCCAGATTAATGGACAGCATTAAAAACTTCAAAACACACAGTAAGTACGCAGCAGCATTGACTATAGTGAAAAGTAAAATACAGGGTGCAGCCGCGAATGTGTTAACTAATTATAACACAATTTTTAATTTTGAGGCGATACGTAACAGATTAGATTATACGTACTCTAATCAAGAACCTCTATACGTGCTACAAGACATGATGAAAGCCATCACGCAAAAAAGAAGCACACTGTCTGAATACCACGACGAGATAAATAAAAATCTCAATTTAATAATATCAAAAATCACTATGTCAGGTGATCCGCCGAATATAATCGACAGACTAATTAAAAATGCTAACGACGACGCAGTTCGTATATTCATTGATGGTATGAGTGACAACTTTACAAGAGGATCATTATATTCAGCTACAATAAATGATCTAGAACACGCATTCGCAATTGCTCGCAGAATAGAACATGATAATGTGCACAGGCATTTACATCTCACTCAAGATAAGCACCACAAAAATATGCCACATGAACGCAGAAACGAAAGAAGACCAAATTATTCGAGCCAAACAACGAATTATCAACCCCAGAAGCAATACGATAATATGCAGCAACACAATCAAGGACCACAGCCGATGGAGATAAACTCGAGACAAATTGTACATGCACAGCGACAAAATTGGAATCAATGCAAACCCGATGTATATAATCCACCAGCGAAACGTGAACACAGCGGGAGTTTCAACACACACAACAGACCGCAACGATCTTATCAGCAGAACTTCAAGCAGCAGAGAGTAAATAACTCCCGACAACAACGCAGAGACGATGTCAGCAGTACATATGCAGAAGCAGATGAAACGGAATGTATGGTAAATAATAACATAAGAATAGATCATTTAAACTAGTAGACGGGTTGCCCTGCTTAAATTTAACTAGTACTATTCATAAGAAAATTTACAAAATTCTTATTGATACTGGTGCAACCCATAATTACATTAATAGAAAATGCGATTCTAGCGAAAAAATTAAAATTAAACCTATAAAAATAAAAACAATGCATGGTTATTCTATGGTAGATACAAAGAAAGTAGTTAGGATATTAAAGAAAAATATAACATTTTTTGAATTAGAGGATATTCAGTCTTTTGATATGATATTAGGATATGAAGGACTTAAAGTTCTAAACGCGGAAATAAATTTCAGTAATATGACTCTAACTACCATAAGCAGTGTCGAATCTATTCAGAAAATTAATTACATAATTGGGGAAAATAATATTTATAAAGCAGACATAGATAGACTGATGAAGATTAATAACAGCATAGGACCGTTACCCTTTACAGATACTATAGAAGCAAGCATTAGGACGACCAATGATAATCCGGTTTATGTTAAACAATATCCATATCCCATAGCAGATAACGAATTCGTAAACAAAGAAATACAGAAACTCTTACATGACGATATAATAGAAAAAAGCCATAGTCCTTATAACAGTCCCATATGGACAGTACCTAAAAAAGGTTTGGACGAAAAAGGAAAACCAAAACGGCGCATGGTTGTTGATTTCCAAAAACTTAACGCTCACACTGTAACAGACAGATACCCCATTCCGGATGTCAACATGACAATTCAAAATTTAGGTAAAGCCAAGTACTTTACAACGTTAGATTTGGAGTCAGGTTTCCACCAAATTAAAATCAAAACAGATGATAAAGAAAAAACAGCTTTTGCTATAAATGGCGCAAAATATCAATTTAAACGAATGCCTTTCGGGCTCAAAAATGCACCAAGCATATTTCAGAGATGCGTGGACGACATTTTGAGAGACTTTGTAGGTAAATTCGTACACGTTTACATTGATGACGTATTGATATATTCTTCATCTGAGGAAGAACATATACAGCACATAAGTCAAGTATTCGACGTACTCAATAAAGCCACATTAAAAATATCTGATGAGAAAAGTAAGTTTTTTCAAGAAGAAGTAGAATACTTAGGTCACATAATCAGACATGGTAGAATCACTACGAACCCTGAGAAAATAGCAGCTATAGAAAATTTTCCAGTCCCACAAACGGTAAAGGATTTGAGAGGATTTTTAGGTCTTACAGGTTACTATCGTAAGTTTATAAAGGGATACGCAAGCATAGCCAAGCCCCTGACATTATATTTACGAGGAGATAACGGTAAAGTAAACAAAAAACAAAGTAAAAATATTAAGTTAAATCTGAATGATTCAGCATTAGAAGCGATTAGAATTTTAAAAAATTATTTGAAAGAACAAGTCGAACTTTTTCAACCGGATTATAGTAAACCATTCGAGCTTACTACTGATGCATCCAACATAGCTATTGGAGCCGTACTAAGTCAGAATAAGCAACCTATACACTTCTTGTCAAGAACACTGAGTAAGACAGAAGAGAACTATAGCACAAACGAGAAAGAGCTATTAGCGATCATATGGTCCTTACAAAAACTCAGAAACTACATATATGGTATAGCAGACTTAACCATATATACCGATCACCAGAGCCTTATATATTCTGTATCAGAAAAAATCCCAACACAAAGCTGAAACGTTGGAAGGGAATCATTGAAGACTTTGGAGCAAAATTAGTTTATAAACCAGGAAACCTAAATCTTGTAGCTGACGCATTATCACGTCAACGCATAAATACTTCTACCATAGAAACAGCACATTCAGCTGAAAGTTCTTCTAATGATATAATAAAAACTGTGAATCAGCCTTTTAATGCATACACTGCACAGTTCGAACTTATTGAAGATATAACAAATAATATCGAAACACAAATCTATTTTGGTAACAAAATAAGACTCATAATAAAGTTTAAGGACAAAGACTCTTTACTAAGGCAGATGAAAGAAGTTATACAACCCCAAAAGATTGTAGCTTTGCATACGAAATTTGAAAACATATACAAATATGGTGAAAACATAAAAAAAGAATTCCCACTAGTAAGATTTATATTCACACCAAGAAAACTTCAAGACGTGACAAATTTGGAGGAACAACTAAAACTTGTAAGGGTAACTCATGAAAGAGCACACCGAGGGTTACGTAACAATATACAAGAAATCTCAGAGAAATATTACTGGCCCGATCTAAATAAACAAGCAAAGAGTTTCAACAAAAAATGCATAGCATGTCTATTTGGAAAATATGAAAGAAAACCTATCAGAGAACCTCTGAATAATTCAGAAATACCAACACATGTGGGAACACACATTCATATGGACATATACTTCAACGACAAGTATACTTTCCTTGTAACAGTAGATAAGTATTCTAAATATACAATCCTTCGGGAAATCGAAACTCGAAACAGACTGTACGACGTTATGGAAGAGGTCTTATCTAATTATTTCCCAAAATGTGAACGACTCATGACAGATAACGAGAAGGGATTCAAAACAGAAATGGTGAACCAAATGTGTTTGAAATACAACATAACTAAAGTAGAAACTCCAGTATACAGATCGACAGCTAACGGTCAGGTAGAACGTGTAAACGGTACAATAACTGAACTGTCTAGAATATTCACAATTCAGAATAAAACAAGACTTATCGAAGAAATATTTAGAACAGTGCGTGAATTAAATAATTCTATACACTCAGTTACCGGTTTGAAACCTAGAGACATTTTCTTTAATCAAAATAAATATAGAAATAGTGAAATTATAATAAATAAACTAAACTCAGCATCCAAAAAAGTGATCGAACGTCTAAATAAAGGAACTCGACACAGAGAGTATAAAAAAGGAGATAAGATAATGGTAAGAATCACAGGTCTTAGAAAGAAATCTAACGCTAGATACATAACAAGAATAGTAGAAGAAGATAAAGGAGACACGGTAATCTCTAAAGAAGGAATAAAAATTCACAAGGATAACATAAAGAATTATCATTTTTCAGATGACGAAAATATTAATATTCCTAACATTACTAGGAATTGTACAGAGTCAAGAAGGGCAAGGAAACGTTCAAATAACTGAGTTACTAAACAAGAAGTTTATACTTACGCAAACAGATGACGTGTATTTATTCAAAGAACAAACTTATTTGTTACATGCCACCAACCTGACTTCGATATTTCAACCTTACGTAAATATCGTAACTAGTAAATATCAACCTACACAGGAAGAAAAAATTTGGTTAAGTAAAATTAAGAATTTAGCAGACCAATTACAAGAACATACTAGGCATACTAGATCAATTAACTTTTTAGGAACAGCTTTCAAATATGTGTTTGGTAATCCTGACCATTATGACTTAGTTAACATAGAAACGAGTATAAATAATCTCATAGAAAACAATAATAAACAAAAAACTATAAATTCTAGATTTGAACAAATTTTGCAACAATTCGAAGGTCAGAGCCTTAAAGAACATTTAGTAATAGAACAAGTGTACGAACAATTATTATTATTGACCAGAACAATTAATGCAGCAAAAAATAATGAATATTTATCAGAAAGCCTAGACTTAGATGACATTAAAAATATTATTCAACATGAAATAATTCAAGTACCCATAATAAATATACTTGAGTACTCTAAAATATTTTTAGCTAGAACTGATGAATTCTTCATCACAATATATAAATATCCAGTTCTAATTAAATCATGTAAATTGTATAAAGTAACACCTTTAAATTCAAAACATGGAAAAATCATTACAGATAAAACAATTGCCTTATGTAACCAAACTTATTTAAGAACAAGAAATTGTCAAAATCATCTAAGTAAAAACATTTGTGAAATTAACTTTGAAGAAGAAAATTGTCTTATTCCACTTTTAAAGAATATAACTTCAAAATGCAACATTAAACAAGAATACGATTACGACTTAGAAATTGAATCCGGTGTTATGTTATTAAGCGGTAAGCATAAGTTAAATAATCAAACAATTAATGGTATAAACTTAGTTACTTATGAAAATACTATAAATCTAGACGATAAAATATACAAAAACATGCATAAGCAAATTAAAGAAGTTATATTAAGAAATCATAATTCAGAGTCTTACATCGACCAAATAATTAAAGAAGATACAATGTACAAATTCGATAACATAGATACTTTAAAAAAACTAATTATCCCTTTTGAAGAAAAACCGATATTATCAACTATATACACAATTGTAACACTGATTGTTATTCTAGCATTTACGTACGTAATGATAAAAACTATACAATGTATAACAGATCGTCAAAAACAAAAAAAGATTGACGCATATAACAAAACTTATGAAAGAGAAATGTTAAAAATAGCGTCGAAAAATCGGGACGATTTCGTTTAACAAGGGGGGGAGTTAAGTATCCATAGCAAAACATATTGAGAAAAAAGATAACATTATTTGTATTCAATGATATCTTTAGCCTCTAGTACAGTCTTGCACACAACGCTACAATGATAACATATGTACAAGAGATAATATCGTTTGTATACAATGTTGGAATATTCAGCCCTATCACAGAATCCATTCGTAAGAAATCCCCGAATGAAAGCTACGATACGAACTACGAAAAATTTACTTCACAAAATCCGAATGGAATCCACAGAAGCATTGCCTCATTCACCGCTCTCATTCTCATTTTCGAAATCAGCTGTTTTGTGTCAAACATCGGTCATGTGTGAAATTTATTGAAATGAATTGTGAGTAAACTTTCAAATAATTAAATAATTCTTCTTTTTTAACAACAAATTAAATATATAAATTGTTTAAAAAGGGATTCAATTGCCTTTTCAATCACCCCTATCGTGGAATCCGCCGGGGGGAATTATTCACGGAAAAATACATTTTGGTATCGTCGAATCCGCAAAGTGAACAGTTCCCCGTGTGGGTAATGTGAATGAGTTTCACTGTATCGTTGAAAACGTTCAAATCGAATTTTTCCCGAACAAAATGACATTTCTTACCCGCAACAAAATCATTGCGGATTTCATAGGTTTTCTTACTTGCTGCAGATCGTGAGGATTTTTTTTTGAGAAAATGTACATGTAAAAAAGCTGCGTTTTAAGCCGAACATTTGTAATAAATCTGTGCAATATTGAACTTTAGTAAAACAAAAAAAAAAACATTCTAAAAACACATTTCATCCGGTAGCTCCATGAAATCATTCACTGCTCCTCTTAACCTGTCTCGTACTCTTCTCTGAGAACACCGCTGATTTCGTTCTTCCTCTTATGCTTCCAAAAATGGAGCTATCGTATCAATTATTATATCAAACATTTTATTTTATATGCCTCCGGTGAATGCAGCTACACAGATTTGTGTTAACAAATGAAAGACAGCCGTTTGACAGTGAAACTACCTTTCCCAAAAACGTGTCGATAAGGAAACGTTTCCGGCGGATTCCACGATAGCAGTAGAAAGTGAAAGGGAATCGAATAGGTGAAGTGAAACTCAATTCCGACGGATTCCACGATAGGGGTGATTAATTGCTGGTCGAACAGAGACCTCCAGGCGAAATCTGAAAATTCAGAGAAAAATACTTCGCGACTCTTGTCTTTTGTGATCCCTTTAACTCGGATGAGCCAACGTACTAGTATAGGGAATTCAATTAATTTTATGTTTTAAAAAGAATAATAAGCTCAGAGATTTCAAAGATAATTTCGACTCAATAAATCGGCATTTAAATGTATATTACAAGAGTTGGAACATAAGTTTGACCCGGGTGTGCTTTCGTGTTCAATAACTTCGATATGTGCCTTATTAGTTGTGTTTCCCCTATTAAAGTAACAAATAAAATTAAGAACAAAAAAAAAAAAAGGTAAATACTTCGTTTTTTATACAAAACACAACCTATTGCTGTGCAAACATAGTTTTTCCCAACGTCTCCGACACAAATTACTTGTCGTAGAAAAAGAGGTCAATTTTCCGTTTCATTCGGATTCAGAGATACCTAATTTTACGAATTTCGAAATTCGTAGCAGATTTTCCACTACGAATGGATTCCATGATGTATTTTTTGGGATTCGTAGAGAATTTTTGATTACGACGGAATTCATGATAGGGCTGATTATCTCTTCTTCATTATCAAGCAAGACGATTGTACGCTTGGGTCTCCTTGTAGATAGATAAGAAAAATATATAAATACGACTGTATGATGAATTTATCGATAGTCTTATTGTAACTACATAGTAGCCTTAAGCTCCTTTTAGAATTAGTAAAAAGTATTTCAATAATAAAGGACATAGTTCCAAATAAATATTGTTTAATTTTAAAAGTAAGAAACAAGTGTTTTAATTCGAGCTCCTTGGTGGGGCGGGTTCTGGGAGCGCCTCATCCGAACCATCAAAAATGTCCTAAAGGTTATAATAGGAAAGGCCAAGCTGACGTCCGAGCATCTGAGGACTCTATTAATCGAAACCGAAGAAGTGGTTATTTCGCGTCCCTTGACCTATGTTGGTAACAATCTGTTGGATGCGAAACCCTTGACACCGGCTCACTTCTTGGGTATTCAGTACGGGCCTACCACGCTCCATGACATATCAGAAGATGTCAATGGGATTCGCACTTTATGGACACGTCGCCAGAAGTACACTAATAAACTGTGGAAGCGCTGGAGAATGGAGTATTTACAACTCTTGCACTCGTTTCATCACAGTAAGGTATGTGTATCCTCTAAATTTAAAAGGGGCGATGTCGTGCTGGTTGCAGATTCGGGGAAGCCGCGACTGGACTGGAAGTTAGCTACAATAGAGGAAGTTTTCCCTGGCCGTTTTCCAACGGGTTTAGGACTCGACTGTTCAATTGTTATACAAACTGGAGATCCCTGCATTTTCGCCGCCCGGAGGATGTTAAAAATTATACATGTATTCTAAGCACAAGTGTGATCTTTTTTAAACGTAAATTTATATTCACTGACACACATTTAACTTTTCGTTTATATACGTTACATATTTCTTTGTTACATTTTGGATTAAATAAATCAGTTGAAGTTCTGAAGTCATAGAATTCACTAGTTTCGACTTTGTTCATAGAATTGGCCGGTGTTTCCTTTTTTTGTCGTTCATTTTTTCTACAATCTGTAAGTTTGAGCTCAATCCATTCGGTGGTTTTCGAGATATACGATTTTAAATGTCTTTTTGGTATAGGAGGTGCCACGCCCCTTTGTCTAACTTTGACCAATCTTCACGGAAGCACTGTAGAACCAATACCTAAGATTATCTGTGAGTTTGAGCGCAATCGATTTGGTTATTCGGCCCAGCGGTTATAGAGATATAAGGTCATCGAGTTTCACCCCATAGAAGATTTTTTTGTTTAGGAGGTAGGTATACGATTTTGAATGTTTTTTTTTTTTGTATGGGCGGTGCCACGCCCCTTTGTCCGATTTTTAATTTGTTAGACCTATCGCCCGGTCACCGCAATTACCGACATTGTAAAAAAAATTACGGGCGGCAGAGGGAGAAACATAGTTTTGCCACTTTGTTTTATATATATGTACATAAGAAAAGAGAAGAGATAAGAGAAGAGATTACAAAAAAAAATATTTTCGACACTCAATATCGATGAATCGTACAATCGTCACTTTGACTTTGCTACCTCGGCTCTATTATAAACTCTGATGGTAACATCTAAGAGGAAATTATATGAAGAATGACTCTTGCCAACTGATATTTCTTTGAGCTGAAAAGGCAATTGAGTAGTCCTATCTAAAGTGGGAGTGGATGTGGAAGTGGAACAAATGATTCTTCGTTAAATTTTCAGCCCTGTTTGCGTTGACGAGCTCTGTAGGTGGAGATTCAACGACAAACTATGCGAGCTTAACTTAATTGCTCATCTAATAGTACGTTTACACCGCACCTAAATTCATCATTTCGACTAAATGCAGCATTTCAGTCCAAATGCTCAGCATTTCGCCATACATTTTCCAGCATTTCGAAATGTTGAATTTCACGGAAATGTTGAATTTCATCGCTGCATTTGCAAGTATGTCAAATCGAACAAACCTCATTTTGATGACTTTTGGGCTCACTAAACAAAAAAAACCGCTGTAAAAAAATCCAATGAGGAACTTTTTGTTGTATTTAATATTATTTATTTAAGATTGTATTTATTATGTCTGAATTATCACTTATATTCATGTTTAGATTAATATAATTTTAAAATGTATTCTTTAGGTACAAACCACTTCTGATTTCGAAGCATAAAAAACACCAGTGAGAATCAATTCTGGTACTAGCTGTCATTTGAAATGTTGAAGTTTCAATGGGAACGCAAAATTGGATTTCGAAATGTTGTCTGCTGAAATGTTGAATTTAGGTGCGGTGTTGTTGTTACTATAAATGTAGTATACAGTGGCAACACGGTTTAGATACATCTGCATCTCTTTATCTTTATAATCTATATCTATCTTTTTCTATTAAAGCTTCTTCTCTTTTTCATTCTTCTACTTATTGCGTCTTAAATAAAGTTGGTAACTGGCAGACACGCCAAGCTAATATATATTTTACGTGTTCTTTTATTTCAACGGATTTAATAATAATATATTACACCGAACAACAGGTTATGGGCCCAGACCCTAACTGCACAGTTAAGTTGAAATTAAATTAAAATATATAAAAACAATATTAAATATGTCCGGGCACAGTGTGCATATCGACAAATTTCATAAAGACAATTTCGACACATGGAAGCTCCAAATGTGCGCTATCCTGATAAAAAATGATCATTGGGACTACGTAAATGGTTCAAATCAAAAACCAGAACCAGTGACTGTAAATGGCGTAGTGACTAATTCAACAGCCATTAGTGCTTGGGTAGTTGCGGACCAAAAAGCACGGGCAGATATAATTTTATCTATGTCACCATCTGAATTGTGTCACATTAAGCATTGCTGCACGGCAAACGCCGTTTGGGTGAAACTCGATGAAGTCTACACTCCAAAGGACCTGCACGTAAAGCGACTTTGCTGAAGCAATTGCTGTTCACCAAAATGAGAGACAGTGAAAGTATGATGGACCATCTAAATAATTTTTTCGGTACAATCGATAAGCTAGCTGAAATGGAAATAGGCATAGCTGAAGATCTTCTCACCATACTGCTGTTGTACAGTATTCCAGACAGCTATGAGAATTTCCGATGTGCTATAGAAGCAAGAGACGATTTGCCAACGCCCGAAGCATTAAAAATAAAACTCCTCGAAGAATGCAGTGCAAGAAAAGAAAAGGTAATTCAAGCGAGACAACAACAACAAGATGCAGATGCATTTTATGCTAAATCTTCCGTGAAGCAAAATCGATACTTCCAGCGTAAAAACGATTCGCCGACTTATTCAGGTAACGCAGCTAGCAGTGCAAGTAATCGTAACAAGAAGTTATATAAATGCCACTTTTGCAAAAAGACTGGGCACAAAGCGGCAGATTGTTGGAGCAAGAATGGTAAAACCAATTCAGCCAAGCAGAGTGCATCAAACGCCAAAGAGGATGCATTTATAGCTGTTGCACATAAAAATTATCCAACATATAAACCAACTGGAGTATCAATTCGTCAAAATAGTGATGCAGACCCAGCTGAAAAAGTATCTTTTGGAATCGCTATGCAGGCTAGTTTCGATTCAATGACCGACTGGTGCATAGACAGTGGAGCGACGTCGCACATGTGCCAGGATAAGAGAAAATTTATTGATTTAGCTAAAATTGAAAATCAAAGTGTAAGGCTTGCTGTTGACAAAACCACAGATATACTGGGAAAAGGCACAGTGCGCCTGAATGTTAAATACGGAAATAGTTCAAAAACTATACGACTAAACTACGTTCTATATGTTCCGGAGTTAAAAACAAACCTTTTATCTATCTCCAAGGCAGTCTCAAATGGATACAAGATTCAGTTTGATGAAAAAGAAGCGGTATTCAAAAACAACAAGAATGAAACAATTGTAACAGCAGCAAGGAAAGGTGATCTCTACTTCATTGAATCAACTTTAGAGTCAACATCAGCTGTCAGTGACAAACCAAACCAACTTGATGAATGGCACCAGCGTTATGGACATCTGAACGAAAGGGATCTCAAGAGGATTGTCTCTGAAGGAATGGTTAATGGAATCCCACATTTAGCTGCTCACCAGTTATCTACATGTGAGATTTGCATCCAAGGTAAGCAGAGTGCTCAACCATTTCCTAAGGAATCCCAGACAAGAAGCGCTAAATTAATTGAGCTAGTTCATTCCGACGTGTGTGGGCCAATGAGGACAAAAACAATTGGTGGTGCTTCGTTTTTCGCAACATTTATAGACGACAAGTCAAGATTCGTCGATGTAAGTTTCCTGAAAGCAAAAAGTGATGTTAAGGAAGCATTCATAAACTATAAAAACTTAATTGAAAACCAGACGGAACTTAAAATAAAAACTTTACGGACAGACAATGGCCTGGAGTATTGTGGACAGGATTTTACAAAATGTATACTACAAGCAGGAATAAGGAGGGAAAATACCGTAGCGCATACTCCTCAGCAAAATGGGACCGCGGAGAGGATGAACAGAACTCTAGTAGAAATGGCTAGATGCATGATGCTGCAATCAGGACTTCCACCTAGCTTCTGGGGCGAAGCCATATCAACTGCTGCGTACTTACGAAATCGATGTCCAATAAAGAAACTCAACAACATGACGCCGTTCGAAGTGCGATTTGGATACAAGCCAGACGTTTCGCATTTAAAGACATTTGGCTGCAAGGCATTCGTCCTTAATAAAAATCCAGGTAAAGGAAAATTCGATTCAAGGTCAACAGAATGTATATTTACCGGATATTCAACAACATCAAAAGCTTATCGTCTGTGGGATCCAGCTGCTAGAAGAATTATTGTAAGCAGAGACGTCAAGTTCATTGAAAGGTCGAAATGTGTTGAAGCTGAAGAAACTCCAAAAGAATTTATGGAATTCGAAATATTACTCCCAAAGCCGTCAGCAGATAGGTACTCGAATTCAAAATGAGATTTTAAAATACAGAGACCAAACTGACGTTATCGATACTAATGACAGGAAAAGCAATGAACTACAAATTTTTAAACATGAAGCTGAAACGAATAACAATTTGGACATTGATGATAATCCAACTCCGATTAAGAGGGGGCCTGGAAGGCCAAAGTTTGAAAGGACTGGCAGAAGGGGGAGACCACGTAGGTTGTTTAATATGCTAGAAGCCAAATACAAACAAAAGGCTGAGCTAGCAGAAGAAGCAAATCAAGTGAACGTTTTGAACAACCCAACAGTAAGCGAAGCGATGGAAGGACCAGATGCCAGCGAGTGGAGAGCTGCAATGGAATCTGAATACAACGCTCTTTGCGACATAAAAGCATGGGAACTTGTTGAACGCCCAAAGACCAAGAAAGTTATCGGCTGCAGATGGGTTTTGAGAACAAAGTTTAATGCTGATGGAAGTGTTGAAAGACGAAAAGCTCGACTAGTTGCAAAAGGATGCTCACAGCAACCAGGTATCGACTTCCAGGAAACATTTGCGCCAGTGGCTAGGCAAAGCTCGATTCGAATTCTTATGGCGCTTGCAGCAGAGTTTAATCTGGAATTGTTTCAATTAGATGTCGAGATGGCATATATAAATGGAGACCTGGAAGAAGACCTATTCATGGAACAGGCTGAAGGTTTCATTAAGGCTGGAGAAGAACATCTCGTTTGCTCCCTAAAGAAGGCTTTATATGGACTGAAGCAGTCAGGAAGAAGGTGGTACATGAAACTGGAGCAGGAACTTCTGGGACTTGGTTTGAAGCCCTTGAATACAGAGAAGTGTATATATATTATGGACACCGAAGACACCTACATGATAGTCGTCATCTATGTGGATGATCTTATAATCGGAACAAACAATTTGGATGCGTATCAAACACTGAAGCAGCACCTATCACAGAAATTCAAAATGAAAGACCTTGGTAAGTTACATTATTGCCTTGGAATTGAATTTAAGCAAAATTTATCCGAAAATACTGTGACAATGAACCAATCAAAATATATTCAAAACATATTACTTGACTATGGTATGGAGGAGTCAAAAGTTATGGCTACCCCATTAGACGGCAATGTAAAACTGAGCAAGCAGATGGGACCAAAGTCTGAGAAAGAGAGATTGGAAATGGCAAATACTCCGTATACATCACTGATTGGGTCACTGATGTATCTCGCTGTTTCAACACGTCCAGACATTGCTCATACTGTCAGCGTCTTGAGCCAATACAATGCGGATCCGGGACAGGAGCACTGGAAAGCGGCAAAGCGGTTACTCAGATACTTGCGTGGGAATCAAAACCTTGGGCTTGAGTTCAAGAAATCCGATAGACCACAATTAATTGGATTTGTTGATTCAGACTGGGGTGGAAACATAGACGATCGAAAATCGTATACAGGATTCGTTTTCAAACTTGCTAACGCTGCTGTGACTTGAGAATCAAGAAAGCAGAAGTCTGTAGCATTATCAAGTACAGAAGCAGAGTACATGGCCCTAACAGAAGCAGCTAAAGAAACGACATATCTGCGAAATCTGCTGAAGGAACTTGGTTTCCTAAACGAAGATGCTAAACCGACAACTGTTTATTGTGACAACCAGGGAGCACAAAAGCTGATGAAAAACCCAACATTTCACTCAAGAACAAAACATGTGGACATTCGACACCACTACATCAGAGAAGTTTTCCAGAGAGGCGACATAAACGTCGAATACATACCGACCAACGAGATGATAGCCGACGTCCTTACCAAGAGCTTATTTGGACCTTCTCATAGTAAATGTGTTGAAGGATTTGGCATTTTAAATATAAAAGAATAACCCGCGTTGAGAGGGGGTGTTGTTACTATAAATGTAGTATACAGTGGCAACACGGTTTAGATACATCTGTATCTCTTTATCTTTATAATCTATATCTATCTTTTTCTATTAAAGCTTCTTCTCTTTTTCATTCTTCTACTTATTGCGTCTTAAATAAAGTTGGTAACTGGCAGACACGCCAAGCTAATATATATTTTACGTGTTCTTTTATTTCAACGGATTTAATAATAATATATTACACCGAACAACAGGTGTAAATGTACTATAAAATGGCTATGATACGTAAAGCGATTCCAATCCTATGGGACAACTCATTAAAGGAAAATCTCGCCTTAGGTGGCGCGCATAAATGGAAGGCGACCTCAACCAATTTTGAGTGCGCAACTTGAGGCAGTTGAGGAAATACCGAGGCGTACTGATTGGGGCACAGGTTACCCCGGACTGTAGCGGGATCTAAGTTATGAGTTATGAGGACTCCTTACAGACAAACCTGAATGCTAAAAGATCTGGGGCCGAATTACCGTATCCGTGAACGTGTACTACACGACTGAATTTATTTTTGTCTTGAAGTAAAACTGTCATAATTTAGTGACGTATTGCTTGATTGTGGATTCGGTAATTCAAGCTATGTTTTTTAAGGAAGAATAACCAGATATAGAAATAGTATGTACTTAATAGCAGATAGTAATTAAGTATAGTATAAATCATTTGCTTCCGATTTAAGACTTACCTAGTTACGCAGACATTATCAGAAACACAACGATTTGTAAAACACATGCATGCTAAGCATCTGAGAGCTGGAATTTGTAAAATGTCATATTGGGAGCTTATCATCCGTGCTAAAAACGGAATAGCCCCAGCTTGACACAATAATATTTGTTCGTTATATGTGTTGCATAATGGAACCAAGATACTTGTTACAGACGCTTGAATTTGCATTGAACTGTTTGGAGTTGCTAGGCCTAGGACGAATATAATTGTACGATATTTACAAATTGTGAAAAAGTTAGTATTTACCCATAAGATACGATAGAGTTGCAATATTACTATATAGCAAGCCAACTGGTGCAAATGAAAATTGATATACTGATCGCAATGCTGATAAACAGTGCTCTACAATTCTTTGGTCAGCATTTGGAATCAAAACTTCGGCTATTAAGACTCTAACTATGTTATAATCCGATATTAATGTTTCCACTTGCTCCGCAGTTCCTTTTGCCAAAGAGCCTACAAGTAAAAATTTTAAATACTTATTGTTTTTAAAAATGTTAATCGGATATACCAATTACAACTAATGCATCTAATCGAATGGTAGGGTCTTCATCCGGGTTACATATTTTCTCGATCAATTTGGGTACGATTCCTTGTGAAATCACATACGCTTTTTGACGATTGCTACCAATCACAGCATCTTTTATATGAGATAGAGCTTCTTCGCATTGAAGTCTATCATTTCCGCTAAGCTGGTCCACATATGACTTACACTCAGCTTCCTGCAATTTATAATACAAAATAATTTCCTATAAAACAAATCAAAAGCATTTCTTTTTGTACATGATGTGCAAATATGTACTATAAAAATTTACTTATGTATTTTTTTTTACTAAATCTTAATTGTGTTTCTGTTTACCAACCAATAAAAAAACGGCAAGCATTGTCCTTTTTTATAAATAACGAGTATTAAGGAAATAACATAAAATACCTATATATAAAATAAAACTGCAACAATATATGGAAATGTCAAACATATCAGCACAGCAGCGCTATCCACAGATCAAAAATAAAAATTGGACAGCTTGCTGAGAGCAAAAAAGTCATTCGCCGGGTTCAGTATGCTTAAGCGCTCTTTATCCTCAAAGTGAATTATTTATGTTTAAAAGAAAATTCTTGGCATGAAAAATTTTGTTATTCCGCCTTATCAATAATCAACTTTAGTCTGGCAGCTAATACAAAGACTCAACATTTTCCAAAATCCCATACCAATAAACATATTTAGTTACCAGAATATCGTTAACTGTAGGGTTAAATGTTAATGTTGAGAAAGTCATGTTTATCTCGACCATTAGCTAAATAAATCCACCCTATTACCCGAAGACCAACTCGTTTTCCTTTGACGTTTCAATTAGCAGTGAAACTAGCTATGAAATTTTTGTGGCGACCAAACTTTTATTTTAGTTATTAAACTTCGCTAGTATTGAAATAATATACAAACAAAATTATTTAAGCTACTTGATAATCGTTAACTTATGGTTAAATGCATAAAATAATTAACATAAGCAACAATCAAAATCAAAACATCTGAAAATACCATTTAGTTGTGGCAGGTAGTGCTGCCGTTCGAAAATTATAGAAAAAACTGAATAATTTAATTTGCTCTTTATGGTGCAAAGATAACAAGAGATTCCACATTTGTGACGTTAACAATCAAACAGAGGCTAAAAAAGTCGAACGTGAAACCGAGTAAAAGGGCGAAAACGTATAACTTCTAAAATATTCAAGAAAATTAAATACAGTAAATTTTGATTTAAGTGTGGACGTTTTTTTTATAAGATTGATCAAAAAAATAAATATAAGGAAAAATTTATGTATGTATGTATGAAAGATAGGTACCTTTTGATTGTTAGACAAAACATAAATAGCCTCGTTTTGAAAGCAAACTCAAAATTTAAATAGTAATATGCTTCATAATTAGCGTGTTTTGAATGAAAACTTTTCCACAATCTATAGCTCTCTTTGATACCTACATTAGGTTCGTTCGCGTACGCGATTTAAACCGAACGCAATAGATACCAATCGATCGCAACCGCACAAAGTCTATACACGTTCTCATCAAAAATGACAGATAAAGAGAAAACTAGCAAAATAAATGAGTAACCAACATTTCCCCTCCTGGCTCGAAACAGCTCAGGAAATTTCTACCGGCATGTACTGATAAAATTGTCAAAAGCAAAAAGTATACACGTACTTTTCGGTATATGTCTAGAATCGACAAATTAATTATCAGTGCACCAAAACAAGAGAAAAAAAAAACAACGATACGAGCACCCTACAGAGCAGTAGACAATTTTATAGCGGCATCATAAAATCAATAACCAACGGGCAGCCAGATGGCCCGCAATAAAATCGAAGACAAAAAACCCAGAACCATATCATCACGAGCAACAAGCGCCGTACCTTTTCATTACGCGGCGCAACGAAGGAGCGAAGAAAGAGGAGCAGCCGATAACCCGATCGCTTGCGAGACGATGCAAACGGGACCTGCGACCGAAATCCATGCAATATACAGGCACACAGCAGCTGTATATAATCCAGCAGAAATCAACGAGCGACACTTGATGTGCAAAACCCGAGCAGTGCAGTTGAGCAGTTTTAACCCCTTTATACAGTCCACTTACATTTTTAATAGAAAAATAAAAAATCATTTTTTTGTTTATATTTTACAACAGTGCGTTTTTCCTTCCGATCTAAACATTGGTCCTGATCGAGCCACATCGGACAAGAATGAGTGCTATTGGAAAACAATTAATTGTGCGTGAAAATAACATTGTGTTTAATTGAGCTATTTGTGCTTCTACAAAAAAAAATTATATTGTTTTAATCAGTGTGTGCAACGAGCCATTGTGCTAGACAATTTGTGCCTCTGCATTAAGGATATACTGTGCAGTTTGTGCAAACGAGCAATTGTGCGTAGACAATTTGTGCCTCTGCACGAGGAAAATAATATTGTGTATTTTGTGCGTCAACGAGCTATTGTGCTGTGCTTAGACTTTGTGATTGTGCCGAAACAAAAGGTGCTTGCTCATTCCATACGCAATTTCAGTGGCTTCCGAAGGGTCGACCTGAGTTACTGGAAGTGTGTACGGTCTCACGGGAAATAGAGCATAAAAAAGTGCAAGAGCCTACAATGGGAGACACAGTGCGCAGAGACGTCTTTCGCTCGTCGCTGATGCGCATCAGCAAATTCTGCAGCGAACCAGAATTCGAATCGGCAGGTGAGTCCCTTCTAAACGCCAAACTACAAGCTGCTGAAAGTGCATACAGCAAGCTGCTTGAAGAGCACCTATCGCTGGCAGAAAGAGCTGCGGACAACGTAGAGCTAGATGTGCACAATAGCTACTTGGGTACGGTAGAGGATACGTTCCATACCATCACAGCTAAACTAAAAGAGCGCATTATAAAGCTAGAGCGTGCAAGTGCTGCCGACAGAGCAAATGTTGATAGTGCATCAACACCAACGGCAAACGTAATTCAGGTGCGGCAGGAGCGACCCACCAAAATCAAAATCATCACTGAGGTCCACAGCAACCCAGCTTTGGCCAACGTGTCTAAGATGCGCGAGTTAGTTCAGGCATTAAAAGGGCAGCCTGCCAGGGTGATTGGCAGATGGCGAATTACCGAAGACAACTATACTGACGCTTGGGAGAAACTGAACGAGGTCTACGATAATGAGCAGAACATCGTGGATGGGCATCTAAATGCGCTACATGCCATCCCAAAGCTTGACGCGGAGTCATCAAAGGCCCGTGGGATCCGTGACATGGTGAACGAGGCAAACGTCCACCTCAGTTCCTTGCGTGCTCTTGGACTGGACATCACGACGTGGGATCCGATCATAGTTAACATGTTGAGAACAAGACTGGATCCGGAGACCAACCATGCATGGCAGATGACAAGGGAGGATGTGGGCAAGATCGCTACGCTCAAAGAGTTCCTCACATTTTTAGAGCGAAGAGCGAGCGCGATGGACTCAACGTTTTTTGACCAGACGTTCAAGAAGGTGGAAGTCCCCAAGGAGCGCAACGATAGAAGTGCAGCTAAACCGAGCAAACCTTGGGTACCGCTAAAGTGCCCCCTGTGCAAATCACCGCATCCACTATATCGTTGCTCCGATTTCCTGGCGCTTTCCATACAAGGCAGGAATACAGAAGTGCGAAAGTGGAAGTTGTGTGCAAACTGCTTGAAATCCGGACATTTCGCGCAAAACTGTCCACAAGGAGCATGTCGCAAATGCGACAAGAAACACAACAGTGTCCTATGTGCAGAGCAACACTCAGTTAGCACCAACATCGCGATCACAGCCGTCCCAGAGCAACAACGGCCAATTGCTTCAACATCAAGGGAGCAACCAGAGGCATAGCAACCAGTGCGTAACCTGCCTATCCAAACAATGGTAGGTCAGGTCATGCCACCGAAGAGCGACATCGACACCAGAGCCAGAGCAGAGCGTCAGAGCAGCAGTGCAGAGCAGCGAAACAGCGCAGATGAGCAACATAGTGCAGAGCGAACCAGTGCGTTGTTGGCAACAGCGCGTGTAAAGGTGAAGGTTGGAAAAGGGCAAGCATTTCAGGCCAGAGCACTTCTCGACAGCGGAAGCCAAGTCAACCTCATCACCGAGCAGTGCATCCAGAGAATGGGCACATCCAAACGCAAATGCGAGCTGGAAGTGTGCGGAATCGGAGCCGAAACAAACATGAGACTAACTGGTGTCGTGCAAATCACCATATTGTCAGAAGCAGATCCGAACTTCTCTTTGATCTGCGAGGCGTTCATCATCAAGAGAATATCCTCTTGCCTTCCGATGACAGACGTTCCCCAAGGGCAAGTAGTTGAGATGAGCAGCATGAAATTGGCGGATCCAATGTATAACAAACCCGCCAGAATCGAGCTTTTACTTGGAGCACAAGTATGGGTAGACGTCATTAAGCGCAACATCAAAAGACACAAGACCGGATTGACGGCACAGGATACTCATCTTGGATGGATCATTTTTGGGCAGTTGCGACTAAACGAGGGACGAGCACTCAGAGCAATGGTTGCAACAGAAGAATCTCCAGATGCGCTATTGGACGAGAACCTCAAACGATTCTGGGAGATGGAAGAGCTGAGCAGAGCACCAACGATGTCAGCAGAAGATCAATGGGTCGAGGACAATTTTCGAGCAACGCATTATCGAGACCCATCCGGAAGATACGTCGTTACAATCCCCATCAATCCGAGTGCAATGAGCTTGGGAAACTCGAAAGCTGTAGCCATGAAGCGATTCCTACAACTTGAGAAGAGATTGTGCACAAACCAAGAGCTGAGGGATAAATACACGAGTTTTATGCGTGAGTACCAAGCGCTGGATCACATGAGGCCAGTCAACAACAGGGAGCCGAGAGCAGATGGGATGACATACTATATTCCCCATCATTGTGTCACCAAGAAATTCCGTGTGGTTTTTGACGCGTCGTGCAAAACCGACAATGGTGTTTCGGTGAACGACCTACAACTACCAGGAGCAAAACTTCAGGACGATTTGGCAGCAATTATCACCAGATTCCGGTGCTTCAAGGTGGCCATAACCGCAGATGTCCAGAAGATGTACAGGCAAGTGCGAATAGACCCAAGCCAGTGGGATCTACAGAGAATATTCTGGAGAGAGCATCCAGACGACGAGCTTCGAGAATTCTGTCTAACAGTGATCACATACGGCATGACATCGAGCAGCTTCAATGCCATCAGAGCACTAAATCAATGTGCAGAGGACCACAAGGAGAAGTATCCGCTAGCATATGAAGCAATAACCACAAACTTCTATGTTGATGACATGCTGTCTGGAGCAGATGACGACGATGGAGCCATTGCATTGGGCAACGAAATAATTTCATCGCTACGTGCAGGCGGTTTTGAGCTCGCCAAGTATATGTCATCAAGCGAAAAGGTGCGATCTGAGCTGTGCAGTGCGACGAGCAGTATGAACGAGCTAACTATTGCTGAGGGTTTCAACGGATCTATACTTGGCCTGGTATGGAACTCCGCAACAGACGAAATCCAATTTAAAGTACGCGTCGACGATGGGAGTCGAAAGTTGACTAAGCGAGCAGTCGTCAGCGAGATTGCAAGACTCTATGATCCAAATGGATATCTTGCACCTGTCATAGTGCGTGCCAAAATCTTTATTCAGGATTTGTGGCGCTCAGGAGTGCAGTGGGATGAGCAGATACCTGCAGCCATGGTTCCTGAGTGGGAATCTTTTTGCGAGCAGCTACCACACTTGGCACATATAAGCGTCCCCAGGTGGCTGGGCACAGAACGAGCGAGCAAAATAGAGCTTCATGGATTTGCTGATGCATCCACAAGAGCATATGCAGCAGTTGTCTATCTGAGATCCACTTCGAGCAACGGTGAGACGAGCTGTATCCTGGTAGCTTCAAAAACCAGGGTAGCGCCTTTGAAGACAATCTCCATACCGAGGTTGGAGTTGTGTGCAGCTCATCTTTTGTGCAAATTGGTCGAGCAAGTGAGCAGCGCATGGAAATTCCAAAATGTACCGAGAACCTACTATACCGATTAAATGGTGACATTATTTTGGTTTACCAAAATTCCATTCGAACTCAAAACGTTCGAAGCTAACAGAGTCAGCGCTGTACAAGAGATGACTGGGAGCCACCCCTGGAAACATGTGTCATCGGGCGACAATCCAGCGAACCTAGCCACGAGAGGAATTGCAGCAGCGCGTCTGAAGGACACAACAATATGGTGGGAAGGCCCACATTGGCTGAAGGGCCCGGAGCAAGAGTGGCCAAACGTGCAGCCGTCTCTTACAACAAAACAAAGAGCAGGAGCAAACGCAGCTTTAAGGCCAGTCATTGTTGGTAGACTGATTCAAGGTGCAGCAACCGAGCTAACAATCAACGATACTAGTTTGTTGGAGCGCAGATCAACGTTGAGGAGCGTACTAAGGGTGACGTCTTTGGTACTCCGGTTCGCCCGGAAGAGCAGTGAGCAGAAACCCAAAGGAGCAATAACGCCAATCGAACAGGAAGAAGCCCTTACACACTGGGTAAAGGTAACGCAGCAACAGGCGTACAGCGAGGAGTTGCAGCAGTTAAAAGGCGGACAGCCGGTAAATAAATCGAGCAGCATCGCGACTCTAGCCCCGTTTGTCGACTCAAATGGAGTTATAAGAGTAGGAGGCCGACTACAAGATGCAGAACTACCATATTCCAGCATCCATCAAGTAGTTCTGCCACCTAAGAGCAAGTTGAGCAGTCACATCATAACAGAAGCGCATCAAAGAACATTGCATGGCGGAGTGCAACTGTGTATCCAGTACATTCGACAGCAGTTTTGGATGCCAACCTTAAGACGAGCAGTAAAATCCCAGATAGAGAAGTGCGTCATCTGTTTCCGCCAGAAGCAGATTGTAGCAGAGCAGCTAATGGGCAGTCTACCTAAAGATCGTGTGCAAAGAGCAAGGGCATTCAAGCATAGCGGCGTGGACTACGCCGGCCCAATTCAAATCAAGGCCAGAGCAGGCCGATCAAAGATCATCGAGAAGGGCTATGTAGCAGTTTTCGTGTGCATGGTGACCAGAGCGATTCACTTAGAGCTAGTGAGCAACCAATCATCGGAAGCATTTCTCGCCGCTTTCCATCGCTTTACTGGACGACGAGGTGCTTGTGCAGTGCTTTGGAGCGACAATGCCACTACATTTGTTGGCGCAGACCGACAACTGAGGCGGAGTGCCGAGCAGAGGGGGGAGCAACTTCCCCTGGAGCAGATACGAGCCCTGGGAACGCAATGGAAGTTCATTGTGCCAGGTGCACCACACACTGGTGGCATCTGGGAAGCCGGCGTGAAGTCTCTGAAACACCACCTGCGCAGAGTGATGGGCAAGCAGATATTTACGTTTGAGACTTTGGCGACAACACTTGTGCAAATTGAGGCATGCCTCAACTCGCGACCTCTAAGCGCATTATCGGACGATCCAGGTGACCTCGCAGTACTCACACCCGGACATTTCCTCATTGGCGAACAAATTGTGCAACCACTTACGGCGGATGTCACCGAAATTCCACAGAGCAGACTCAAGCTTTGGACCACAATCCATCAAATGCAACAACATTTCTGGAAGAAGTGGAGCGAGGAATACATCCACACACTACAGCAGCGATTCAAGTGGAGAGCGGAGCGTGCCAACATAGCAGCTGGCGACTTGGTGCTGGTCAAGCAGGAGAACATGCCACCAACGGTATGGCCCCTAGGACGAGTCACCGCAGTTCATCCTGGCAGAGATGGACTCATACGCAGCGCAGACATCAAAATGGAGCATACGACACTTGTGCGTCCGGTGCAGAAATTGTGCATCCTTCCTAAGGACGATTCTTCGACCGGTAATTGAAGACAAGTCTTCAATTGGGGGCGGAATGTCTAGAATCGACAAATTAATTATCAGTGCACCAAAACAAGAGAAAAAAAAAACAACGATACGAGCACCCTACAGAGCAGTAGACAATTTTATAGCGGCATCATAAAATCAATAACCAACGGGCAGCCAGATGGCCCGCAATAAAATCGACGACAAAAAACCCAGAACCATATCATCACGAGCAACAAGCGCCGTACCTTTTCATTACGCGGCGCAACGAAGGAGCGAAGAAAGAGGAGCAGCCGATAACCCGATCGCTTGCGAGACGATGCAAACGGGACCTGCGACCGAAATCCATGCAATATACAGGCACACAGCAGCTGTATATAATCCAGCAGAAATCAACGAGCGACACTTGATGTGCAAAACCTGAGCAGTGCAGTTGAGCAGTTTTAACCCCTTTATACAGTCCACTTACATTTTTAATAGAAAAATAAAAAATCATTTTTTTGTTTATATTTTACAACAGTGCGTTTTTCCTTCCGATCTAAACATTGGTCCTGATCGAGCCACATCGGACAAGAATGAGTGCTATTGGAAAACAATTAATTGTGCGTGAAAATAACATTGTGTTTAATTGAGCTATTTGTGCTTCTACAAAAAAAAATTATATTGTTTTAATCAGTGTGTGCAACGAGCCATTGTGCTAGACAATTTGTGCCTCTGCATTAAGGATATACTGTGCAGTTTGTGCAAACGAGCAATTGTGCGTAGACAATTTGTGCCTCTGCACGAGGAAAATAATATTGTGTATTTTGTGCGTCAACGAGCTATTGTGCTGTGCTTAGACTTTGTGATTGTGCCGAAACAAAAGGTGCTTGCTCATTCCATACGCAATTTCAGTGGCTTCCGAAGGGTCGACCTGAGTTACTGGAAGTGTGTACGGTCTCACGGGAAATAGAGCATAAAAAAGTGCAAGAGCCTACAATGGGAGACACAGTGCGCAGAGACGTCTTTCGCTCGTCGCTGATGCGCATCAGCAAATTCTGCAGCGAACCAGAATTCGAATCGGCAGGTGAGTCCCTTCTAAACGCCAAACTACAAGCTGCTGAAAGTGCATACAGCAAGCTGCTTGAAGAGCACCTATCGCTGGCAGAAAGAGCTGCGGACAACGTAGAGCTAGATGTGCACAATAGCTACTTGGGTACGGTAGAGGATACGTTCCATACCATCACAGCTAAACTAAAAGAGCGCATTATAAAGCTAGAGCGTGCAAGTGCTGCCGACAGAGCAAATGTTGATAGTGCATCAACACCAACGGCAAACGTAATTCAGGTGCGGCAGGAGCGACCCACCAAAATCAAAATCATCACTGAGGTCCACAGCAACCCAGCTTTGGCCAACGTGTCTAAGATGCGCGAGTTAGTTCAGGCATTAAAAGGGCAGCCTGCCAGGGTGATTGGCAGATGGCGAATTACCGAAGACAACTATACTGACGCTTGGGAGAAACTGAACGAGGTCTACGATAATGAGCAGAACATCGTGGATGGGCATCTAAATGCGCTACATGCCATCCCAAAGCTTGACGCGGAGTCATCAAAGGCCCGTGGGATCCGTGACATGGTGAACGAGGCAAACGTCCACCTCAGTTCCTTGCGTGCTCTTGGACTGGACATCACGACGTGGGATCCGATCATAGTTAACATGTTGAGAACAAGACTGGATCCGGAGACCAACCATGCATGGCAGATGACAAGGGAGGATGTGGGCAAGATCGCTACGCTCAAAGAGTTCCTCACATTTTTAGAGCGAAGAGCGAGCGCGATGGACTCAACGTTTTTTGACCAGACGTTCAAGAAGGTGGAAGTCCCCAAGGAGCGCAACGATAGAAGTGCAGCTAAACCGAGCAAACCTTGGGTACCGCTAAAGTGCCCCCTGTGCAAATCACCGCATCCACTATATTGTTGCTCCGATTTCCTGGCGCTTTCCATACAAGGCAGGAATACAGAAGTGCGAAAGTGGAAGTTGTGTGCAAACTGCTTGAAATCCGGACATTTCGCGCAAAACTGTCCACAAGGAGCATGTCGCAAATGCGACAAGAAACACAACAGTGTCCTATGTGCAGAGCAACACTCAGTTAGCACCAACATCGCGATCACAGCCGTCCCAGAGCAACAACGGCCAATTGCTTCAACATCAAGGGAGCAACCAGAGGCATAGCAACCAGTGCGTAACCTGCCTATCCAAACAATGGTAGGTCAGGTCATGCCACCGAAGAGCGACATCGACACCAGAGCCAGAGCAGAGCGTCAGAGCAGCAGTGCAGAGCAGCGAAACAGCGCAGATGAGCAACATAGTGCAGAGCGAACCAGTGCGTTGTTGGCAACAGCGCGTGTAAAGGTGAAGGTTGGAAAAGGGCAAGCATTTCAGGCCAGAGCACTTCTCGACAGCGGAAGCCAAGTCAACCTCATCACCGAGCAGTGCATCCAGAGAATGGGCACATCCAAACGCAAATGCGAGCTGGAAGTGTGCGGAATCGGAGCCGAAACAAACATGAGACTAACTGGTGTCGTGCAAATCACCATATTGTCAGAAGCAGATCCGAACTTCTCTTTGAGCTGCGAGGCGTTCATCATCAAGAGAATATCCTCTTGCCTTCCGATGACAGACGTTCCCCAAGGGCAAGTAGTTGAGATGAGCAGCATGAAATCCAATGTATAACAAACCCGCCAGAATCGAGCTTTTACTTGGAGCACAAGTATGGGTAGACGTCATTAAGCGCAACATCAAAAGACACAAGACCGGATTGACGGCACAGGATACTCATCTTGGATGGATCATTTTTGGGCAGTTGCGACTAAACGAGGGACGAGCACTCAGAGCAATGGTTGCAACAGAAGAATCTCCAGATGCGCTATTGGACGAGAACCTCAAACGATTCTGGGAGATGGAAGAGCTGAGCAGAGCACCAACGATGTCAGCAGAAGATCAATGGGTCGAGGACAATTTTCGAGCAACGCATTATCGAGACCCATCCGGAAGATACGTCGTTACAATCCCCATCAATCCGAGTGCAATGAGCTTGGGAAACTCGAAAGCTGTAGCCATGAAGCGATTCCTACAACTTGAGAAGAGATTGTGCACAAACCAAGAGCTGAGGGATAAATACACGAGTTTTATGCGTGAGTACCAAGCGCTGGATCACATGAGGCCAGTCAACAACAGGGAGCCGAGAGCAGATGGGATGACATACTATATTCCCCATCATTGTGTCACCAAGAAATTCCGTGTGGTTTTTGACGCGTCGTGCAAAACCGACAATGGTGTTTCGTTGAACGACCTACAACTACCAGGAGCAAAACTTCAGGACGATTTGGCAGCAATTATCACCAGATTCCGGTGCTTCAAGGTGGCCATAACCGCAGATGTCCAGAAGATGTACAGGCAAGTGCGAATAGACCCAAGCCAGTGGGATCTACAGAGAATATTCTGGAGAGAGCATCCAGACGACGAGCTTCGAGAATTCTGTCTAACAGTGATCACATACGGCATGACATCGAGCAGCTTCAATGCCATCAGAGCACTAAATCAATGTGCAGAGGACCACAAGGAGAAGTATCCGCTAGCATATGAAGCAATAACCACAAACTTCTATGTTGATGACATGCTGTCTGGAGCAGATGACGACGATGGAGCCATTGCATTGGGCAACGAAATAATTTCATCGCTACGTGCAGGCGGTTTTGAGCTCGCCAAGTATATGTCATCAAGCGAAAAGGTGCGATCTGAGCTGTGCAGTGCGACGAGCAGTATGAACGAGCTAACTATTGCTGAGGGTTTCAACGGATCTATACTTGGCCTGGTATGGAACTCCGCAACAGACGAAATCCAATTTAAAGTACGCGTCGACGATGGGAGTCGAAAGTTGACTAAGCGAGCAGTCGTCAGCGAGATTGCAAGACTCTATGATCCAAATGGATATCTTGCACCTGTCATAGTGCGTGCCAAAATCTTTATTCAGGATTTGTGGCGCTCAGGAGTGCAGTGGGATGAGCAGATACCTGCAGCCATGGTTCCTGAGTGGGAATCTTTTTGCGAGCAGCTACCACACTTGGCACATATAAGCGTCCCCAGGTGGCTGGGCACAGAACGAGCGAGCAAAATAGAGCTTCATGGATTTGCTGATGCATCCACAAGAGCATATGCAGCAGTTGTCTATCTGAGATCCACTTCGAGCAACGGTGAGACGAGCTGTATCCTGGTAGCTTCAAAAACCAGGGTAGCGCCTTTGAAGACAATCTCCATACCGAGGTTGGAGTTGTGTGCAGCTCATCTTTTGTGCAAATTGGTCGAGCAAGTGAGCAGCGCATGGAAATTCCAAAATGTACCGAGAACCTACTATACCGATTAAATGGTGACATTATTTTGGTTTACCAAAATTCCATTCGAACTCAAAACGTTCGAAGCTAACAGAGTCAGCGCTGTACAAGAGATGACTGGGAGCCACCCCTGGAAACATGTGTCATCGGGCGACAATCCAGCGGACCTAGCCACGAGAGGAATTGCAGCAGCGCGTCTGAAGGACACAACAATATGGTGGGAAGGCCCACATTGGCTGAAGGGCCCGGAGCAAGAGTGGCCAAACGTGCAGCCGTCTCTTACAACAAAACAAAGAGCAGGAGCAAACGCAGCTTTAAGGCCAGTCATTGTTGGTAGACTGATTCAAGGTGCAGCAACCGAGCTAACAATCAACGATACCAGTTTGTTGGAGCGCAGATCAACGTTGAGGAGCGTACTAAGGGTGACGTCTTTGGTACTCCGGTTCGCCCGGAAGAGCAGTGAGCAGAAACCCAAAGGAGCAATAACGCCAATCGAACAGGAAGAAGCCCTTACACACTGGGTAAAGGTAACGCAGCAACAGGCGTACAGCGAGGAGTTGCAGCAGTTAAAAGGCGGACAGCCGGTAAATAAATCGAGCAGCATCGCGACTCTAGCCCCGTTTGTCGACTCAAATGGAGTTATAAGAGTAGGAGGCCGACTACAAGATGCAGAACTACCATATTCCAGCATCCATCAAGTAGTTCTGCCACCTAAGAGCAAGTTGAGCAGTCACATCATAACAGAAGCGCATCAAAGAACATTGCATGGCGGAGTGCAACTGTGTATCCAGTACATTCGACAGCAGTTTTGGATGCCAACCTTAAGACGAGCAGTAAAATCCCAGATAGAGAAGTGCGTCATCTGTTTCCGCCAGAAGCAGATTGTAGCAGAGCAGCTAATGGGCAGTCTACCTAAAGATCGTGTGCAAAGAGCAAGGGCATTCAAGCATAGCGGCGTGGACTACGCCGGCCCAATTCAAATCAAGGCCAGAGCAGGCCGATCAAAGATCATCGAGAAGGGCTATGTAGCAGTTTTCGTGTGCATGGTGACCAGAGCGATTCACTTAGAGCTAGTGAGCAACCAATCATCGGAAGCATTTCTCGCCGCTTTCCATCGCTTTACTGGACGACGAGGTGCTTGTGCAGTGCTTTGGAGCGACAATGCCACTACATTTGTTGGCGCAGACCGACAACTGAGGCGGAGTGCCGAGCAGAGGGGGGAGCAACTTCCCCTGGAGCAGATACGAGCCCTGGGAACGCAATGGAAGTTCATTGTGCCAGGTGCACCACACACTGGTGGCATCTGGGAAGCCGGCGTGAAGTCTCTGAAACACCACCTGCGCAGAGTGATGGGCAAGCAGATATTTACGTTTGAGACTTTGGCGACAACACTTGTGCAAATTGAGGCATGCCTCAACTCGCGACCTCTAAGCGCATTATCGGACGATCCAGGTGACCTCGCAGTACTCACACCCGGACATTTCCTCATTGGCGAACAAATTGTGCAACCACTTACGGCGGATGTCACCGAAATTCCACAGAGCAGACTCAAGCTTTGGACCACAATCCATCAAATGCAACAACATTTCTGGAAGAAGTGGAGCGAGGAATACATCCACACACTACAGCAGCGATTCAAGTGGAGAGCGGAGCGTGCCAACATAGCAGCTGGCGACTTGGTGCTGGTCAAGCAGGAGAACATGCCACCAATGGTATGGCCCCTAGGACGAGTCACCGCAGTTCATCCTGGCAGAGATGGACTCATACGCAGCGCAGACATCAAAATGGAGCATACGACACTTGTGCGTCCGGTGCAGAAATTGTGCATCCTTCCTAAGGACGATTCTTCGACCGGTAATTGAAGACAAGTCTTCAATTGGGGGCGGAATGTCTAGAATCGACAAATTAATTATCAGTGCACCAAAACAAGAGAAAAAAAAAACAACGATACGAGCACCCTACAGAGCAGTAGACAATTTTATAGCGGCATCATAAAATCAATAACCAACGGGCAGCCAGATGGCCCGCAATAAAATCGACGACAAAAAACCCAGAACCATATCATCACGAGCAACAAGCGCCGTACCTTTTCATTACGCGGCGCAACGAAGGAGCGAAGAAAGAGGAGCAGCCGATAACCCGATCGCTTGCGAGACGATGCAAACGGGACCTGCGACCGAAATCCATGCAATATACAGGCACACAGCAGCTGTATATAATCCAGCAGAAATCAACGAGCGACACTTGATGTGCAAAACCTGAGCAGTGCAGTTGAGCAGTTTTAACCCCTTTATACAGTCCACTTACATTTTTAATAGAAAAATAAAAAATCATTTTTTTGTTTATATTTTACAACAGTGCGTTTTTCCTTCCGATCTAAACAGTATATTTTCCGCTCTCTGAGAGAATTGCGCTCAAATTTTCGAAATTGACAGATTTGTACTGCCTTGCTCGGAAATGTACGCGAATAGACCTATTTTGGTATATCACACTCCATATATTAAAAAAATCGACTTTAGCACCGTTTTGATTGTTAACGTCACATTTGTAAACAAAAAACTAGAAGAAACGACAGCACTGAGAGAGAGAGCTATCCTGTCAGCAGTTTTGCTGAGCTCGCTGAATGTTCCGAAAGGTGTGTCCGCTTCAACAACCCAATGATTGTACTCGTTTTCGTGGCGTTTTCTTGGAAAACGACCTCAAACAACACGTTTTGAAAACTGCAATATGTATGGGAAAACTTCTGTTTTCGATTAAGTTTTCGACTGTTTTCGCGAAAACCCAGTTTTCGGCTCGGTGTGAATAGGGTATATCCCTAACGTCATTTTCAAGAGGAGTGTTGCCTATACAATCAAAATTAGAGTACCAAAATTGTAATAGGAGTGAATTTAAATACCCTGCATCTGCACTGCCTGTACAGATCATTTTGTATTAATTAATTAATTTTGGTAAATTGTAACATAATTCCTAATTTTATTGGTTACGATAAAACAATGCAAATGGTTTTTGAGCCTGTTATACCATTCAAATCTACACAAAATAATAGAATATTCAATTTCTAAACACATTCGACACGAATCGAAAAAAACGACATAATTGTATCTGTGCTAGTGCAAGTGCATGTGCTCTTTTCCTTAGTCGACAAAGGGATAATATAATATAAACAAGTAGGTAGTATTTCAACAATACTATAACATTTCTTGCACTCTTTTCTTTTCTACATCCGAAAAGTGTAGACCATTAAATTGGTAGACTATTCAAAGCAATATTATACCTACATTTCTTATGCCACGTAAAACTGAACCAAATACGCAAAATGCAATGCAATGTCTAAATTGTAACCAATATTCGAATGATTAAAGTTTTATATATGTATCTCAGTTCATACTACTTAAATGCATACCATTTTATAGCTGTCCAACACAATTCCAATTCTTTCAAAGGAGGTTTTCGTTCGCTGAGAATCCCTGGTGAAACAGGTTTTGTTTAAAATGGTTGATGTCGCGACAAATGTAGTTGTAAGAATTGCCGACGACCTTAAGAACATTACGTTTACATTTTAAATAACTTTTCAAAGCTAAGTTTTTTTCAAGGACAAAGAATAGTTTATAGAATGTGATGGCTTATACACTTATATATTATTTCGTGTCACTTTCATTCATATACGATATTTTATATATCAGCGTGATTTTTTTGGAAACAACGTTCCATGAAATCGGCTGAATGTTCACATATTCGTGTAATGTTTTAGTTGTTTTTCTATTCGTTACATTTTAATTGTGATTTGTATACTACAAACAAATTTCTTTTTGCATCATTAGCCTACGAATAGGTGGTTGGGTGTGTATGAATCGGGTAGGCGCTGATTGGCATTAACTTGGCGGTTCCCAGCTGTTGTAACTTTTTCATACACATCAATTGTGCTTATTTTACCTCCGCGTGGTAACCACCGGGTACTGGCCTCGCCCATCCGGGCTTGGCTTGCTAAATTTATAAGCGCGAGTGTTGAACACGAAGAAAATAGCTCTTACATGAGCTCCTCAGAAAGAGGACGTACGGCGGATGAATTCACTAGACTGAATCAACGGTGTCGTCAACAGTCAAGATGACAGTTACCTTACTTGAGCTACTTTGACGTATTTGGAGCTGAGGTCAGTGAGGATTTTTCAGGACTAGTCAGGGTCCTGAAACAGAGATGGTGGCGGATGAACCTTTTATGGGCCAACGGCAGCTCTCACATCCCCGAAGTGGGTTACTGACACCGGATGAATCCGGCCCCTTTCGTCCAAGGGGTCCAACAAAGGGCCTGGCCTGGGGGGTTGTACGCCGGGGTAACTGCCCGACTACGGAAAACCTACCTAGTTACGAAGCAACAACAAGCCTCGGATACGGATGATTTTACTGTTGACGAACCTGGCAAACGAATAAAGGACAACGAATTTCGGATCTGCACGTGGAATGTTAGGTCCCTTAACAGACCGCGTGCAGCCGAACAGCTAGCGGAGGCCCTGAACTGCTATAAAGCAGACTTAACCGCCATCCAAGAAGTGCGATGGGATGGACCGGGCAAGAAGAAAATGAAAAACTGCGACATTTACTATGGCGACTGCTATCGGCAACAAAAACAGCGCTTATTTGGATGTGGATTCGTCGTTGGTGGCAGACTTAGGCAAGAAGTCTTAAGTGTCAGCTGCGTGAACGAACGCCTCACGACACTTCGCATCAAGGCTAAATTCGCCAACATTAGCCTAATATGCGCCCATGCCCCCACGGAGGAGAAAGACGACGACACCAAAGAGAGGTTCTACGAGCTCTTGGACAAGACATACGAGCAGTTCCCTAACTATGACATTAAAATTGTCCTAGGTGATTGTAATGCAAAGATAGGAAGAGAGGGCATCTTTGGTAGTACTGTCGGAAGGCACAGTCTACACGACACCACCTCCGATAACGGATTTAGGCTGGTGTCAAAATGGTTTCATAGCAAGTACGCGGTTCCCGCATCTCGATATTCGTAAAGGCACATGGAGATCTCCCGATCAATCAACCGTCAACCAGATTGACCATATTGCGATCGACGCAAGGCACTCCTCCAGAATTATGGATGTCCGAACGTTCCGAGGGGCCAACATTGACTCGGACCACTACCTTGTTGTACACAAGGTACGCCTTCGGATATCCCGAACACCGCCAAGACAAGTAAATACTGTGAGGAAGTTTGACGTCGGACGGCTGAAATCGCAAGAGATCACCAGATCCTTCTCCGATCGAGTCTTTCTCAATCTCTCAAGAGGTTCTATGCAGCCAGCATCAAGAAGCCAGCATTGAAGACCAGTGGCAACATTGCCAAAAAGCCATCAGAGACGCCGCCGCTGATGTGCTTGGTTTCAGTCGACCACCACAACGAAAGCCCTGGTTCGACGACGAGTGCCGGCAAGCACATGCAGCGAAACAAGAGGCATACAAAGCGGCGCTGCAAAGAAGGACCCGAGCTGCCCGTAAGCTCTACGCGCAGAAAAGAAGAGACGAACACCGGCTTCTCAGGAGGAAAAAGAAAGAGCACGAGAAGCGCGCGATCGAGGAAATAGGGAGATGTTACAGCAGGAATGAGGTTCGGAAGTTTTACCTAAGGGTAAAAAGAAGCTGCCAAGGCTACAGAGCCTGAACCGAAGCCTACAAGGATGAACAAGGGAACATCATAGTAGAATCGCAGTCGATGCTGAGGATATGGAAGAACTACTTCTGCAGACTGTTTAACGGCGATAAAGAACTAAATACCGCTGTCAGGCGGAATGAACCATTCAACCTGGACGATGAAGACCAACAATTCCGTCCACCCGACCTGGACGAAATGAAGATAGCCATATCTAAGCTTAAGTCCAACAAAGCCCCTGGAGCAGATGGCCTAACCGCCGAGCTATTCAAAGCGGCAGGCGATAACTTGGTTAGGAGCATGCACCAACTCATCTGTAAAATACGGTCGGAGGAAAGTATGCCCGATGAATGGAACCTCAGCATTGTTTGCCCGATCCTCAAGAAACGAGACCCTCTGAACTGCGCCAACTACAGAGGGATTAGTCTTCTTAACATCGCCTACAAGATCCTATCTGCCATGTTGTGGGAACGCCTGAAGCCTTTCGTCAACAACCTGATTGGTCCCTATCAGTGTGGCTTCAGGCCAGGAAAGTCTACCATCGACCAAATATTTACACTGCGGCAGATCTTGGAAAAAACCCTGGAAGTCCAAATCGATACCCACCATCTTTCCATCGATTTTAAAGTCGCCTATGACAGCATTTACAGAGACGAGCTATACACAGCAATATCTAGTTTTGGCATCCCTGCCAAACTCGTCCGTTTGTGCAGGATGACAATGGAGAACGCACGCTGCTCCATCAAGGTCGGTAAAGAACTCACCGAGACCTTCGATGTCAAAAAAGGATTTAGACTAGGCGATGCGCTGTCATGTGACTTCTTCAACATCGTTCTTGAAAGAATAGTGCAAAACTCAAACGCAAACACCAGAGGCACTACTTTCAAAAGTCCGTCCACCTACTCGCCTACGCCGATGACATCGACATAATCGTCAGAGCGCAGCGTGATGACACTGGCGCGTTCGTGGGCATTGAGACGGAAGCGGCGAAGATGGGTTTGGCGGTCAATGAGGGCAAGACAAAGTATATGCAGTCATCAAGAAAGGACACCCAACACCGACGTCTTGGACAGAATGTCACTATAGAGAGATATAACTTTGAGGTAGTAAAGGACTTTGTCTACCTAGGCTCCGCTATGAACTCAGACAATGACACCAGCGCTGAGATTAAACGAAGAATAACTCTTGCCAATCGCTGTTTCTTTGGGCTAAGAAAGCAATTGAGTAGCGAAGCCCTCTCTCAAACAACTAAAGTGACCCTTTAGAAGACCCTAATCATCCCTACTATAAGTCCTACTTTATGGTGCAGAGGCATGGACTCTATCAAAAGTGGAGGAGGCTACTCTTGGCTGCTTCGAGAGGAAAATTATTCGAGTTATTTTCGGTCCCGTCTGCATAGACGGTGAATGGAGGAGGAGATACAACGACGAACTTTACGGGCTGTACAGCGACATCGACCTAGCCAGAAGAGTGAAGGTCCAACGACTGCGGTGGCTGGGTCATGTAGAGCGAATGAACGTAAATGCTCCGGCCCGGAAGATCTTCGAATCTACACCCGAGGGACGGCGCAGTAGAGGAAGACCGCGACTCAGGTGGCGCACGCAAGTGCAAGGGGACCTTAACCAACTTAGCGTGCGAAACTGGAGACAGTTGGCCAAAGATCGTGCTGGCTAGAGACGCTTGTTGGTTGAGGCCCAGGTCCACCCCGGACTGTAGCGCCACCTTAAGTAAGTAAGTAAGCCTACGAATAATTTAAAAACGGTGTTTTTATTATGATGCAATAATCTGAAATGAATTTTATTAGAACAGCATCAATTTTCGAAATTAATACAAAAGTACCTAAATGCATAGGATAACGTACTGTAAAGGACCATTTACATGAGAGCGAACGAACGAATTGATGAAATGCGACCAAACCACTTTTTATGCATTTATGAACAGAAAATTGGACATTTTATTATTCCAAGAGGAGGATAATTAATTATCCCATCAAAATGTATTAAGAAAACAAGTTTAAAAATAGTTTAAATAACGAAATTTCGAATTCCAACCTTTTTGCCGCGAACGAAAACGCCCTATCGCGAATTGTCAGTCTATTCACAATCCACATCATTAATCGCGTTCCACAAAGTAGCGAATAAAAAATTCGTTCGAACTTAACCTTATTCCAAGAGGAGAATATCTTCGAATAATAAAATGTGCAATTTTCTGTTCATAAATGCATAAAAACTGGTTTGGTCGCATTTCATCAATTCGTTCGTTCGCTCCCATGTGAATGGTCCTTAAATAGTACTGAAAATAGATCCGAATTATATGATACTAATTTTCGTATGAATTTGACAAAACAGCTGACAATTTGTAGATTTCCTAATTGGGGTTTCGGTTTTTGCTTTTAATAAGCGTTTTAAAGCCTTTGGGAGGAATCTGATGGGCGAATTTAATTGCAATTTGTGTATAAATTCGTTTAGAATAATTTATTCGGCGTAAAAATGTTCAGTGGCTTTGTTTTCCGCGAAACCAAATTATGGCATTTGAGTCCTGCTATGACAGCAAATGTAATTTCTGCTAACACGTTGTGAAATTTTGTCGTCCATCCATCGACCATTTTATTGCTGCTAAAATGCTTGGAGGCGCTGCTGTTGATGGTGCTGCTGGAGGCTCTACTGCTGCTACTACTTACGCCGGTGGAGTCCCACCAAATTTTTCCATCGAATTTTTCGATGAAACGAAAAGCAAATTTGAACGGTGGCTCCAGCGACTTCAAGGAGCATTTGCTATATTTCACATAACTGACGCGAGAATTAAAGTCAATTACTTACTGCATTACATAGGTCCCAATACATTTGACCTACTCTGTGATGGAATTTCCTCAGCTACGCCTGAAAGCCAAACGTATTGTTGCATTCGGCTGGGATTCGAAAAGATAAAACACTATTCTGTTTACTAAACTTAAGTAAATCACTTTTATTACAAGACAATATCACTTAAAATCAACTTTTCCACTTATTACAATCTTTCCACTTATTTTATATCACTACCGATACTATTCGAACTTTACTTTACACGTTTTAAAAATAAACTGTCCTCTCGTCGGATTTCGCAACCCTTTTTATACTCCCCACTAAAGCTTCTCGAATATTCTATACTCCAACCGGAACAATCGAGAATGTACTAGTTTCGTTTTAGACCATTCACCATTCGTTGAGTTTCGACGATTCGAAGTTCCGTTGAATAAGTTCGTCTACTTTCCATTAGATGGCGTTGTGGTCAATAAGTAGTACTTTTCAATCCACACTACAATATCCCCCTCTTACACTTGTTCGTCCCGAACAAATGCGTCAACATTTTCCCCAATGTAACGTGCAAGACGATCCACATGGACAACTTTAAGTTTACCTCTTCCTCGTTGGATTCGATAGACCACGTCGTTGATTCGCTTGACTACTCTATAGGGACCCTCCCAATCTTGTTGCAACTTAGGTGACATACCTTTTCTTCTATGGGGATTGTACAGCCATACTAGATTTCCTTCCTCGAACCCTGTAGTTGTTGCTTTGGCATCGTACCTCGTCTTCATGCAGTCGCTGGCTATCTTGAACTTATCCCTAGTTCTTCGATGTACGTCTCTGATGATTTCTCTGAGGTCGGTCACATAATCGTCCAAATTCTTGGGTTCCTTAGTTGGCGATCCGAACATCAACTCACTAGGTAGCCGGACTGTTCGACCAAACAGGATTTCTGATGGTGTATGTCCCGTAGTGTTATGCACAGCATTGCGATAGGCTAGTAGAAACATTGGGATCTGCTTATCCCAATCCCTCTGGTCGTCGCCTACAACCTTAGATAGGTGTTCATTCAAGGTTCTGTTGAAGCGTTCTACCATCCCATCTGATTGCGGATGGAGCGGTGTTGTTCTCGTCTTTTTAATCCCAAATAGCTGGCATACTCCTTGAAAAACCTTGGACTCGAAGTTTCGGCCTTGGTCCGAGTGCAATTCCAGTGGTACACCAAATCTGCTCACTCAGTTGAAAACAATCTGCTCTATCACGGTTTTGGCTTCTTGGTTAGGGATAGCAAATGCTTCTGGCCACTTACTGAAGTAGTCCATAACCACGAGGATGTAACGATTTCCATTAATCGTTTCAGGAAACGGTCCGGCAATATCAACTGCAATTCTAGTGGATCCAGTAAAATCGCTCTCGCACCTTTTCGAGCATTTTATTTATTCCCAAGTGGCCTCCAGATACTCCATCATGCAGTTCCTTTAGTACTTCACTTACTTTCGACCTGGGAACAATAAGCTGCATCACGAACGACTTTCCATCAGAGCTTTCCCATCTTCTTCTCAAAATGCCGTCCTGCACATGAAGAGAATCCCATTGCGCCCAGTATGCCTTCAGCTCGGGGCTCCTATTGGATATCTCCTGCCAATCTGGTTTTCCCTCATGCTCCTTCCAGGCGAGAATCGGCTCGATATCCGGATCTTCCCTTTGAGCCTCCCGGATCTCTCTCGCACTCCAGCCGTCCATGGGCTGAGCTCTCAGCCTCTGAACGGAAACGGCATCTTTTTCCTCCTGACGCACGCAATGTTTGCAATCGGCTTTGCAAGGACGGCGGGAGAGAGCATCTGCATTAGAGTGAAGAGTTCCCTTTCGATGCTGTATTTCGTAGTCATACATCTGCAGCCGTTCGATCCACCTCGCGACTTGTCCCTCAGGATTCTTAAACTGCAGCAGCCACTTTAAAGACGCATGATCGGTGCGAAGAAGAAATTTGCTCCCATAAAGGTACTTGTGGAAGTGTTTTGTCGCCAGGACTAAAGCGAGAAGTTCCCGTCTGGTTACACAGTAGTTCCTTTCTGGCTTCAAGAGAACTTTACTGAAGTAGGAAACTACTTTCTCTTGGCCATCATGCACCTGGGAAAGGACGGCTCCAACTCCCACATTACTAGCGTCTGCATCCACAATAAATGTTTTTCCAGGAGTGGGGTACGCTAGTATGGGGGCGTTACACAGTTGCTGCTTTAGTTTTTCAAAGCTCTTTTCGCACTAACCTGACCATTTGAATTGTTTTCCTTTTTCTGTCAGTTGATGCAAGCTCTTGGCAATCCCGGCAAAGTCCTTCACAAAGCGTCTGTAGTAGGTCGCAAGTCCCAGGAAGCTCCTCAGTTGATGTTTGTCTTTGGGAACCGGCCAGTTTTTCACTGCATCGACTTTCTCTAGATCAGTCCTGACTCCTTCGGAAGAGATGATGTGCCCGAGATATTTTACTTCTGGTCTAAAAAGAGCACACTTTTTCGGATTCAGCTTCAATTGCGCGCTTCGCAGTCTCTGGAACACTTCCTTCAAGTTATCTCGATGTTCTTTAAACGTTTTTCCCACCACGATGACATCATCTAGGTAAACCAAACAGGTTTTCCACGTTAGTCCCAGTAAAACCCGCTCCATTAGCCGTTCAAAGGTGGCTGGAGCATTGCACAGTCCAAATGGCATTACTGTGAATTGCCAGAGCCCGTTTCCTGCTGTAAAAGCTGTTTTCTCGCGGTCGTCGGGATGGATCTGCACTTGCCAGTAGCCACTCTTCAAATCAATGGTGGAAAACCATTTGGCGCCGGATAGTGTATCCAGGGTATCGTCAATCCTTGGCGGAGGGTAGCTATCCTTTTTGGTAACATTGTTCAGCTGACGATAGTCCACGCAGAATCTCGTGCTGCCGTCTTTCTTCTTGACCAGTACAACCGGTGACGCCCATGGACTTTGCGAACTTTCAATCAGCCCTTCCTTTTCCATCGTCGACACCATTTCTGCAACCTCCGTCTGCTTAGCCAATGGTAGTCGTCTGGGAGGCTGACGAATAGGTCTTGCATCTCCTGTGTCGATTCGGTGTTGTACGAGATGTGTCCGACCATACTCGCCGCTCTTCGAAGCAAATATATCAGCAAACTCGTTGATTAGTTCCCCCGCCATTTCTTACTGCTCCTGATTCAACTCGCACTGTCCAAATATAATCCTTTTTATCTCTGCCATTTCCGTGGATGTAAGATGTTTGGTAGGACCCTCACTGGATAATTTTGTGACCTCAGTTATTGGTACGCACTTACCGACCACCTCCCCTTGCTTTAGTTTCAGGCTGCTATGTTCGACATTTAGGACTCGTACGGGAACCATGTTGTTTTTAGGTTCTACAAGCATCTTTCCAACGACGTAGTTTTGATAATGATTTTCTGGATCTGGCTCAACTAGGTAGAATCGGTGGCTCCCAGGATCGCCTTCCAGTTTTGTCCAAATAAGTGTTTCTGAAGAAGGTGGTAATATCTCGTCTTCACTCATGACTGTCCTTAGAGCTGTGACATGCTCGTCCCCGTAAATCATGGGAATCTCGACGTTCCTGTACTTTAGTACTTGCAAGCCGATGTCCAGTACTACATCATGTGCCTTCATAAAGTCGATTCCGATGATGCATTCGTCATATATATCGGCCACTAGGAAGGTATGGGAGAAGACTAATCCCGCAAGATTTATTGTTAGCTGTACTTCTCCATACACCTTTGCTGTTGCTCCAGTTGATGTTTTTAGACAGTAGCTGCTGGTGTTGTGCAGCCATGATTGGCGAACGATGTCCCTCCTTATAATGGAAGCGGTGGCACCGGTGTCGATGGTGGCCACATACATTTTCTGGCCGATATGGGCTTCCACTGTCAAACTCTTGTTACCTCGTTTGGTCTGGGAAACTTGAATTGTGGTCCTGGGGGCGTCGATTCCAGAATCCAACTTCTGCCCCGCGAAGTTGGTTCTTACACGTTTCCCGACTGATGATTTTGAGAAGAGTCATCCGCTGGACGCTAAGATTCCCCTTCATTACGACTCCTAGCGCTGCAGTACGGACAACTAGTGTGTCTGGGTGGAGCTCTGCATTGTCGCTCTAGATGCGAGCACTGTTCTGTTCTACGACGTTTGCCCTTTGACACGAGCATTCGACGGTTGTCATCTCTCTCACACGGTGAAACCCTTGTGATGCTTGGTCAGCAGCTTTCATGGTCAGGGCAAATGCCAGTGCCTCAGGGAGAGTTTTCTTTCCAGCCATTTGCAGTTGTCGGTCCTCTATGGCTTGGATAAACGCCTCTACAGCCATTTCGTTGATGAGATCCTCGCCGGCATTGGGATACGACAAATGCGCCAGCCGTGCGATATCCGCTTGCAACTGCTGGAGCGTTTCTCCCCGCTTCTGGATTCTACTGCGCAGTTGCATATGGGCATCACCAAAGCGCATTTCGATAGCCTTAACCAATGCGTCGTAGTTGCGTTGCTTTTCTTCGGAAATAGTTTGAAGCAACTCTGCAGCTGTGCCTCGTAGTGCTAGCGTTAGTGCGATGGACTTTTCCTCGTCGTCCCAGCTGTTGGTCATTGCAGCTGCTTCGAACTGCCGCTTATAAATAGGCCATGATGTTTGACCATCGAAAACAGGCGGTTGCATCTCCTTCCTTCTTGGGCCATCAGCAGAATATTCTCGAGCTTTCTGTTTCTTTACTTTGTCCAGTTCTATAGCCAAGTTCTCGACGCTTGTCTCATGCTTTTGTAATGTTTGATTGATTTCATCAAATTGTGTCTCATGCTGGTTTAGTTTGTTATCAATCGCGTCGAATTTTACTTCTAGAACAGTCTTAAACTCTTCCACGGCACCTTTTTGTGCAGCGACAATGGAATTCTTCTGTTCTTCTAGAGAATTCTTTTGTTCTGCAAATTTAGATTCAATAGAATTCTTCTGTTCTTCTAGAGAATTCTTCTGTTCCGCGAACTTAGATTCCATAGAATTTTTCTGTTCTTCTAGAGAATTCGTATGTTCATCTAGAGAATTCTTCTGTTCTTCGAGCTTGGCAAGAATTAATGCCATCATAGCGGCCATGTCAATGCCTGTACTTACTTGTTCTTCTTTTTCATCTGCTACTTCGAATAGCATGGATTTTGGATCTCCTCCCTCACTTTCGACAGCTTCCTGCAGACGAAGTATGAGGTCACTTTTTCCCCCAGCTGTGGAGAGATTCCGTTTTTCCAGCTCAGTTTTTAACTGAGGTATGCTGAGTTGAAGTAATGCCAATGTGCCAGAATTCAAATTCACTTCACTTTATTTAATTTTGTTTCTGTACTGCAAATTAATTCACTTTTTTTTTTTTTTTAATTCACTAATTCACAATTTATTACCGTTTTTTTTTTTTTTTTTTTACATCACACAGTTTCAACACAGAATACGTTTTATCCCACTTCTGACACCAATGTTGCATTCGCTGGGATTCGAAAAGATAAAACACTATTCTGTTTACTAAACTTAAATAAATCACTTTTATTACAAGACAATATCACTTAAAATCAACTTTTCCACTTATTACAATCTTTCCACTTATTTTATATCACTACCGATACTATTCGAACTTTACTTTACACGTTTTAAAAATAAACTGTCCTCTCGTCGGATTTCGTAACCCTTTTTATACTCCCCACTAAAGCTTCTCGAATATTCTATACTCCAACCGGAACAATCGAGAATGTACTAGTTTCGTTTTAGACCATTCACCATTCGTTGAGTTTCGACGATTCGAAGTTCCGTTGAATAAGTTCGTCTACTTTCCATTAGATGGCGTTGTGGTCAATAAGTAAGTCAAACTTCCATAACTCTTTAACTTCTTTAAGTCGAATTTCTCTATTACTCGAAGTTTTTTTGAGAACTCTGCGTTTTCAACCTTTCAACTTTTGGCCTCTATAAGTCGAAGTTTCTATAACTCGAATTTATTTTCCTTCCTTGGAAGTTGCGGAATACTATAAATTCCATCTTCGTGAACAAGTAGAGGGTGAATCAGTTCGAGATTACGTGGCTACCTTACGGAAAATGGCCATCCACTGCAACTTTGGGTCATATCTGATGACCGCCATAAGAAACCAACTTGTCTGTGGTATAAGAGACAAACGAATTAAGGATCGGTTGCTGGAGACGAAAGGTCTCATATTTGAGAAGGCCGTCGAGACTGCTACGAGCTTAGAGATGTCGCAACACAACTCAGTTCAACTTAACGAGACTGCTATACATAAGACTTCTATACATGCGGCGAACACACACAGAAGAGAACGTTACAACAGAAGTTTTACAACAAAAAATCAAAGTAACCAGAGTAACAACAATAATTACAAGTCGCAGACAGCACATGTTCAGAATCAGGAGAGTAATTTTACTAAAAATAAAAAGCAAGTGAAAAGTTTTCGATGCGACGGCCCCCATCTAGCAAATGTTTGCTCTCACGTAAATGTTTGCAGTACGGTATGTAATTTTTGTAATGTGTAATATGCTTTAAAAAAACGTACGAAAAATAGAAATCAGCATATCAATCAAGTGGAGGATGACTATGAACAGTACGAAGAGGAACCTATCGTTTACATTAACACCTCAAGTACTAAAAATGAGTTTGCAGAAAAATTATGGATAGATGTGCGTATAGAGAATAAATTGATAAAGATGGAAATTGATAGCGGGGCCGGCGTATCAGTTATGAGTTATATTGAATTTGTTAAGAATTTTAAGCAATTGCTAATTAAAAGTTCTAATATCAAATTAAGTACTTACAACAATTCTCTTTTAAAGGTTTTAGGTGTTGCAGAAGTTGCTGTTGCTCCTCTGAACGTGAAAGCGGTAGAAAAAAATATGCAAGAAATTGAAGCTGTACATCGTGGATGCAGATAAACATGCACTGTTTGGAAGGGAATAGCTATTTGCATTTGATGGTTTGCCAATAATTCAGATGTTCAACAAAGCATGCGAAATACGTGAAAATTGTAATCAGGTAAATGTTAAAGTTAAGTCCAAAGTGCAAAGTTTTTCCAAGTTTCCATTTGTTTCCAATGAATTGCCAATGCTTTTAAAGAAATATAGTATACTGTTAAGTGATGATGTAGGAGAGATAAAAGGGAAACCTGTGGCGATAGATTTGATACCTAACCCAAAACCAATTTTCATTAAGCATCGTCTAGTACCTTTCGCACTTCGGGATACTATTAAAAAAGAAATTGAAAATTTAGTAATGCAAGGTGTTCTAAAGAAAGTAGGTCACAACGATTGGCCTACCCCAATTGTATCTATTGTGAAAGCAAATGGAAAAATACGTCTTTGCGGAGATTTTAAGATAACCTTAAATAAGTTCATGGTTGCAATAATTGAGCATCCGCTCCCGACAATCGATGAACTGTTTCACGCGATGAATGGAGGTGAGCAATTCTCAAAGGTTGAACTCCGTCGTGCTTATTTGCAATGGAAGGTGAGGGATGAGGATCAGGAGAAATTAACCTTATCCACATTTCTGGGTCTTTTCAAATGCACTCGCCTTTGGTATGGTCTCAGTTGTGCACCTGCAAAATGGCAAAAGAATATTGAAGAGATTTTAGCTGGCATCGAAGGGGTGGGCGTTTTTATTGATGACATATGTGTCACAGCCCCTGATTATAAAACACATTTAGTTAGATTGGAAGCAGTATTTTCAAGATTAAGATCATTTGAGCTGCGGATCAACTCCGAAAAGTCAGAATATTTTAAAGATTGAATTGAATATTGCGGTCTTAGGATCGATAAAAAAGGGATCCATAAGACAGCAAGCAAGACAGATGCAATTTTGAAAGCGCCCCGCCCCACAAATGTTTCTGAGGTGATTTTTTCGCAATCTTTCTGATGTGCTGGAGCCATTACATTTGCTATTAAGGAAAAATAATCATTTGAAATGGACTGAGGAATGCGAAATGGCTTTTTCGGCCATAAAAAAAGAAATAGTTTCGGATAGGTTTCTGGTACATTATGAGAAAGATAAGCCGGATGCTTCGCCAGTGGGAGTTGGAGCAGTTTTGTCCCATATTTACCCAGATGGCAGTGATAGACCTATTCAGTTTGCTTCGCAGACACTTATAGAATCACAGCGTAAGTGGTCTCAAGTAGATAAGGAGGCTTACGCAATTATTTACGGTGTAAAAAAATTTTATCAATTCTTGTTCGGACGTAATTTCATTCTTTATACGGATCACAAGCCACTGGTCCAAATATTTACTCAGGAAAAGAATTTGCCGCATATGCCTGCAACACGTATGCAACATTATGCCATTTATCTGCAAGGTTTTAATTACACAATCATAAGTACAAACGTTCCGAACAGAATGGAAATGCTGACGCAATGTCTCGACTTCCTCTTTCGGCAACAAATGTTGTGAAGTTGGAGGAATTAGATTTGTTTGAACTAAATCAAATAGAAACAATGCCGATTACGGCAAAACACATTGCGGAGGAAACTTCAAAGGATCCGGCTCTTGTTGAGTTACTAAAAGATATCCAGAGCGGTAAAAATGTACAAGCTAATTTACGTTTTGGGTTAAAATAAGAGGAATTCTCCATTCAAAGTGGGTGTATAATGAGGGGTTTGCGTGTGGTTATTCCCACAAAATTTCAAAAAAATGTTCTTGAGGATCTGCACTCTTCGCATTTCGGCGTTACTAGATGATGTGTATGTATATTAAAGTACAATGTTGCTTGATCATGTTGCTTAAATCATAAAAGCTCTGACATTATATTCACCACACCAGTTAAGGTAAAAATGTATAGCCGAGCATATTGTCTACAGAATTGAGAGTGAGTCGCAATAAATCAGCCAGCGTGCATAGATCGATAGTGTCTTTTCTTCCGGAGTTGGATTTCCCTTTTCAGCGCCTTCCCCCCTGACCTTCCCGTGTTCATACATATTACTAGAATGAAGGAGTTAGCTCGTAGTTTTTGCTGGTGGCCAAAAATCGATCAGCAAATTGAAGAGTACGTCCAAAATTGCACAAGTTGTTGTAAAATAAGTTTGTTGTAATAACGTTACGACAAACGTTTCATGAACGCCCCAATTTGCTGTTTGTGGTAAACGGTGGTAAACCAATCAGCTTTTTCACATGAGAGGGAACGAACGAATTGATAAAATGCGATCAAACCACTTTTGATACAATTATAAAGAAAAAATTTCACATTTTACTATTCCAAGTGTAGGATAATTGGTTATTCCATCAAATTGTATTAAGAAAACAAATTTTAAAAGGCACTTGATCGCACTGCACTGCAACGCAAAACAAAAGTAGTGGAACTTCCATAAGTCCAACTCCCAAAATGAAAGAAAATAAATTCGAGTTATTGAAACTTCGAGTTATGAAGGCCAAAAGTTCAAAAGTTGAAAACGTAGAGTTCTCAATAAAACTTAGAGTAAAAGAAAAATTGGACCTCAAGAAGTTCGAGTTATGGAAGTTTGAAGTACACAATATGTAATATGATTTTTTTGTAAATGTAAAATGATTCACAAGAATTGCATTAATAAGTATAAAATTCAAATATTTTTCGTGGAGAAATCGATCGCAGTTTCTTTAGCATTTTTTACGGTTTTGTTTAGCAGTGTGTTTTGTTTTGTAGTGTGGGAAAGAAGCGCTTATGAGCGACCGGTAATAGGACACGCATTTTGGTAGCGCTACCAACAAGCGATGCGACCGACCAAAGTTCATCGTTCGGTCGTGCGATACCAGTCCAATTAGGACTTAGCCGAAGCGCAGACCGGCAGACCGCACATAGTCCGGGAGGCAGGGGTCTTTTTGACCGACTCATCGCATGCCGGCTGATTTTAATGGCCATAACAGATACTATGTAGAGAATGACGAAACCGAACGTCAGTTGTTCCGGTAGCGGTGGGTGCGGTTGTGGGAGGGTGTGGAACTTGTCGAAAAAAAAATTTTTTAAACTCATTTTATGCCGACTGATTTTTTTTTAAATAAATTATTGACGTCATGTAGTGTTGAAAAAACATAGTCAGTCGCGTCGTGGAGGGGGGATTATACGTCAGCTGGTCGCATAAACTTGCAAAAAAATGAATAATAAAACGGGGAATAAAGATATTCACTTCGGAAAAATTAGCGGAAAGCTGGATTTTTGCATGAACCTTCCTTTTGTGGTTCTTAACAATATCTCAAAAGTTCCCAGCGATACATGTGCCGCTAAAAATGTTACGCGGGGTCAAAGGTCATGAAAAACAGTTTTTCGTGAATATCTCGTTAACAAATACTTTTATCGAAAAATAGTGTATGCCGAATTTGTAGCTTAGGAAATTGCCTACAAAAAAGATATTAGTATTTTTTTTCGTATGACTAACGGTTTTCGAGAAAATTTGATTTAAAAAGTTGAAATATACGTACGCGCGTCCAGATTTTATTTACGACCCATTCAAAAATAAGTTCCACACCCTCCCACAACCGCACCCACCGCGGGTGCGTCAGCTGACCTTCACTTTACTTATCAACAAAAGCCTATCAATGAGTAAAGATAATAATCTATCGGCATAAAAACGGTACTCAAAATGGACCCCTGCCTACCGGACTAACACAGTTCGAAAGTAGAGCAAATGCAGACTTCTATCGCCTTCGCCACCGAGTACGGTTTGAGAATAAAGCAACGCTGAAAATAGCAAAAGAGAACACAAGAATCGGATGGGAACTCGCAGCCCATCCGTGTTCGGCTATCCCCTGCACTTTACAACCGCTTTACAAACATATTCTCGACACTAAAGTGAAAAATCGGTGCGTGTAAAATGGGTCATGGAAACAAGTGGGTAATTGTAGTAGATTGCTTGGTACAATTCTCCACTCTCTTTTCGCACACAATTTTTATTGTCCGGCAGCCGTATTTATATACATACTTTACGCATCCTCTAAAATGCCCTTACGCAGGAAAACCTTATTTATAAACAATTTTCGTGTTTAAGCAACGTAGTTTTGAGGCCGCGTAACTTAAACACAAATATTTGCGTTTAGAGGCTGTGTATCGTATGCCAGCATACAAGTTTACCTAATGTCAAAGGAAACAGAACTTGACAATCTACTACAGCGAGTTTATAAAGAAACAGAACTCAATAGTCTATTACAATATATTGTGACAGCGTACTACTGCGCGTACGACTGTCACTTTGACATTTCATGTACTTTTATATTTTAGTCTTTTCAGACAGCGCAAGCGAGCAAGAGCCTTTTGAGCAAGTATAATAAATTACCGGTTTTTTGCTCTTTTTCCCGAACAAAAAAAGCGTTGTTTCAATTATCCGGACTTACAGGTTTCAGTCCTGAACATTTGGTCCACGTAGAGCCGGATAATTGCCAGCGGCCTATGGATAGTAAAAAATAGAAAGTGCGTGAAAGTCAAAAGCAAGTGCGAGTCAATAGTGCGAGTAATAGTGCGAGTGATAGTACAAGGTGAGCATAAAATGCAAGAAAAGTGAGCCAGAAAAAAATAGCATTTTTTAAATTTTCAAACGTTTGGGCGTGGTTGATGACGTCACGACACGTCGCAACACGTTACAACGCAATAGCGCAATTGCGCAGCCAGCAATAAATGACAGCAAGTCGAAGAGCCAGCATTTTCAAACTCACGCACACATGCGCAGAGTTGGTGCTACCCTAACGAAAGCCAGCAATTCTGGTGAACGAGGTGAGCAAGTTGAGCGAGCTGAGCGAGGTGAGCAAGTTGAGCGAGGTGAGCGAGGTGAGCAAGTTGAGCGAGCTGAGCAAGGTGAGCGAGGTGAGCAAGTTGAGCGAGCTGAGCGAGGTGAGCAAGTTGAGCGAGCTGAGCAAGGTGAGCAAGTTGAGCGAGGTGAGCGAGGTGAGCAAGTTGAGCGAGCTGAGCGAGGTGAGCAAGCTGAGCAAGCCAGCATATGTTGAAAACATTATGGAAAGGGATTCGATATCTAGAGCAGTTTCGAATCGATAGATGGCTAGGAACAGGAAATCCATGGGTTTTCGGATGCTTCGACAACAGCATATGGTGCTGTCATTTATGTGCGAGTAGAGCAAGCAAATAGGCAGATAACGAACAAGTTGGTTGCGGCCAAGACACGGGATGCACCGCTAAAGACAGTGACAATACCGCGCTTGGAACTAGCAGCCGCCGAACTACTGAGTCGGCTATTAGTAGAAGTGCTAGCGGCTATGGAATAGGCAAGTGTTGACTACGTCCTGTGGACTGATGGTGACGATGTATTGGATGTGCAAGTTACCGCGTACGATGAAAACGTACGCAGCTAACCGTGTGTCAGCCATTCAGACAAATACTGATATAAATAAATTCCATGTTCCATGTCGGAACGAAAGATAATCCAGCTGACTTATTAAGTCGTGGAATGTTGCCAGCAGAGCTAAAGAATAGTGCATTATGGTTGCATGGGCCAGCATGGTTGATTTCAGCCGAAAGTAAATGGCCAGTGAATCCAATAGCAAGACAAGTGCCAGTAGCAGCGTCCGATGAGATGCATGTATGTATGATAGTAATATTTAGAGAAAGTCTTAGTATAGGAATGCCAGATAGGCAGGTGCCAGTTCCGATAGTTGATTATGCGAGCAAGCTAGAGAAAGCATTAAACATCATTGGTTATGTGATGCGATTTATAAATGTCTTAAAGAGCAAGCGAGATAGTAACAGAGCAAGGCGATGCGAGTTTAATTCCATTATACTAAAGCCAGCAGAAAGGGTGCCAGCAATGCAATACTTGATTCGAAAGTCTCAAGAAGAAAGTTATGGCAAGGATATTACTGCTCTTAGAAGCAATGGCCAGCTACCTGAAGCCAGCAGAATAGATTCTCTTAAGCCAGTTTTTGATGATGACGATATCCTCCGTGTAGGAGGACGTCTTCATAGAGCAAGCGGAAAGTATGAAATTCGCCACCCGGCCATAATACCCAATGGCTCGAGGTTGGCATGGCTAGTAATTGAAAATGCACATCGTGTTACAAAACACGGTGGAGTGCAAGTAATGATGCAATTCATTCGCCAGCGTTTCTGGGCTCGACTATGCAGGTCCCTTTGCTATTAAAATATTAGATAGAGAAGGAAGGCAAGTAATTAGAAGGAAAGCTTGGGTGGCAATCTTTGTATGCCTCAAGACAAGAGCAGTGCATATTGACATGTTCGAAGATTTGACTTCAGTGTCTTTTCTCGCCTGTTATGAGCGTTTTATTAGTAGACGTGGCAGATGCCAGCGCATATATAGTGACAATGGTACATCCTTTGTCGGTGCAGCAAGGGAAATTGAGCAAGCGTTTAGAAAGTGGCAAGAGCGAGACGTATTTAATCGTCTAAGTCTAAAAGGGACAGAATGGAAATTCATGGTGCCAGCAGCCCCTCATCAAGGTGGCATATATGAAGCAGCAGTAAAATCAATGAAATATCATTTGAAGAGAATAGTAGGCCAGCGTGTGCTAGAGTGCCAGCAGTTTTCCACATTGCTAGTTGAGATAGAGGGCATATTAAATTCACGCCCAATTCATCCGTTAAGTGATGATCCATCAGATATGCAAGCTTTAACGCCAGCTCATTTTTTAGTGGGTGAACCAATAGTGTTACCACCACCAATTGTGATAGCAGAACAGTCAAACTCGAAAGGGGTAAAACTGTGGAAAGAGAGGCAAGCAATGTTGCGCCACTTCTGGCAAGGATGGGCTAGTTAGATCAGTGATAGTACAGACAGAAACCGGCCAGCTAGCAAGACCGGTACAGAAGATCTGTATCCTGACTGTAGAATAAGCCAGTTTTAGCCAGCGTAGCCAGCTTCAGCCAGCGATTAATAGCATGAGCCAGTTTTTGCCAGCTTCAGCCAGCGATCAATAGCATGAGCCAGTTTTAGCCAGCGTAGCCAGTTTCAGCCAGCGATTAATAGCATGAGCCAGTTTTAGCCAGCTTCAGCCAGCGATTAATAGCATGAGACAGTTTTAGCCAGCGTAGCCAGCTTCAGCCAGTGATTAATAGCATGAGCCAGTTTTAGCCAGCGTAGCCAGCTTCAGCCAGCGATTAATAGCATGAGCCAGTTTTAGCCAGCGTAGCCAGCTTCAGCCAGCGATCAATAGCATGAGCCAGCATCAGCCAGCATGAGCCAGCCTAGCCAGCAATTGATAGCCTAGCCAGCATCAGCCAGCATGAGCCAGCCTAGCCAGCAAGTGATAGCCCAGCCAGCATCAGCCAGCATGAGCCAGCTTCAAGCCAGCAATTGATAGCCTAGCCAGCATCAGCCAGCATGAGCCAGCTTCAAGCCAGCAATTGATAGCCTAGCCAGCATCAGCCAGCATGAGCCAGCTTCAAGCCAGCAATTGATAGCCTAGCCAGCATTAGCCAGCATGAGCCAGCTTCAGCCAGCAATTGATAGCCTAGCCAGCATCAGCCAGCAAGAGCTAGCATCAGCCAGCAATTGACAGCTTGTGCCAGCAAATTAAATAATGTAACTAGCAAATGGGGAAATAGGTAGGTAGGTAGAGCGCCAATAGCCAGCATTATGAGCCAGCGCCAATAGCCAGCATTAGTAGCCAGCGCTAACAGCCAGCATCAGAGCCAGTAGCCAGTAGCCAGCAACAGTGCCAGCCATCAAGATAGTAGCCAGCAGCTAGCGCCAGTAGCAAGTGACAGAAGCAAGTGATAACAGCAGATGACAGCAAGCAACACGAACACCACCTAGAGGAAAACGTGCGTTTTCGGGGGGACTGTATCGTATGCCAGCATACAAGTTTACCTAATGTCAAAGGAAACAGAACTTGACAATCTACTACAGCGAGTTTATAAAGAAACAGAACTCAATAGTCTATTACAATATATTGTGACAGCGTACTACTGCGCGTACGACTGTCACTTTGACATTTCATGTACTTTTATATTTTAGTCTTTTCAGACAGCGCAAGCGAGCAAGAGCCTTTTAAGCAAGCATAATAAATTACCGGGTTTTTTCTGAGCATTGCTCTTTTTCCCGAACAAAAAAGCGTTGTTTCAATTATCCGGACTTACAGGTTTCAGTCCTGAACAGGCTGCGTAGAGCTTGTGTAAATTTGTTTTTCTTTGCAAATGTAATTTTCGGGGTGGAATCGTAAATAGTGATTACAAAAATTTGCAAATAATCGCATTATGTTCATTTTATTTCGAGTATTATTTTAAATCGGCCTTTCTTTTCGGGTTGTATGTAGTCTAAAAAATGGAATATGTTTTCTAATTAAAAATTCGTGTTAAATTATTGCGGCAAGTTCCATTCGTGGTGATGTTATTCTGTTAGTTTTGATACGCATATCCTTTAGAAACTTTTCATTTCAGATCTAATTTATTGGTGTTCCTTGAGCGTGATTCAAAATTGGATGAAATAACCTAGTTTTATGTGTGTCATGGGAAAATTGTGCACAAAATATGAAATAAATGGTCATCCGGTCATCCATGAGGCCAGGATCAGCAACATAGAGCTCAGTTACTTTCAGGCACGGATTTTTTTAAGCGATGTTTGCATTAGGTAGATGTCTATACATACAACATATTTGATTTCTTCATCTAAAATATTTTGTTTACACAAAAAGGCGGTCAGAAAACAGCTGATATAAGTTTCAGTAGAAGAAAGTACTAGTTTTCTGTATTTTTTGTAATAGTTTCTCGTATATTTCTCCTTATCTGGACACCAACCCTGTTTAATAAATCAACAGTGGAAAAGTGTTTATCATTAGGCCTGTTTTTTTTCACATCTATCTCAGTGAAGTAAAGTAAAGTAGGATTTTTAACACGCAATTACAACAACTATATAGAGTCTGGAATGTGTCAAACAGTTCGTAGTTGTTGTAATTGCGTGTTAAAAATCCTACTTTACTTTACTTCACTGAGATAGATGTGGAAAAAAACAGACCTATTGACTTATTATATATGGACTGCTAGTAGACGTCTTCGCGTTGGTTCCAACATAACCACTAGCCCTCTTAGTTCGGAGCGGAATAATTTGGAAATTCACACTTTTTTGTAGTGGCATCTATTGTTAACAATGACGCAACAATTTGAATTTCAACCGTTTTACTTGCCAAATCCACTAACGCCCTATAGGTGTCTCTAGCATTCTATGGAGCAATCAGAGGTGGTTGTGATCATTGGCTTCGTTTTCCAATGCCATCTACTTTAAACAGTGACGCAACAATTTTAATTTACCTCATAAATTCTCTCACGCCCAATAGGTGCCTCTAGCATTCTATGGAGAAATCCAAGATGGTTCGTCATTTTGTTTCACTTATTTTTCGCTCCGAACCAAGAGCGCTAGTTTATGTTGGCGTCATTTTCTGGGCAAAATTTGTATGAACTGACATTTCACTAGCAGTCCATATATAATAAGTCAATGGTGTTTATAAATAACAATTTCAGCAAAGTAGCGTAGAGCTTGCGTAAATTGTTATGTATACCTGAAAAGAAAAGAAAATTATAGGTGAAGATAATATATATTAATAAACAAAAAAGAAACAAATGGAAATGCGTATCTTGTATAAATTGGTTTGGAAAGATGTGTTGACTGACAGCAGGCCTTACATTTCTCAGCTGCTATCACCATTTTATGGATGGACGCAGCCAGGGAAATTTGGGAAATTTTTGTTTTGGCAGCAACAAAGGTTGCAGCCAGAGAGCAAATATATGAGAAGAAGAGAGAATAAAAAAATTATGCCGTATACGATAAACGGGTTGTAGGTAAGGTACGGTTGATAATACGTCACAACGGCTGAATAGAGAATATACGGGATAATTCACTGTCGCTGGTCAGCCTGGGTTCATGGGAGAATCATATCGAGTGCAACAGTCAACGACACAAGTAATAATACAGTGAGTGACACAAAAAAAGTCCTACATGTGTAGGCAGTGAAGAAATTGTATACCAACGTATGTTGAATTTTGAAAATATAATTTTCCTCAAAAAGTATTAGGGTGAGTGATCTTAAATTGAAAATATATAGAGTGGAATATTTATAGACAACATCATTCCCATATAGGGTAGATACAAAAACGCAGTTGTGCTGTGCTGTGGAAACAAAAAGTGAACTGTGGGCATTTAGAATAAAGACGGGATCCATGGACCTTGAGCCTGGATGCCCTTCTGACGCCCACAGTACCTTTTAACGGCCGCCCCAGAACTTCTAATCTGCACTCAGATTAATACTTACGCTACAGATTAATAAAAATAGCTGAAGTGAACCTGATAGCTAAAATGAAATAGTATTAAAATCATATGCCATAATACATATAATACAAATTGAAACCGAAATCGCCGCCATCTTTATAAAATAGCTCTGGCTATAAGCCATTGTTGGCTCTACAAAAAAAAAATAAAAAATTTAATTCAAATCGAAACCGATCTAGGTGGGATAAATGGAAAATACCACACCTACCGCAAAAATAGTCCCAACACAAAGGAAAGCAGATAAAGTTTTTTTTGAATGGCGTAAAAGCGTTTAGTGTCTTATTAGTGTGAAATTTGAATTTTTTTGTAAAGGTTTCGTTTCTCAATCGTTTTTCGTTTGTTTCGCGGGTATAATTTTTAAATATAGCCACCTAAATTGAGCTCACTATAGGTAGGATAGCCGATTAGTTTGTAGTAGATGCTGGGTTAGGAGGGGAAAAAAGTTAAGAGTTTTTTTAATTTTCAGGGGAGCGGAGGGCTGGCTAAGTAAGTTCTGGCGAAGATGACCTGAGCAGCTGCAATATCTGCATTGTTGGGGAGATTCCTAAAATGGCCGACCGAATCTCCAGGTAGGGTGGGTATCTGGCCGTGCTGAATGACATCGACAGCGCCCTCTAAGTGTGGTAACAGTCCGTCTGAATTATGAACATCTTATTAGGCATGATTTATGTTTTTGTGATAGGTGAGGTTGAATTGCGGGGGGCAAGAACCACCCCATCCGGCGAGCAAAGCTGCGCGAACAAGCATGCCACGTCCCTCGCACTCGACATTCTTTTCCCTTCTCTGTCCCACTCATTTCCACTATCCTGCCCACATCCTAACATTCCACTCCAACTGTCACTTTCCAAACCCCTAGCTCCCAGTTGCCTATTACAAATGGCGCCCAACGTTTGTTTGTCCTAGTCTTTCGTCCTCTATGTAGTTATGTCCACAATTGTCCTTGTTGTCAACAACACGGAGCTCGTAAGTCTTCAACCGGATATAACTGCCAGTTTTGAATTGCGACGAGCAGCCTTGTTGTTGACAACGACAACAATTGGAACCTGTTTAGTCCTGTCATTCTCTCACTCTCATCTTTCTTTAATGTGCATTTAACTTTTCTATCCAAAACTTCACTTTTCAATTTCTTATTGTCTTGTCTTTTCTCATATGGATGTAGTGGCTGTGTTTGATAAGTTTCGTCATAACACATAGCATTACTCCGTCTTCTATTTAATTCTACTTTATGTTTTATTATTCATGTCGGTCCATGTCTTCCATTGAAAGACCACGCAGGTTATATTGGAATTGCGGGAACTACGTGAACATTAATGTCGTGTGTCCTTGTCGCATTTAGAAAACTTTGTTACTTACCACACCGAGGGATCAAAAATATTGTTCGTCCGCAGTCCATTATTAAGTGTTGCAAACTCACCAGGTCATCATTCCTTCACACAAAAGCGGTCGCCGAAGTCAGCCGCCCAAAGCACCCCACACAGTTTATGATAAACAAAACAAAATCGTTTTCCTTTATACTTACCAATCACCTATTATATATTTAGTGGCTATTGCCTAATCGTCGTATCGAAAATAATCAAAATAATTGAATATCTCAAACTAATTTTAATCGATTTTATTTATTTAATATATAGATAAAAGTCTGATACATAATATAATTATTCCAGTACCAAATATAACTTTATAACACTAAATTTTTAAACATTCATACATTTTAATTACTCATTAAGTCTTACCTTTTGTCCAATTGTGTGACCAGTGTCGTCGTTTCGCTTCGTCTTTGAAATAGTTGTTGTCTTATCTATTGATGGACATATCTGAAAAAAATAAAGAAAAAAAGAAGTTAAGACACGAAAGATTCGATAAAAACCGAATAATTACTCGCTCTTTCAGTCGATCCGTAACAGCGGTAGACACCTGCAAAATGTCTAACTTGCAGCGTACTCCACCATCTAAAAGGGTGCTACTTGCACCGCAAACTGCTTGTACTCTAACTGTTGCTGATACGAGTAATCCCATGAAACCAGTGACACAGCCAGTAACAGATTTGTCTGAACAATTCTCCCGTAGTTCCAGTGTTTTTTTGCCTGAAAGTGCGTCTAATAGTTCAGCCGAATCCATACCAACTCCATCATATAGTATGCTTAGCAATTTAGGTGCAGCTTCTCTCGCTGATCAAGACGATAGTATCCATACCATTGTCAACCTGGCTGATAAACAAAATCCTATTAGTCACACATCTGTCATTCCGAAACAGTCGCTGCCAGAACAAAATAATTTACCTCCGGGTCTCGAAAAGCAAGTCAATCTTGTAGTAGGTAATGCGATCGCGTTTCACACTCATTCTCTGAAAGAAGATATCTCAAACAGTCTAAGAGCTGAAATGAGAAATACATTAATTGATGTTATGAAGGATTTAAATATAGTTACCCAATCAGCGTCGGCACCTCAAACAAAAGGGGCCATACCAAAAGCAGTTCCTAGTACAAAGGTTGTCAATGCACAACCACCACAACAACATCAATACAGCCAGAACTGGAGACCAAATATAGATAACACAGCTTTCGAACCAATCAGCTCTCAGCCAAATTATTATCATGATAATTCGGGTTTCCATAGTGGGGGTCATCAAAATACTTACCACAATAATAATAATCAGCGTTATCATCAGGGTAGGAGTTCAAATGGTAGACACCAGCACAGTCAATCCATTAGATCCAAATCGCCTCAAAGTATTCGCGGTCCTATTAAAGTCGATAAATGGGGAATTGTTTTTGAAGGCAAACCGGAAGTACTTACCGTAGAGGATTTTATCTTTAGGCTTGAAATGTTACAAAGCCAATATGACTGCACTTGGAATGAAATTCTTCGAGATTTCCATCTCTTACTCGCAGGTACGGCCTACGAGTGGTATTGGCAATTCCAAAAGTCCAACCACCGTCCAGACTGGCCAATGCTGCGCAAGGCACTCTCTCAGCAGTTTAAAAATTCAAAATCTGACTTTGAAATAATGCGTGATATCATGGACCGGAGACAGGGTGCCTGGGAATCGTTTGATGATTTCCTAAGATCAAGATTCCTGAATTCGAATTAATTAGGATATTAAAGAGAAATTTAAACCATAAAATAGCAAAATTGATTTACCCAATGTCCCTCTTTACATTAGATCAAATGAGATACGCATGTAAGGATGCCGAAAACGCATTCCCAAAAGTAGATGCACCTAAGTATCAAAAACCCTCGGCAAAATATATGGCTCACGAAGTAGAATATGTTGAGGAAGAGCCGTATGAGTCAGAAGATCACATTGCTGCATTACATCAGATCGGTATTCGGCAACCGCCACAGAAAAGATATGCAGATTCCAGAACATTAAGCTGCTGGAACTGCAGGGCTACTGGTCATACCTTCTTTGACTGTCCATCGTCTATCCGTAACATTTTTTGTTATAGATGCGGGCAAGAGGATGTGATTACACCGAAGTGCAGTAAATGTAATCCGGAAAACAAAGGGAGGAACGCGAAGCCATCGGGGGATTCGCGTTCGACTCAGTTCCCCGAAAAATAACTCAAGAAGAATCATTTGAAATAGAAGTCAATGATCAACCATCAGTTGCCAACCACATTAGAATTCTGAAAAGAGATGAGAATATAGAGTCAGAAAAACATAGTAGTAAAAATAAGTTTGTTATTAAGCCATTACATGTTAGAATAAGGGAGTATAAATTAGCTAGATTTAGGATATTTAATGAGAGTGCAAACAAAATTTCAAACAGAATAGTTAAAGCTAGAAAAAGATATATGTTAAGAAGACAAGTAAGAAAAAGTATTTCGTTCACTATCTTAGATGTTTCATCCGATCCAAGACCTTACGCGAAAATTAAAATTAGAAACAAAGAAGCAATCGGCCTGCTAGATAGCGGAGCTAGCATCCATCAGTATACTGGGAAAAGGATGTTTAGAATTTGTAAAATCTTTAGATGCTCCAATACTACCATTTGATTCTGATGTTAGAACAGCAGATGGCAAAAGTCAATCTATAGTTGGTAGAATACGAGTAGAAGTTACATATAAGGAGCAAAAACAGCATATGACATTCTTTTTAGTCCCAAATCTGGATCAGGAAATATACTTGGGGATCGACTTTTGGAAGGCGTTCCAATTGGCACCAAACATAATAAGTACAATCACAATGTGTGATAACACGAATCCCTCTGAAGCTCATCAATTGTCGCCAGACCAGCAGTCCAGGTTGGAAGCAGTCAGACTCAAGTTCCTTAGCCATAGTCAGCATGGTCTCGGAAAAACGGAGCTTGAGGAGCACATCATTGATACAGGAGACGCCGCCCCTGTGAAGCAGCGTCACTACCCTGTTTCTCCAGCTATTCAAGCCCTTCTGTACGAAGAAATCGATCGCATGATTAGTCTAGGCGTCGTGGAGGAGAGTGAAAGTCAGTGGTGCTCACCAGTAGTCCTAATTCGTAAGCCCGGCAAAAACCGACTTTGCTTGGACTCACGAAAAGTAAATGCCATTACGAAGAAGGACGCATATCCTCTCCCCCACATAGACGGACTTCTCAGCCGATTGCAAGACACGTACTTTATAAGCAGCGTTGATTTAAAGGACGCGTTTTGGCAAATTCCGCTGGAGAAGCAGTGTAGGGAGAAAACTGCTTTTACTGTGCCGGGCAGACCCTTGTATCAATTCACGGTTATGCCCTTTGGGTTGTGTAATGCAGCCCAAAGGATGTGCCGTTTGATGGATAGGGTCATCCCGGCGCGATTGAGGGACCGCGTCTTCGTGTACCTAGATGATCTGCTCATTATAGCGCCGGATTTCGAGACTCACATATCTCTGCTGGAAGAAGTCGCACTTTGCCTCCGTAAGGCAAACCTTACAATAAATCTGACAAAATCAAAATTCTGTTTCAAAGAGTTGAAATACCTTGGATTCATTGTTGGCGGCGGAATGCTGAAAACTGATCCATCGAAAGTAGAGGCTATCCGAAATTTCCCACATCCAAAAACTGCAAAACAGGTTAGATGTTTTTTCGGTCTCGCAGGGTGGTATAGGCGTTTCATTCGCGACTTTTCAACTCTGACTGCCCCAATCACAGATACTCTAAAAAAAGGAAAAGAGAAATTTAATATGACAGAAGCAGCAATTACGGCATTCGAAAAACTCAAGAGCGCCTTAACAACAGCTCCCGTCCTGACTCACCCTGATTTTTCACGTCGATTTTTTATCCAATGCGATGCGTCTGATTCGGGTATAGGTGCTGTTTTGTTCCAAAGAAATGAAGAGGAAGAGGAATCCCCAATTTCGTATTTTTCCCATAAGTTAAACGCATGTCAACGCAATTATAGCGTTACGGAAAAGGAATGTCTGGCAGCAGTAATGGCGGTCCAGAAATTTAGGCCATATGTTGAAGGCATGGCCTTTACGATCATTACCGATCATTCCAGTCTTCGGTGGCTCATGACACTCAAGGATTTGAGCGGTCGATTAGCCAGGTGGAGCCTGAAACTTCAGGCATTTACCTTTGAAATAGAACACAGAAAGGGATCGTTAAATGTTGTGCCAGACACTTTGTCGCGTGCGTTTGTCGACAGTATAGATATCCAGGATGTAGCACCTTTGATCGATCTGAATTCCCAAGAATTTCAATCGGAGGAATACTTAGATTTGATATCAACTGTGAAAGAAAATGAATCTGAACTGCCGGATCTGAAAGTGGCAGAGAATTTTGTGTACAAGAGGTCCCTACCACTGACTAATGACGAAACTATGGTCGAACATACCTGGAGATTGTGGATTCCGTCCGCTCTAACAGAAGAAATAATTCATCGGGCACATAATCCCCCTCTCTCGTCTCATTGTGGAATTGCGAAGACCCTGCATAGAGTTCGTCAATATTTCTATTGGCCCAATATGACAGTGCAGATACAGCAGTATGTGTCTAAGTGTAGTGTTTGTAAAGAGTGTAAGCCGTCGATTTTTTAGGCCCATATCCCAGATCGAAATGTGGAAATTCCTATACCTTTGTTGTCCTGGACCATCTGTTCAAATTTGTTTGGCTGAAGCCACTAAAAAACGCTAACACCTCGAGCATTGTAAAATATCTACAAGAAGATTTATTTAATACGTTTGGAGTGCCTCAAATACTTCACTCCGACAACGGTAAACAATTCCTGTCAAATGATTTTCAAAACCTCCTGACGAAACATGGTATTCGACATCTTCGAACGGCAAACTACTCTCCACAGTCAAACGCGTCGGAGAGAGTGAACAGAACACTTCTAGCAGCAATTCTTTCATACTTGAAAGAGGACCAAGGTGACTGGGATCTCCACCTGAGTGATATTGCATGCGCGTTGAGATCTTCAGTACACACTTCAACTGGTGTGACACCATATTTCGCGCTATTCGGAGTCAATATGTTCACCCATGGAAGTTGCTATGAACTTGCGCAAAAGTTAAACGCAATAAATGATAGTGAATTGTTAGCACTCTCTCGACCAACCCGACTGCAAGGTATACGCAATCGAATTAAAGAAAATATTCTTAAGGCCAGCGAAAAAAGCGCATCAACTTATAATATACGGTCACGAAAAACCAATTTTCAACCGGGGCAAGAAGTATTTCGCAGGAATTTTGTCTTAAGCGACTCCTCAAAATACTTGGCTTCAAAACTTTGCCCAAAATACATAAAATGCCGCATAGTCAAACCAGTGGGCAAAAACATGTATGAGCTAGAAAATCTATCAGGAAAGAAATTAGGAGTTTATCATTCTAAGGACATAAAGCAATAAATAACTTGTCTCATCATATCCGTCCCAAGTTAATTACCAACCTATTTAATTTACCTGTCACTACTATCTACCTTAGATTAGTTTATCCTATGTTTTCATGTAGTCACTAAATTATTTAAGTCCATATACGTGGTAACTTATATGTTCTCCATGTCGATCCTTTCACAAAGTCATATCTTATTTATTGTATCGTAAGTTTAGTGTCGCTATATATTGCTCTTTTACTTACTTACTTAAGGTGGCGCTATTGCTCTTTTTACTAATTATTAATATGATCGGTTATCTTATTCTTAGTTTAAGTATTTATTATTCACTTAGATTTAAGATTATTTATACAATGCAAGTCCTCTTGACTGTGATATTTATGTTAAATTATTTATTTACTTTATTATTTATACAGTGCAAGCCCTCTTGACTGTGATATTTATGTTAAATTATTTATTTACTTTATTATTTATACAGTGCAAGTCCCCTTGACTGTGATAGTTATGTTATCTAATTATTTATTTATTCTAATTTATATTATTGTCCATAGGATAAATATATATTCATTATTCGTTTAAGTATTTGCAGAGTTTTAATAGTTTGTAGGTTCATGTAAACAGTGCAAGTCCATCTTGACTGTGATATTTATGTTAATTTATTACTATTTTTTAGACAATAAAGTAGATGTATTATTACTTAAGCAGTGCAAGTCCCCCTTGACTGTGATATTTATGTTAAATTATTTATTTATTTTAACTATTATTCATACAGTCCAAGTCTTCTTGACTGTGATATTATCGTTTATTTATGTATTGCATCATGCTCCAAGTAGTTGTTCACAACACTTCGGTAATTTCAATGAGTTTACTTATAGCCGGTTTTACAGTGCAAGTTTAAACTCAGGTTTAGTTAAACTCGCAGGCAAGTTTAAACGAAGTACTTAAACCGTGAGTGTATTACAGTGAAATTCGAACGAACGTTTAGTTAAACTTCGGTTTAACTTTTCTCGTCTGTTTTGTACGCCACTGTAAACGTAGAACTCATGTGTATTTGAAATTTCCATCAGTTTTATATTTTATTTATTTTGTCAGTTTGGAAATTAGAAAGTTTTTGATGGCGCTACAAAGTGTGGTGGTCCTGGGCCTTACTTATTATGCCCCTCCAGCCGGGTCGATCTCTAGTCTGCCTTCTCCAATTTCGCACTCCAAGCAGTCGCCCGATGAAGTACCTAAGAAGAAGGTAAGCTAGCTCATCTTCTGCAAGCTCTAGGCAAACCACAATGCATCTTTCTCTAGGTTTGGGATAAACCCAAGTGGACCTAAACTGAAGTGGCCGTTTGGAGGGACAACTTCTTGCAGACTCCTGCTGGAGAGAAAATTATCAGCAAGCTGGCAAAATGCAACTTAAAGTGAACGTGATGGACAATACGTAGCTAAGCTTGCTGACACTGCGCACTATGCATTTAGTATTTATAGCTAAGCCAATATTGTTTGCGACGGTTTCCGAAGACTGCTAATAAATTGACATAAGTCGTTGCACTTGTGTAATGGAAATGGTGCATTTTGTGTTGTAATTTTTGATTACACTTGAAAGTTGACGAGTACCGACTGGAATCGGTTTTGCCACACCGCTTTATTGTATTAGACGGTATACAAGCATTTCTAGAAACAGTGGAGTACAATCAAGCATAAGGGCTTGCACTTGCGAAGTAATTGGTTGCTTAAAAACCACAATGATGCAATGTTGCTTTGTCATATAAACCGGGAGGGAGATCGTACTATGAGATTCCGGAAAATAAACTCAGTTTTGTTGGCAACGCAAATAAAATCTTCGGTCAGTAGTGTACTGGTTATGGTTATGGTAGATCGGCGCCATTAGTTTTAACCTCATTCCCTTTTCTTATTACAAGCCGACATTACATGTAAATTTTGGATTCACATTTTTTGTTAATAACTTTTGTCTTTTTAAATAAATGAATTAACATTAGTATCATAGACAAGTCCACTCATTTTCTCATTGGACACAACAAAGTGGCGACGAGGATTCGTTTTTTTCAAAGTACGAAAAATATTGCGAAGAAAAACGTGCCCGCATCATGCCCGGGGACGATAATCACGCAGTACCAGTCATGGACCCCGTTTTAATCCAAATCATTGCTCAGCAGCAAAAGCAAATGGACCAAAATAGTGAATTACTCGCAAAACTCCTGCAACTAACCAGCAGCAACTCGACAACCAGTGGTACAGCTGTGGAATTAAAAATGGAGGCGTTGGCAAAAAGCATACACGAGTTTCGGTATGATCCGGAGAATGGTGAAACTTTTCCGGTCTGGCTTAGGCGTTACGAAGACTTGTTTCTGGAAGATGCCAAGGAATTCGACGATGCTGCAAAGGTAAGACTCTTACTTCGAAAGATACACCCTTCTTCCCATGACAGATACGTCGACTTCATCTTGCCTAAATTCCCGCGAGATTTTTCATTCGCGGAAACAACAAAAACTCTGTCGAAACTCTTTGGACGATCAGAATCTACTTTCGCCACGAGGTACAAGTGCCTCCAAACTTCAAAAAGCGATGTAGAGGATTTTGTCACGTATGCCGCACGAATCAACCGTAGTTGTGAAAATTTCGAACTCGATAAATTCACAAACGATCAACTAAAGTGCATCGTCTTTGTAATGGGGCTAAAATCTTCAAAGGATACAGAGATCCGAACAAAACTCTTAGCTCTTTTAGACAGGGAATCATCAGATGAACTCAAGGTAGATATCTTAGTTGCAGAAGTACGTCGGCACCAAAACTTGAAAAAGGATACATGCATGATCGAAGCAGGCCCATCTAAGGTCCAGGTAGTTTCCAAGCAGAACCACCCACACAGTCGCACCTCAGGTCAAACTGAACATAAAGTTCCTGCTAAAGACAATCAGTTAAAACCGCGTACACCGTGTTGGAGCTGTGGTGGTATGCACTTTTCAAAAGACTGCCCTTTCTCCAATCACAAATGCAGGGATTGCGACAAAATGGGTCATAAGGAAGGCTACTGTCAGTGTTTTTCAAAATCTGAAAATCATTCGAACAGCAATTCACACGCTTCGAAGACAAAGGGTACATTCAAGCACCGACAGTCTCGATACCCAAAGGCAAAACGTATATTTGCCGTAAACCAACTTCAGTGGAAACAAAAACGCAAGCACATCAACGTCAAAATCAACGGCAAGAACGTGAAACTCCAAATCGATACAGGATCTGACATCACAATAATTTCAAAACACGTTTGGGCAGCTGTCGGGGCTCCTACGATCATCAAAACCCATCACACTGCAAAGGATGCTTCATCAAATAAACTTCCAATCATTGGTGAAGTTCAGGTTGAGGTAGAATTCAATGGTAGCTCTCAATGCGTTACAATTTTTGTCTCGGAAATCGAATCACTCAACATTTTTGGAGTTGATTTAATGGAGATTTTTAATCTGTGGGATAGTCCAATTAGTTCTTTCTCCAAAACAATTGCGGTAAGCGACAGTCAAGCAGTCCTGCATTCCATCAAGAAGGAATTCCCCACCATTTTTCGCGAAGGCCCCGGACACTGTAATAAGTTTAAAATCAGTCTGCAGTTGAAGCCGAATGCAAGGCCCGTATTCGTACCCAAACGGCCAGTGGCTTATTCCGCTCGAGCAGCAGTTGAAAAGGAGTTAGACCGCTTAGAAAATGCCGGTATCATCACACCAATAAATTTTTCAAAGTGGGCTGCCCCCATCGTAGTTGTGAAACGAGCAAACGGTAGTATTCGCATTTGTTCAGACTACTCGACCGGTTTGAACGACTGTTTAGAATCGCACAACCACCCACTTCCACTACCAGATGACATTTTCGCAAACATAGGAGACTGCGAAATATTTACTCGCATTGATCTTTCTGATGCCTATTTGCAAATGGAAGTGGACGAAGAAGCTAAGAACATCCTTACAATCAACACGCATCGTGGCCTTTACAGGGTTAACAGGCTAAATCCTGGCGTCAAGCAAGCACCTGGTGCATTTCAACAGGCAATGGAGGCGATTCTGGCGGGCATTGACGATGTTGTTATTTTCATAGACGACATTTTCATCGCAACCAAAAACCTCGCTAAAAATATCGCTGCAGTCAAAGCGGTATTCAAACGGCTTACAGAGTATGGCCTTACAGTTAACTGGGACAAGTGTAAATTCTTCGCTACAGAGTGCACATTTTTGGGTATGGTTGTCAATCGCCAAGGTCTTCGACCGGATCCAAGCAAAATCGAAGCCATCCAGAATATGCCAGCACCGACTAACACCAGTGAACTGCGTTCGTTTTTGGGAGCCGTAAACTACTACAGCAAATTCATAAAGCAAATGCGTTCAATACGCGCACCATTAGACGAACTTTTAAAAACCAGCTCGAAGTGGATATGGTCAACGGATTGCCAGAAGTCATTCAATAAATTCAAGTCAATACTATCGTCTGACTTAGTCATCACTCACTACAATCCATCCTTGCCAATAGTAGTAGCCGCAGATGCATCGATTGTGGGGATCGGCGCTCGAATCTCCCACATCATGGAAGATGGAATTGAAAAAGTAATATATCACGCTTCTCGAGCACTTACGGCAGCTGAAAAAAACTATAGCCAAATCGAGAAGGAAGCGCTGGCATTAGTTTTCGCGGTGACCAAATTCCACCGGATGATCTATGGAAGAAGATTCAAGCTGCAGACGGACCACAAACCATTACTTGCCATTTTTGGGTCGAAAAAGGGTATCCCAACACATACAGCCAACAGACTTCAACGGTGGGCGTTAACAATGATGTCTTACGATTTTGAAATTAACTATGTGTCAACTCAAGACTTCGGATACGTTGACATCTTATCCCGACTTATCAACAACCAGATAAAACCAGAGGAGGATTTTGTCGTAGCATGCACGAAATTCGAGTCAGAGGTCGCGGCAGTACTTCAGGACAACATTAAGTCTCTACCAGTCACGTTTTCCATGGTAAGTGCAGCTACAAAATCAGATAAATCTTTACAGAAAATCGCCGACTTTGTCAAGAACGGATGGCCTCAAAACAGCAGCTATTTAGAAGATCCCGGACTTATTCAATACTTTCATCGAAAGGAAGCAATTTTTCTTGTGGAAGATTGTCTACACTATGGCGACCGCATTATTATCCCTGACGTTTATCGGAAACGAACACTCGCTCAACTGCACAAGGGGCACCAGGGCGTTGTTAGGATGAAGGAAATAGCACGATCACACGTTTATTGGCCTACAATTGATGCTGATATTATGAATTGGGTAAGGCAATGCCAAGGTTGTGCGCTGCAAGCAAAAGCACCAGCGAAAACTTTGCTCAGTTCATGGCCCCTTACAACGACTTCAATGGAAAGACTTCACATCGACATCGCAGGCCCGGTCAAATCGAAGTACTATTTTGTAATTGTGGATGCATTTTCGAAATATCCGGAGATATTTCAAACAGATAGTATCACATCAAGCGTCGTCATTCACAAATTATCCGAATTTTTTTCGCATTTTGGTCAACCACAAGAAATTGTTTCGGATAATGGCACACAGTTCGTCAGCGCCCAGTTTCAGAACTTCTGCAAATCCCGAGGCATCAAGCACAGCCGGACTGTTCCGTACCACCCACAATCAAACGGGCAGGCGGAACGGTTTGTGGATACTTTGAAGAGGGCATTGGCTAAATACGAAGACGAAGGGACGGATATGGAACATCTGCAGGAATTTTTACTAGCATATCGTTCAACACCAAATCGTAACACTCCAGAAGAAAAATGTTAACAAATATTAACCTATTGCGGAAACCAAACGAAACAGTGATTAAACGAAACGAGCAGATGGAAGAGTATTTTAACACAAAGCATAGCGCCAAACATCGCAACTTTATCCCCGGAGAAGCAGTTTACGCCAAGATGTACAAAAGTAACAAGGAGTTTTGGGTTCCTGCAACTATTGTAAAAAAACTTGGAAATGTCAATTATTTAGTGGAAGTGGAACTGGAAGCCGGGAAAAGTGATTTAAGGCGGAAACACACAAATCAGCTGCGCCATCGTTACACTAGTCATGCTGCGAAGAAAAATACTATTAATAATTTCTTTGAATCTTTTGATATTATCGACAGGTATGCTCGGATGACATCAGATAAACCATCTGGGTCTTCAACGCTACAACAGATGCCTACGGCGAAGACTAGTTCAGACGGTTCCTCATCATCACATACGGGTCAAGATTCAGCAACGTCTACTCCGTTCGTCAATGAAGAAGAATCAGTGGCTATAGAACCAAATGCAAGTGCAGAAACAAGTAGTACATCACCAGCAGAGTTGCGAAGATCATCTCGAGTGCGACGGCCACCAGGGTGGCACGATGATTACACCGCCTCATAAGGGGAGATGTTGGCAACGCAAATAAAATCTTCGGTCAGTAGTGTACTGGTTATGGTTATGGTAGATCGGCGCCATTAGTTTTAACCTCATTCCCTGTTCTTATTACAAGCCGACATTACCAGCCCAATTCTAAATGACAATTCCCGGGGAATTTTTTTCCTTTTCCCCTTTCTCCTATTCTAAATAAAAACTCCCGAGGAATTCCTTCGCTTTTCCCTTTTCTCGTATTCTAAACAAACTTCGAAAATGGGAAAAATACTCCGGGAAAAAAGTAGGCATTTCAAATGTCAAAAAAAGGGAGATCATTCTGCAATTTGCCGCGAGTTTGTTCCCCACGCATTTGCTAGGGAGTAAATAACAAAATGTAAGTCTTTCCTTTTTTGCATATTAAATATAATTGAAATGATTTTTTTAGGTCCAAAACAACAAGCAAATTGCAAATTCAGATGCTCCTTGAATTAATGGAAGCCCACCCCGGTATTGCACGTGGGTTCCACAAGGGAAATAAGGAAGAAGTTTCCTTATTTTGGAAAAAAGCTGAAGCAGAACTAAACTCATCGGGGCCGCCACGCAAAACTATTGCTGAGTGGAAAAAAGTAATTTATGAAGTTTTTGGAGCATTAGTTTCTGAACTTTAACTTTAATTATAGGTATGGAGTGATCAAAAAAAATATGTGAGGGCAAAGGCGGCATTGAATTTAAAGGCGAGAAATGGAACTGGAGGTGGACCCAATAAGGAACAGCAATTCTCTCAAATAGAGCAGGCTATATACAATTTGGTTGGGATGAAAGAGTCTGTAGAAGGTGTTGCAGTTGCATCATTTGGACTAGAAACTTTTAGGCCACCTGCTAAAGTAATTTCTCCGCCAGTGGACGTTCTAAGTGAAGAGGATGAGTTTGAAATTGAAACTCTCCTTGAACAAGAACAAGTGACTCCAACAAATACATCGGTGTTGCCTAATCTCCGTCCCCCCGTAAGTAGTGCACGCATAAGTACTGCATCTGAAGCCTTAGAAAAGGAAATCGTGCTCCAAACGAAGTTGTGTGCAGCTGTCATGGATGTAGTCGAAGTCGTAAAAGAGAACCTCGTAATTCAAAAGGAGCTGTGTGAGACAGTGAAGAACGTAGTCGAAGACGTAAGAGAGAATCATCGAAACACGATACAAATATACCGTTCCATCGACAAAATCTACGAGATACAAAAGGAAAAGTATCATGAAATGGTAAAAATAGAAACTGAGAAACTTGAAGAAACCAAGCGGCATAACTGGGTCATGCAAGGCTTACGAAAGCGAGAAGTAGAAGCCAAAATTGAAAAAAATCGTCAGCTTATAGAACTGGAGGAATTAAAGAACCATATGGCAGGGTAAACACACTTGGGTACAATGTTCATGTTCCCATGCAATTTTTGTTTTTGTTTTTGTTTTTTTTTTTGTTTTTGTTAAAGATCACAAGATGAAATATTTAGATCTCAAATGAATTAATTTATACATGTTTTGTTTTAACTAATATAATCTGTTGTTTACTATTGAATAAATATTTTTTTATTAATTTATTTCACTATTGTATTTTCTTCATTTCAACAAATTCAAAGTGTGTTTCCGATATTGGTCCGAGTTCTCCGCGCTACTGTCATGTATTCCGATCCTCCTAAGGAATTGAGTTCACTAATAATTTCGTTGGCATTGGTAGTTTCAGAATTGTCTGAGAGAATCGGTTCATCGTTGACGAAGTCGGCATTGAAATAAATGCAAATATTATGCAAGGCACAGCACACATTTGTGATTTTTGCCGCTTTCGTCGGGCTGTAATGCAGTTCTCTAGCACCAAGAAGACATCTCCATCTATTTTTGAGTACTCCATTCGTACGTTCAATGATGTTTCGACAGCGTGAGTGGACTTCATTAAATTTGCTATCACTTGAACCTTCTGCAGGTGTCCTATGGGGGGTCAAAAGCCACGGCTCCAAGGGATAGCCGGCATCTCCTAATAAAAAAACATTACGATTTAATCAATTACTATCAATTGCTATAGATAACATACTAATAACTTACCGAGAAGCCAAAAATTTCTTACGCCGCGTAAATAGTCCTGCTCAAAGTGCACCCGTAGCGGACTTACATTCCAAATGAAGGAATCATGGCATGCGCCGGGATGTGAAGCGTCGACGTACCGAATCTTCAATTCGTCATCGCAAACCTGAAAATTATACTCGTATATTAATAAACAAGAATAGCCACTATAAAACGAACTTACCAGCATAACATTTAAACTGTATGTTCCTTTTCTGTTATAAAATAAGTGCTTGTTAACTGAAGGAGCAACAATTCGAACGTGTGTGCCGTCAAGACATCCAACAATACCAGGAAAGTTATGTTTAGAGTAAAATGCTAGCACAACTTTTCTTTTGTCTTCGGTCGTTTTGCATGTACTTATCCATTGTGGACATAGCAAAACCTCAAATACATCTAGGACTTCTGTGAGAACTTTACTAAAGGTAGATTGGGCCAACCCAATACTATAGTCCATTCCAACCCCTGTTTGGTATCCGCCTTCAGCAAAGAAGCGCAAACATGAGCTCAGTTTGACAATTGGTGGGACTGCAAAGCATTTTTTAACCGGCTGCCAGGACGATGTGAGTACCTCCAACAAATATTTAAATGTCACCTTGTTAACCCTATAATACTTTTGAAACCTAAGATACAAAATTGTTTTTAAAATTAAATTTTCTTAAATATGTTCACTTACAATGATTGAGGCAACTCCAAGGGATTGGAGCTATCCCGCAAGCATCTCCTTATAGCTCTTGGCTGACCTTTTCGGATTTCTTCAGCTTCCACTTCTTCCGCCAATATTTGGAAAGCAATACTATGCATTTTTCTTATATATTTCATAAATTGTTTCTCATTTATTTATCAAATATATTTTGCCCTTTTTCTAGATATGTCAAATGCTGTGAAACAGCTGTTTCGAACATTCATTCCCGCCTTCGAAGGGAAAAATTGCCTCCCGGGGAATTCGAAATAGGGGAATTAAACTCCCGGGAAAAAAATCTCCCGGGGAGTTCTTTTCGCCGGGAATATTTAGAATCAGGCTGTACATGTAAATTTTGGATTCACATTTTTTGTTAATAACTTTTGTCTTTTTAAATAAATGAATTAACATTAGTATCATAGACAAGTCCACTCATTTTCTCATTGGACACAACAAGTTTAAACCCCCATCCATGTCCGGTTAAGTTAAACTCGGTTTAAACTCTCGATTAAGTTTAAACTAGCACCGTAATACACCTTTTCATGTTAAACGTCGGTTTAAACTTGAAATCTAGTTAAACGGAGTTTAAACTTGCACTGTAAAACCGTATTAGAGATCATTATTAATCTATTATAGAAAATATATTAAGTATGTGCTACGCGTTATTTATCATAGATTTACCCCGATCATATTCATTAGTAATTGAAAATTCAATATTGATTATTGCTTTCTACCGATTAAAATGAAAAACACTACACGACACTGTATCATAAACATTGGCCCGGCTTGCAAAATGTGGGTTCTTCCCCAAGTTTAGGTATCCATTCTCTGTCCCTGGTATCGATGAACGTCCCCCAAATCCAGAGCTTTGTTATGTATACCTGAAAAGAAAAGAAAATTATAGGTGAAGATAATATATATTGTAGTGTGGATTGAAAAGTACTACTTATTGACCACAACGCCATCTAATGGAAAGTAGACGAACTTATTCAACGAAACTTCGAAACTACGAAACTTCGAATGGTGAATGGTCTAAAACGAAACTAGTACATTCTCGATTGTTCCGGTTGGAGTATAGAATATTCGAGAAGCTTTAGTGGGGAGTATAAAAAGGGTTGAGAAATCCGACAAGAGGACAGTTTATTTTTAAACCGTGTAAAGTAAAGTTCGAATAGTATCGGTAGTGATTTAAAATAAGTGCAAAAGATTGTAATAAGTGGAAAAGATTGTAATAAGTGGAAAAGATTGAAATAAGCGGAAAAGTTTATTTTAAGTGATATTGTCTTGTAATAAAAAGTGATTTATTAAAGTTTTGTAAACAGAATAGTGTTTTATCTTTTCGAATCCCAGCCGAATGTAACAATATTAATAAAGAGAAAAGAAACAAATGGAAATGCGTATCTTGTATAAATTGGTTTGGAAAGATGTGTTGACTGACAGCAGGCTGACATTTCTCAGCTGCTAACACCATTTTATGGATGGACGCAGCCAGGGAAATTTGGGAAATTTTTGTTTTGGCAGCAACAAAGGTTGCAGCCAGAGAGCAAGTATATGAGAAGAAGAGAGAATAAAAAAATTATGCCGTATACGATAAACGGGTTGTAGGTAAGGTACGGTTGATAATACGTCACAACGGCTGAATAGAGAATATACGGGATAATTCACTGTCGCTGGTCAGCCTGGGTTCATGGGAGAATCATATCGAGTGCAACAGTCAACGACACAAGTAATAATACAGTGAGTGACACAAAAAAAGTCCTACATGTGTAGGCAGTGAAGAAATTGTATACCAACGTATGTTGAATTTTGAAAATATAATTTTCCTCAAAAAGTATTAGGGTGAGTGATCTTAAATTGAAAATATATAGAGTGGAATATTTATAGACACCATCATTCCCATATAGGGTAGATACAAAAACGCAGTTGTGCTGTGCTGTGGAAACAAAAAGTGAACTGTGGGCATTTAGAATAAAGACGGAATCCATGGACCTTGAGCCTGGATGCCCTTCTGACGCCCACAGTACCTTTTAACGGCCGCCCCAGAACTTCTAATCTGCACTCAGATTAATACTTACGCTACAGATTAATAAAAATAGCTGAAGTGAACCTGATATCTAAAATGAAATAGTATTAAAATCATATGCCATAATACATATAATACAAATTGAAACCGAAATCGCCGCCATCTTTATAAAATAGCTCTGGCTATAAGCCATTGTTGGCTCTACAAAAAAAAAAAAAAATGTAATTCAAATCGAAACCGATCTAGGTGGGATAAATGGAAAATACCACACCTACCGCAAAAATAGTCCCAACACAAAGGAAAGCAGATAAAGTTTTTTTTTAATGGCGTAAAAGCGTTTAGTGTCTTATTAGTGTGAATTTTGAATTTTTTTGTAAAGGTTTCGTTTCTCAATCATTTTTCGTTTTTTTCGCGGGTATAATTTTTAAATATAGCCACCTAAATTGAGCTCACTATAGGTAGGATTAGTTTGTAGTAGATGCTGGGTTAGGAGGGGAAAAAAGTTAAGAGTTTTTTTTTTGTCCGGAAAGGGAAACCAAACTTGCGTAAATACTAAAGTAGAGATAATTGTTGGTCTGTTAAAATAGTTAAAATTGTAAATATTTTGTTTTTCTTTTGCTGATTTTGTTTATTTTATTTTAAAATTACCATTTTCATATACTTATAATGATTTTAATAAACGCCTCTTACGCCAAGTGGTTGAAATCTACTCGTTTCGTTTGAGAAATAGAGCGATGAACGCCTAAAGAAATTTTCAGGGGAGCGGAGGGCTGGCTAAGTAAGTTCTGGCGAAGATGACCTGAGCAGCTGCAATATCTGCATTGTTGGGGAGATTCCTAAAATGACCGACCGAATCTCCAGGTAGGGTGGGTATCTGGCCGTGCTGAATGACATCGACAGCGCCCTCTAAGTGTGGTAACAGTCCGTCTGAATTATGAACATCTTATTAGGCATGATTTATGTTTTTGTGATAGGTGAGGTTGAATTGCGGGGGGCAAGAACCACCCCATCCGGCGAGCAAAGCTGCGCGAACAAGCATGCCACGTCCCTCGCACTCGACATTCTTTTCCCTTCTCTGTCCCACTCATTTCCACTATCCTGCCCACATCCTAACATTCCACTCCAACTGTCACTTTCCAAACCCCTAGCTCCCAGTTGTCTATTACAAAATTCTTACACGATGTTTAACTAAACAAGCTCTCAGAGGCATTTTAAGGAAATGTAATAAATACGGCTGCGGGACATTAATTGTTGGCGAAAATTTGACATCTAATTTATTTTGTATTTTAGTACCATTAACACTATAAATTGCACGATTAATTGTTACTTGCTTATTATATAAATTATAAATTTCAAATAATCTTACCATTTGTGTTCATATAAAATCTTTCATCTATGCCAAGATGTTTGTAATTATCATATAAAAACTCCTTGCTTTTATAATAATAATTAGTAAAATGAATCAAAATTACCAACAAAGAAACTAAAATGCGGTAACTCTTCTTTTTTTTTTATTAATGAAAGTTATTTCAAGAATTCTTATTATGTACTAAAAATAAAACTCCTTCGAGGAAGTGGCAACTCTCCTTTTGACAGTAACTCTCCTGAAAAGACACAAATAATAGCCCATGAATATAATCATCAACACAGGCAACGATTTAATCCTAACTCTCTTAAAATGCATGACACCAGTGCAAACCAATGTTAAACCAATGCAAGATATAAATACAAAAGCCAGGCGACCATCACATACACTATTGAGTGTCACACTCGTAGGGCAGTCGATGGATGTTATACCAATGCTGAATTCGAGGATCGAAAGCCAGGGGTGGAATCGGCTAAGGTGATTTGTGATTATCACAAATGTGACAATCATTTGTGATCAAATAAAATTTGGCATCACTTGACACTGACATGTGTCATTATTTGTTTTTTTGTATTGTTTTTGATTTGGGTAAAAGCATTTGAGTATGATATGCACTTTTAGGAAATAAAAAATTACCATTTTAACAATGTTAATGTCTAACATTATTATTTATTCGATTTGCGCAGCCAATAAAGCTCAAACTACTAACGCCGTTGAAAAGCACCCGGATTTGGCCAAATCTTTTTCTGCCAGAGACGCTATCTGCCGCGATGCCCATAGGGTTTTCTGGGAGACAGTATCCCTAAATATGAACGAGCCACTCACCTATGGGACAGAATTTAAGTGTTCTCGAGGTCACCTCACACAGAATATTTAGCTAGCAGAATATGTAGCTAACTGGAGAGTATATGGAATGTGATATGTGAGTTGACGAAACTCCAGCTGGCAAATGCAATTGCCGTAGGGGTAGGATATACCTACTACAAAAATAGCTATAACCTTTTTTCGAACATTTTTAAAGAATTTATTTAATTTGCAAATAGCAATTAGTTTTGTATATGTACACTTTGAATTTTCCAGCTCCATTATGTTTAGCTTATTTCGGAGATTTAATCGCAACAGTCGGACAAAAAAACACCCCTATCGTTATTTTTATTTTGTTCCTATTCACTTTCAGATCCTAAAAATAGTTGCAGAGGTGTTAGAGTAAAATAATAAGAGCATCAGAACAACAAAACGAACAGGACTGATTGATACGGAGAGAGGAGAAAAACGTCAGAGATGAGAAAGAGGGTAGAGTCGTTGTTGGATTTTGATAGAGATCGGTCGCAGTTGTGAAATAAAACGATAAAAGTGAATAAACATTTATATAAATATCGAAAGGAAAATTTGTTTTAATTGGATAATTTTGAAGATTTATAACAAATCAGAAGTGGGATGGATGTTTCCTAAAAGTCCATCACCCGAATACATAAAATACCACTCGCTAGAATTGATTTTCATTGTGCGCAGTTGTCTAAAATACTTTTTTTACCTTGCCCCTTTCGTGTGTCTAATGGGATCAGCTAAAAATATCAAGGAAGGAATTTTTCATTTTGCAAGTATCTATTGCATTGAGGTGCATTGGAGTTTGAGACAATTAATTAGTAAGTTATTAGGACTGTGGTTGGGATTAATTTTTGTTTGTTATTCGTTTGAGGAATTTGGAAAAATGGTGACACCACGTGATGAACGAGCTGAAGAAAGAGCGCAGCGGCAGGATAAAGATCAGCGAGCGAAAGAGATAGAACAACAAGTACGTGAACAGCAGCAAAAGATACTCGAAAAAGAACAAAAGATACGCAGTGTAGAAGAACAAATATTTCAACGAGTAGAAAACAGTCAAGAAGATCAAAAAGTAAAAGGTTGGCGCGAGGAGGAAAGAGAGCACGTTAGACAATCTGAGAGCAAGGACAAAGAATGTGAAACAGACGACACTAACAACCGAAGATGGGATACAATGATGGAGTATATGATGAAAGAAAATCGAATCCGTAATGAACAAATCGAACGACGTGACCAAACTATTGATACTCTGGTAAAACAGATACAGGGGTTGACTCAAAATATGCTTAATGCGCGTGGAGTTCCGAGAGCGCAGGAAGACGCTATGGTTTCGTGTCATGTTATGCCAGATCTAACGAAGAACATCGAAAAATTTGATGGTGAATGCGATGGATTTTCAGCACTTGGTCGGTAGTGCAAAGCGATGGTTAAATGCTAGAGCGGACCAAATTCGAACCTGGGTTGATTTCAAATCTGCGTTTGAAAAGACTTTCAATGTTCCAGAAAATACATCGACCAGATGGCAACGAACGGTGAGTAGGACGCAGAGGAGAGGTGAAACGACTAGTTCCTATTTCCATGACAAATATGATCTATGTCGTCAATTGAAATTGAGTTTCGACGAAACCAAGGAACTGATACTTACCCGTCTATGGGAACGAGATGCAGCGCACGCGCTAATGAGTTTACAACATCTTGACGCTGATCATCTGATGCATGATATCATTAAATTCGAGCGAATGAACTCGTCACGAAATTCTCGCTCTACGACCATAAAAGATACGGCCAAATGAAGACCAACGCATGAATCTTCAAAAAGAATGTAATTCTGAAACTCAAGATACTGGTGTTCGATCTCAAGTGCTTGCGTGCTATAACTGTGGAGTTGGAGGTCATCTATCGCGTAATTGTCCGGAACCTAGGCGAGAACCGATCTGTTTTAAATGCAATCAGCGGGGGCACATCTCTAGTTCGTGTCCGACAAATCAACAGCAAGGATGGATACATAATATAATATGTAATATTTAAAAATGGTGCACGTGGACAATTGTGAACTTAAAGCACTTATCGATATGGGCAGTTCCGAGTGCACAATTAAATCGACAGTGGCTTTACTTAATGGATTTGACGTCCAAAAAGGTTGGATGGAACTGAAGGCGTTTGGTCCAGCAGATTTCAAAGTAATGTCACCTGGGTGGATCGAAGCTGAGCTAAGAGTGGACAATGAAGTTGCTAGCAGCATAAGGATTCGTGTTGTTCCAGATGATGTCCAAGCGTGTGATGTTATTGTTGGCCGTACGTACACAGAGCTGCCGTATATTAAGTATTCGAAGGAAGACAATTCGTTGGTGTTCACGAGGAAAGAAGAGCCTCTGCCGTTTGCTGATTTATCATTGTGTGACAGAGACTCGTCGTGCTGGAGAAGTGATGGAGTGACAACCATACCATCAGGTTCAATGTCTTTCATAACAGCGATTCAAGGGGAAGATTTCGACGAAATATCTACCCTTGCAGCAACGTTGGACCAGAAAATTGAAGGCAAAGATTTGGATAAGAAGCTGAAATCTGTCGCGAGAGATCTCAACAACAGCGAAAACAAGACTACAGGAAAGACTCCTCATGAGCTTTTATATGGCGATCAACTACCCGAGATTTTGCAACAGGAGGTCATTGAACGAAAAGTATCCGAGAAGAAAAGTTTCAAAGACCGTTTTGACCGCGGCCGCAGATTAAACGTACAATTCGACATTGGTGATATGGTTTTGAAGAAGACAACTCCAACCGAGGAACCGAGAGATGAATATCTGGACGTACAGCGACAAGGCGAATTGGTGGTTGCCTCAGACGATGCCACAAATAATTCAGGATCAAACACAAGGGATGAACAGTTGATCACATCATCGGAATTTAGAACAATGCGATGTCGTAGACCCCCCGCTAAGCATTCCGATTATGCACTATATTAATTGCTTTTCCTAAAGTCATGAATTTTCTTTTATGTTTTCGTCTACTTACAGGTCATTACAATTGAAAGAAGGATGACTCTGTTTTGGGCTGATTTTTGTTTTGTTTTATTATTTATTCACCTTTTCTGATAAAGTTGTTTAACGTAAAGTAACAATTATTTTAATGAACTTGATATGATATTTGTAATTCGAGGACGAATGTATTAATAGGATGGCCGATTGTTAGAGTAAAATAATAAGAGCATCAGAACAACAAAACGAACAGGACTGATTGATACGGAGAGAGGAGAAAAACGTCAAAGATGAGAAAGAGGGTAGAGTCGTTGTTGGATTTTGATAGAGATCGGTCGCAGTTGTGAAATAAAACGAGAAAAGTGAATAAACATTTATATAAATATCGAAAGGAAAATTTGTTTTAACTGTATAATTTTGAAGATTTATAACAGAGGTACGTACAGGTACGTACAAACAAAAGATAAAAAAGCACTACTGAATCAACATGCAAGTGACAACTAAATTGCTGTCACAAGAAATTATCACAAAAATGTGACCGGTGACAATCACCTTACGCAGACCAATTTTGTTGATTGTGACTATCACTTATCACAAATCACCTTAGCCGATTCCACCCCAGGCGACCACCTCACACACCATTGAGTATCGCTCTCGCAGGGGAACTGGTGGATGTTATGCCAATGCACATACACATCGTGAACCAGGAGACCAACCCACACACGATCGGGTTTCTTACTCAAACGTTATATGTTGGATTTTATTCCAATGTTCAAATAAAAAAACTATGCACTGCACCAAAACAAACTACTACTCTACTTCAAAATTCAACTACATATTGTTACATTCGGCTGGGATTCGAAAAGATAAAACACTATTCTGTTTACTAAACATTAATAAATCACTTTTATTACAAGACAATATCACTTAAAATCAACTTTTCCACTTATTACAATCTTTCCACTTATTTTATATCCCTACCGATACAATTCGAACTTTACTTTACACCTTTTAAAAATAAACTGTCCTCTCGTCGGATTTCGCAACCCTTTTTATACTCCCCACTAAAGCTTCTCGAATATTCTATACTCCAACCGGAACAATCGAGAACGTACTAGTTTCGTTTTAGACCATTCACCATTCGTTGAGATTCAAAGTTTCGAAGTATCGAAATTTCGTTGAATAAGTTCGTCTACTTTCCATTAGATGGCGTTGTGGTCAATAAGTAGTACTTTTCAATCCACACTACAATATTATTATTCTAAAAAGATTAATATTCAGCGAGACAAACTCACCCTTCACTCCACTCCTTTTGCCTTCTTAATATTGTTTTTTTTATTATTTTTCACCAACCACTAAAACAAACAAACTAACTGGAGCCGTCAACAAATCACAACTGAATGAGAAAGACAACATGGAGTGAGAAGGTTGCGAATGTCACAAAACATAACCAGGGGCCTGTACCACAAAACAACAAGTCTAGTTAAACAGGCAAATTTTAACAATTAACAATATTTTCTGTACCACCAAAACATAAGTTAACAATCGTCTTAACACTTGTTAACACAATTTCTAACAAGTGGGAAATTTTATGAATTCTCGGTTTCTGTACCACAAAACAACAATTTTTAAAATTGTCTGTTAAATTGTTGCAAAATTCTAACTGATGAATAGAAAATTGTTAGCTCGTAACAAGTTATATTTCTTGATTTGGTTTTCGAGATTTTCAAGTGTTTTTTTATTTTGTATTAAATTCGAATCATGATTATAAACTGTTTAATGTTTGTTTAGCTTTTATAAGACAAAAATCCCTAAGCCAAAGTTTCCAAACTGCAATTTCCAATTTATTAAACAGTAGGTACCTAAGTGGCCCGCTTAATGTGATTAAGGGATTTAAACTCTCTTATCGCATGTCGCAGGTCCTGCTCATACAACTTCGTTGCTCCCCTCGGGATATCTATGTGCTTTTCGTCCGGCAGGCGTAGCTATTTGACAACAGTTTTTTTTTTAGATTTTTTGTCTTTAGGTTGTCGTTTGCTTTAATTTTCAGACTACTATTTATTGTAGTGTGGATTGAAAAGTACTACTTATTGACCACAACGCCATCTAATGGAAAGTAGACGAACTTATTCAACGGAACTTCGAATCGTCGAAACTCAACGAATGGTGAATGGTCTAAAACGAAACTAGTACATTCTCGATTGTTCCGGTTGGAGTATATAATATTCGAGAAGCTTTAGTGGGGAGTATAAAAATGGTTGCGAAATCCGACGAGAGGACAGTTTATCTTTAAACCGTGTAAATCAAAGTTCGAATAGTATCATTGAGTTTAGATTTAAAATAAGTGGAAAAGATTGTAATAAGTGGAAAAGATTGAAATAAGCGGAAAAGTTGATTTTAAGTGATATTGTCTTGTAATAAAAAGTGATTTATTAAAGTTTAGTTAACAGAATAGTGTTTTATCTTTTCGAATCTCAGCCGAATGTAACATTTGTGTCAGAAGTGAAGTGAAATAAAACGTATTCTGTGCGAAGTGTTGTAAAAAAAAAAAAAAAACAGTGAATTAAAAAAAAAAAAAAAAAAAAAATAAATAATAAATAAAAAAAAAAAAAAGTGAATTACCTAATTTGTGGCAGTAGAAAAACAAGTCTAAATAAAGTGAAGTGAAATTGAATTCTGTGCTAAGTGTAGTAAAGATTTAAAAAAAAAAAAAAAAAAAAAATGGATATGGTTCGCACATTGGCATTACTTCAACTCAGCATACCTCAGTTAAAAACTGAGCTGGAAAAACGGAATCTCTCCACTGCTGGGGGAAAAAGTGACCTCATACTTCGTCTGCAGGAAGCTGTCGAAAGCGAGGGAGAAGATCCAAAATCCATGCTATTCGAAGTGACAGAAGAACAAGTAGCACAAGTAAGTACAGGCGTTGACATGGCCGCTATGATGGCATTACTTCTTTCCAAGTTCGAAGAACAGAAGAATTCTATGGAATTAAGTTCGCGGAACAGAAGAATTCTCTAGAAGAACAGAAGAATTCTATGGAATCTAAATTCGCAGAACAAAAGAATTCTCTAGAAGAACAGAAGAATTCTATTGAATCTAAATTCGCAGAACAAAAGAATTCTCTAGAAGAACAAAAGAATTCTCTAGAAGAACAGAAGAATTCTATTGTCGCTGCACAAAAAGATTCCGTGGAAGAATTTAAGAACGTTCTAGAAGTAAAATTCGACGCGATTGATAACAAATTAAACCAGCATGAGACACAATTTGTCGAAATCAATCAAAAATTACAAGAACAAGCAAGAGAGCATGAGACAAACTTCGAGAACTTGGCGAGGGAACTGGATAAAGTAAAGAAACAGAAAGCCCGAGAATATTCTGCTGATTGCCCTAGAAGGAAGGAGATGCAACCGCCTGTTTTCGATGGTCAAACATCATGGCCAATTTATAAGCGGCAGTTCGAAGCAGCTGCAATGACCAACAGCTGGGACGACGAGGAAAAGTCCATCGCACTAACGCTAGCACTACGAGGCACAGCTGCAGAGTTGCTTCAAACTATTTCTGAAGAAAAGCAACGCAACTACGACGCATTGGTGAAGGCTATCGAAATGCGCTTTGGTGATGACCACATGCAGCAAGTACACAGGGTGCAACTGCGCAGTAGAATCCAGAAGCGGGGAGAAACGCTCCAGCAGTTGCAAGCGGATATCGAACGGCTGGCGCATTTGTCGTATCCCAACGCCGGCGAGGATGTCATCAACGAAATGGCTGTAGAGGCGTTTACCCAAGCCATAGAGGACCGACAACTGCAAATGGCTGTACGAATGGCTGGAAAGAAAACTCTCCCTGAGGCACTGGCATTTGCCCTGACCATGAAAGCTGCTGACCAAGCATCACAAGGGTTTCACCGTGTGAGAGAAATGACAACCGTCGAATGCTCGTGCCAAAGGGCAAACATCGTAGAACAGAACAGTGCTCGCAGGAGACCGATTCGTTGCTGGAACTGTAACAAAATTGGACATCTACAGCGACAATGCCGAGCTCCACCCAGACACACTAGTTGTCCGTACTGCAGCGCTAGGAGTCGTAATGAAGGGGCATCTGAGCGTCCAGCGGATGACTCTTCTCAAAATCATCAATCGGGAAACGTGTAAGAACCAACTTCGCGGGGCAGAAGTTGGTTTCTGGAATCGACGCCCCCAGGACCACCATTCAAGTTTCCCAAACCAAACGAGGTAACAAGAGTTTGACAGTGGAAGCCCATATCGGCCAGAAAATGTATGTGGCCACCATCGACACCGGTGCCACCGCTTCCATTATAAGGAGGGATATCGTTCGCCAATCATGGCTGCACAACACCAGCAGCTACTGTCTAAAAACAGCAACTGGAGCAACAGCAAAAGTGTATGGAGAAGTACTGCTAACAATAAATCTTGCGGGATTAGTCTTCTCCCATACCTTCCTAGTGGCCGATATATGTGACGAATGCATCATCGGAATCGACTTTATGAAGGCGCATGATGTAGTACTGGACATCGGCTTGCAAGTACTAAAGTACAGGAACGTCGAAATTCCCATGATCTACGGGGACGAGCATGTCACAGCTCTAAGGACAGTCATGAGTGAAGACGAGATATTACCACCTTCTTCAGAAACACTTATTTGGACAAAACTGGAAGGTGATCCTGGGAGCCACCGATTCTACCTCGTTGAGCCAGATCCAGAAAATCATTATCAAAACTACGTCGTTGGAAAGATGCTTGTAGAACCTAAAAACAACATGGTTCCCGTACGAGTCCTAAATGTCGAACATAGCAGCCTGAAACTAAAGCAAGGGGGAGTGGTCGGTAAGTGCGTACCAATTACTGCGGTCACAAAATTATCCAATGAGGGTCCTACCAAACCTCTTACATCCACGGAAATAGCAGAGATAAAAAGGATTATATTTGGACAGTGCGAGTTGAATCAGGAGCAGCAAGAAATGGCGGGGGAACTAATCAACGAGTTCGCTGATATATTTGCTTCGAAGAGCGGCGAGTATGGTCGGACACATCTCGTACAACACCGAATCGACACAGGAGATGCAAGACCTATTCGTCAGCCTCCCAGACGACTACCATTGGCTAAGCAGACGGAGGTTGCAGAAATGGTGTCGACGATGGAAAAGGAAGGGCTGATTGAAAGTTCGCAAAGTCCATGGGCGTCACCGGTTGTACTAGTTAAGAAGAAAGACGGCAGCACGAGATTCTGCGTGGACTATCGTCAGTTGAATAACGTCACCAAAAAGGATAGCTACCCTCTGCCAAGGATTGACGATACCCTGGATACACTATCCGGCGCTAAATGGTTTTCCACCATTGATTTGAAGAGTGGCTACTGGCAAGTGCAGATCCATCCCGAAGACCGGGAGAAAACCGCTTTTACAGCAGGAAACGGGCTCTGGCAATTCACAGTAATGCCATTTGGTCTGTGCAATGCTCCAGCCACCTTTGAACGGCTAATGGAGCGGGTTTTGCTGGGACTAACGTGGAAAACCTGTTTTTTGTACCTAGATGATGTCATCGTGGTGGGCAAAACGTTTGAAGAACATCGGGACAACTTGAAGGAAGTGTTCCAGAGACTGCGAAGCGCGCAATTGAAGCTGAACCCGAAAAAGTGTGCTCTTTTTAGACCAGAAGTGAAGTATCTCGGGCACATCATCTCTTCCGAAGGAGTCAGGACCAGAGAAAGTCGATGCAGTGAAAAACTGGCCGGTTCCCAAAGACAAACATCAACTGAGGAGCTTCCTGGGACTTGCGACCTACTACAGACGCTTTGTGAAGGACTTTGCCGGGATTGCCAAGAGCTTGCATCAACTGACAGAAAAAGGAAAACAATTCAAATGGTCGGGTGAGTGCGAAAAGAGCTTTGAAAAACTAAAGCAACAACTGTGTGACGCCCCCATACTAGCATACCCTACTCCTGGAAAAAGATTTATTGTGGACGCAGACGCTAGTAATGTGGGAGTTGGAGCCGTCCTTTCGCAAGTGCATGATGGCTAAGAGAAAGTAGTTTCTTACTTCAGCAAAGTTCTCTCCAAGCCAGAAAGGAACTACTGTGTAACCCGGCGGGAACTTCTCGCTTTAGTCCTGGCGACAAAACACTTCCACAAGTACCTTTATGGGAGCAAATTTATTCTTCGCACCGATCATGCGTCTTTAAAGTGGCTGCTGCAGTTTAAGAATCCTGAGGGACAAGTCGCGAGGTGGATCGAACGGCTGCAGATGTATGACTACGAGATACAGCATCGAAAGGGAACTCTTCACTCTAATGCAGATGCTCTCTCCCGCCGACCCTGCAAAGCCGATTGCAAACATTGTGTGCGTCAGGAGGAAAAAGATGCCGTTTCCGTACAGAGGCTGAGAGCTGAACCCATTGGTGGCTGGACTGCGAGAGAGATCAGGGAGGCTCAAAGGGAAGATCCGGATATCGAGCCGATTCTCGCCTGGAAGGAGCATGAGGGAAAACCAGACTGGCAGGAGATATCCAATAGGAGCCCCGAGCTGAAGGCATACTGGGCGCAATGGGACTCTCTTCATGTGCAGGACGGCATTTTGAGGAGAAGATGGGAAAGCTCGGATGGGAAGTCGTTCGTGATGCAGCTTATTGTTCCCAGGTCGAAAGTAAATGAAGTACTAAAGGAACTGCATGATGGAGTATCTGGGGGCCACTTGGGAATAAATAAGACGCTCGAAAAGGTGCGAGAGCGATTTTACTGGATCCATTCGAGGGATGATGTAGAAAACTGGTGCAGAAAGTGCGTAACGTGTGCGGCCAGCAAAGGCCCGAGAGTGAAAACTCAAGGCAAAATGCACCAATACAATGCTGGAGCCCCTTTCGAAAGAATTGCAGTTGATATTGCCGGACCGTTTCCTGAAACGATTAATGGAAATCGTTACATCCTCGTGGTTATGGACTACTTCAGTAAGTGGCCAGAAGCATTTGCTATCCCTAACCAAGAAGCCAAAACCGTGATAGAGCAGATTGTTTTCAACTGGGTGAGTAGATTTGGTGTACCACTGGAATTGCACTCGGACCAAGGCCGAAACTTCGAGTCCAAGGTTTTTCAAGGAGTATGCCAGCTATTTGGGATTAAAAAGACGAGAACAACGCCGCTCCATCCGCAATCAGATGGGATGGTAGAACGCTTCAACAGAACCTTGAATGAACACCTATCTAAGGTTGTAGGGGACGACCAGAGGGATTGGGATAAGCAGATCCCAATGTTTCTACTAGCCTATCGCAATGCTGTGCATAACACTACGGGACATACACCATCAGAAATCCTGTTTGGTCGAACAGTCCGGCTACCTAGCGAGTTGATGTTCGGATCTCCCACTGAGGAACCCAAAAATGAGGACGATTATGTTGCGGACCTCAGAGAAACCATCAGGGACGTGCATCGAAAAACTAGGGATAAGATCAAGATAGCCAGCGACCGCATGAAGACGAGGTACGATGTCAAAGCAACAACTACAGGATTCGAGGAAGGAGATCTAGTAGGCTGTACAATCCCCATAGAAGAAAAGGTATGTCGCCTAAGTTGCAACAAGATTGGGAGGGGCCCTATAGAGTAGTCAAGCGAATCAACGACGTGGTCTATCGAATCCAACGAGGTAGAGGCAAACTTAAAGTTGTCCATGTGGATCGTCTTCACCGTTACATTGGGGAAAATGTTGACGCATTTGTTCGGGACGAACAAGTTTAAGAGGGGGATATGATGACCACAACGCCATCTAATGGAAAGTAGACGAACTTATTCAACGGAACTTCGAATCGTCGAAACTCAACGAATGGTGAATGGTCTAAAACGAAACTAGTACATTCTCGATTGTTCCGGTTGGAGTATAGAATATTCGAGAAGCTTTAGTGGGGAGTATAAAAATGGTTGCGAAATCCGACAAGAGGACAGTTTATCTTTAAACCGTGTAAATCAAAGTTCGAATAGTATCGGTAGTGATTGAAAATAAGTGGAAAAGATTGTAATAAGTGGAAAAGATTGAAATAAGCGGAAAAGTTGATTTTAAGTGATATTGTCTTGTAATAAAAAGTGATTTATTAAAGTTTAGTAAACAGAATAGTGTTTTATCTTTTCGAATCTCAGCCGAATGTAACATTATGAATAGGTATTTCACTATTCTAGAGAATTCCTCATTCTAATCGTGCATATAATCTGTATTCTGCTTTGAACTACATATATGTAGATATGTATATTAGTCTAAACTAATCTACTCTCCCAACGCGCACACTCTTTGAATCACCATATAGTTTTGCAAAATTCTACAACAAGTGTTAAGGGAAATTTTCCTTTTTAACTATCACACCGAATAATTTGGTGGCATAGAAACTAACTTCGCCTGTTAAATTTATATGTTAAGAAATTACTTGTTAAAAAGTTAAATTGTTGTTTTGTGGTACAGGCCCCAGGTGTGCGCAAATAAACTCTGTGGCATTGCCAGATTAGTAAAAGCAAATCTTGAAATAATGTTAGTACTGTCATACAAACAATTTTATTTTAGTTCTACTTTCAATTTACCTGACTTTCTTACACTTTATTTCATCTAAAATAAACTTAACATCATCTCACGAAGTGGACGATATTGAATTTTTAGCAGCAATATCTGTTAAGACAGTGAACTCAAATTGTGTTTGCACCATAACTACTTTAATACTCGCAGATGTATTTTCATCTCTTTTTATGTATAAGATACATCTGCTATCTTTCTTTCTATTTTGCGCTTGTTCTGCGTCTTTTAAATAAATAATTTATCTGGATCGGACGTGTTTTTATTTGGCATCTTATCAGGTTATGGGCCCAGGAATTGCACAGGAACTGCACAGGAACTACCCAGGTATTGCCCACAAGTTGACCAGAATTTTTAAGCGCATGTAATTTAATCTCTGACCGTGAATATCTAAATTGTGAAATCAGAAATTGTTACTATTAAATATAAATTTTGTCTGCCACATAATGGCGACGAATACATTGCTTTCGATTGAAAAGCTAACAAGGCGTGACAATTATAACACCTGGAAATTTGCCATGCAAGCATATTTGGAGCAAGAAGAATTATTGTCTTATATTAATGGCACCGAAACCGACGTGAAGAAGATTACAAAAGCCAAGTCAAAAATAATTCTCGCCGTTGATTCCATAAACTATATGCATATACAGGATGCAAAAACTGCACAGGATGTATGGAACAAATTGCAAACAGCATTCGAGGATTCCGGATTGACACGAAGGGTTGGTCTGCTTAGAGTATTGATAACAACTCAGCTGGTAAATTGCGTTTCAGTCGACGAATACATAAACAAAATTATGACGACCGCACATAAGCTTAATGCTTTGAAATTCGAAGTGAAGGACGAATGGGTTGGTACACTGCTACTTGCTGGTCTGCCGGACGAATATCGACCTATGATAATGGGTCTCGAGAGCTCCGGAGTTCCAATAACAGGGGACTCAATAAAAACAAAACTTCTTCAGGAAATTTCTTCTAAGAGTTCTGCGAATCGATGTGAAAGTGATTCAGCGTTGATGGCAAAGAATTGGATCAAAAATCGTCATCGTCAACAGAAACCAATAAACTGCGAAAAGACCCACTGTTTCAACTGCAACGCCTATGGACACATCAGTAGATTCTGTAAAAACAAAAATAAAGGAAATAAATCATCGCAACAACAAAAACCTCATCAAATGACACTACTTGCTTGCTGTGCCGTCAATGCCTCCGACCCCCAGGCATGATATTTGGATTCGTGTGCATCTACTCACATTACTTTGCACGAAGATTGGCTTCATGCTGGTGCACGTCCTTGTACTACCGCAATCACCGCAGCAAACAATGAACAAATGAAAGCAGTTGCGCACAGTCACAGCCAACTTATTATCAATAAATAAAATTGTGAAGCGAGGGCACAAGGTAGAATTCAATTCTGAGGGCTGTACAATCACAAGTTCCGATGGAGATATTTTGGCAACAGCCACCGACGAGAATGGTATTTTCAAATTGGATCGTCCGCATCAGACTGCATTTATTTCTCGCAATGATGAACAAGCAGAATTGTGGCATCGACGTTTAGGCCACATGAGCCGCAAGAACATGAATCTTCTCCGAAATGGTCTTGCGATAGGATTGGATTTCAAGCAGTGTAGTAATGAGCCGTGTAAAAATTGTGTCAAGGGAAAACAACATCGAGAACCTTTTAAGCATAGGGGTAATCGAGCCGATGAAGTACTGGACCTGGTGCACACCGACTTATGTGGACCTATGGAGACACCATCCATCGGAGGTGCCAAGTATTTTATTACCCTGATTGATGACTCATCAAAGAAAGTTTTTGTTTATTTTCTTAAAGAAAAGAGTTCTGTTTTTGAGACGATTAAACAGTTTAAGGCCGCTGTAGAAACTGAACGAGATCGAAAAATTAAAACTATTCGTTCTGATAATGGTGGTGAGTACATAAGTTCGCAGCTGAAACATTTTTTAAGAAATTCGGCTACCAAACATCAACTTACGATTGCTTATTCACCACAACAAAATGGGGTTGCGGAACGTATGAACCGCACGATTGTGGAAAAAGCCCGCAGCATGTTATTTGACGCTGATTTGCCTAAGGAGTACTGGGCCGAGGCAGTGTTAACAGCCGTTTATCTGATTAACCGGACGCCAACAAATAATTCCCGGAATATTACTCCAGAAGAAATGTGGACAGGCACCAAACCAGACGTCAGTAACCTTCGTATTTTCGGTTGCAAGGCAATGTCACATGTTCCGAAAGAGAACAGACTGAAATGGGACCCGAAATCACGTGAATTAATATTCGTTGGCTACTGTGATGACTCAAAGGGATATAGACTTGTCGATCCAAAAACAAAAAGATTGGTAAGAAGTAGAGACGTAATATTTTTCGAAACCGAATTTCATCATATGTCACCGGAGGGGAAGAAGCATCAACCAGCGAAATCAAAATTCCTTCCAATTTCATCAAATAAATTTGACATTTTGGAAGAAGAGAGGGATGATTCATCGATTGACAGCAGCGATAATGAAGATGAGAACTCCGAGATGATGGTACCTGATGACATCATACAACCACCCGATTTTGTTATTCAGAAGCAAGAAAGGGATGACATATCGAGTTCGAGCAGTGACGATCTAGATGAGACTTTAAGATATCCAAGTTCTGCAGATGAAAACTCCGAACGTGAGCTAGCCAGAGAAGAGACCACCGATTCAGCTAATCCACAGCGACTTTCAAAAAGGACACAGAAACCCAGGACATTTCCGGATTACGTCACCTAATACACAGACAAATGATCCTGCCGATCCTGTCTCCGTTGAAGATGCTTTAAGTGGACCGAATGCTTCATCCTGGAAGAAAGCAATGCAGGAGGAGTATGATGCGATGCTGGAAAACAAAACATAGACTTTGGTCAATCCTTCGCCGAACATAAAAACTTTAAATACGAGATGGGTATTTAAAACCAAACCAGGGGACGACAATAACAACAAGAAGTTCAAGGCTAGACTGGTTGCAAAGGGGTGCGGACAGCTCGAAGGGATCGATTTTCAGGAAACCTATGCGCCAGTGGTAAGAACTAATACAATTAGATTATTATTATATATTGCACTTTCTGTCAGGTTCGATCTACATCTTCACCATATGGATGTCAAGAATGCATTTCTGCATGGAGATCTAGATGAAGATCTCTATATCAAGCAGCCGAAAGGATTTGTCATCAGAGGTCAGCAAAATAAAATTTGCAAGCTGAATAAAGCTATGTATGGGCTCAAGCAAGGCAGCAGATCGTGGAACAAAAAGTTGGACTCCGTTCTTAAGTCCATGGGTTTTGTACAGACACGCACGGACCAGTGTGTTTACATAAAGAAATCTGACTCTAATATTCAGATAGTCGCAGTTTACGTGGATGATTTAATAATTTTATCCAATGATCTCAATCTCATAAGGGGCACCAAAAATAAACTAAAAGCAGCATTCAAGATGAAGGATCTTGGCGAAATTTCGAGATGCTTGGGCAATGAGAATAACGAGAGATCGATTACGTGGAAAACTTTGGGTAGATCAGTCGGACTATTTAAATGAAATCATCGCGAAATTTAAGATGGGAGACTGCAATCCAGTGACGACTCCATTAGATCCGAATCAAAAACTAACTTCAGAGATGTCACCGAAAAATGATGCTGATCGCAAGAAAATGCAAAATGTTCCGTACAGAGAAGCCTTAGGAAGTCTTTTGTACGCCGCGCAAGGCACAAGACCAGATATAGCCCATGCAGTTGGTGTTGTAAGTAAATACTTGGCTAATCCTGGTCAGGCGCATTGGACAGCAGTAAAGAGAATCTTCCGCTATCTAAAGGGTACCGTCAACGATAAGATCGAGTTCTGTATAAATAAGAGCTCTGAGCTAGTGGCATACAGCGATGCAGATTGGGCAAATGAAATTGACGATCGTCGATCAGTTAATGGCTACATTCTCAAGATGCAAGGAGGTCCGATCTCTTGGGCGAGTAAGCGACAGAGAACTGTTGCGTTGTCAACTACAGAGGCCGAGTATATGGCACTTTCATCAGCATGCCAGGAAGTACTTTGGTTAAGGAGTTTGGTTGCCGAAATTTATCCATCACTTATTCGAAAGTCTACAGTAATGTTTTGTGACAACAGGGGAGCAGTTGATCTTGCCTCGACAGCTGGATTTCGTCAACGTTCAAAACACATCGATATTCGATATCATTTCCTACGAGGACACATTGAAGATAAAGACATCGTTGTGCAGTACATTTCTACGGATCAGATGGTTGCTGACTCTGTGACTAAACCACTATTTGGTACTAAATTTAACTACTGCAAATACCATTTTGGAATGAATATGGTCAAGGCCTAATTTGGGTTCAAGAAAGGGTGTTAGGACAGTGAACTCAAATTGTGTTTGCACCATAACTACTTTAATACTCGCAGATGTATTTCATCTCTTTTTATGTATAAGATTTTGCGCTTGTTCTGCGCCTTTTAAATAAATAATTTATCTGGATCGGACGTGTTTTTATTTGGCATCTTATCAATATCAGGAAGATCATTGAAATTGTTGTTTAGTTTATCGTAAGAACCAATTGCCTTGTGGCATCACCTTAAATTATTATAGTGCTTTCTCTGTCTTAAAGATTTTCACTCATAATAGGGGTATACATGCAACGTCGTAAACTCGTCGTAAACGCCGTAAGTTTACGACGTGGTAAATGAACTGTCAAAATTTACGGACGGTTCTGGTTTACCAATCGAAGGTTATTGTGACATGTCACACTTGAAATAAAGGCGCGAAATCAGAAAAAAATTACTTTGCATGCATATATAATACTTTTGATGCATTTATAAATAGAAATTGCACATTTTACTATTCCAAGTGTAGGATAATTCGTTAGTCCATCAAATTTTATTAAGAAAACAAGATGCCGGCAGAGTTCATCTCGTGTGCGGAGGCCCATTGACCACAACGCCATCTAATGGAAAGTAGACGAACTTATTCAACGGAACTTCGAATCGTCGAAACTCAACGAATGGTGAATGGTCTAAAACGAAACTAGTACATTCTCGATTGTTCCGGTTGGAGTATAGAATATTCGAGAAGCTTTAGTAGGGAGTATAAAAAGGGTTGCGAAATCCGACGAGAGGACAGTTTATCTTTAAACCGTGTAAAGTGAAGTTCGAATAGTATCGTTAGTGATTTAAAATAAGTGAGAGATTGTAAGAAGTGGAAAAGTTGATTTTAAGTGAATTGTCTTGTAATAAAAAGTGATTTATTAAAGTTTGGTAAACAGAATAGTGTTTTATCTTTTCGAATCCCAGCCGAATGTAACACTATTATGAGTGAAAATCAGAGAAAGCACTATAACAATTTAAGGTGATGCCACAAGGCAATTGGATCTTACGATAAACTAAACAACAATTTCAATAATCTTCCTGATATTGCTGCTAAAAATTCAATAGGTCTGTTTTTTCCACATCTATCTCAGTGAAGTAAAGTAAAGTAGGATTTTTGACACGCAATTACAACAACTACGAACTGTTTGACACTTTCGAGACTCTATATAGTTGTTGTAATTGCGTGTTAAAAATCCTACTTTACTTTACTTCACTGAGATAGATGTGGAAAAAAACAGACCTAATATCGTCCACTTCATGAGATGATGTTAAGTTTATTTTAGATAAAATAAAGTATAAGAAAGTCAGGTAAATTGAAAGTAGAACTAAAATAAAATTGTTTGTATGACAGTACTAACATTATTTCAAGATTTGCTTTTACTAATCTGGCAATGCCACAGAGTTTATTTGCGCACACCTGGTTATGTTTTGTGACATTCGCAATCTCGACCATAAAAGATCTTTTATAAATCGTATTCAGGGTTTCGAACTTTTATGAAAATCTGTTATGGAAGTTCGAAACTTGAAAATCTGTTACAAAGCTGTCAAAACAAACCGCAGAGTTTTTTTTTATACATAGACGGTAGGCACATTATCAAATTTTTGCAAAAAACATATTAAAATGCAGTCTGAAAAAAGTATGTTTTGAATTATTAGAAACTAAATAATTGCGTAATAAATACTGGAACATCTTTTTAGGAAAAAGACAAAACGCCACGACAAGGCAAAAAGAAATATATTGCTCTTACATGGAGCAAAATCCAATTAGAAAACTCTATAACCAACTGAATCGATATCGATGTACTGGGCTGTATCGTGTACGACACGATGTTGTGTCGTGAGAAACTTGAAATAAATATCCAACTTTACATCGTCATCATTAGAAATACAATTTACCTACCTGCATTTGAAATGAAATGGTTGTATTCGTGCTTTGTAAATTGTTCCAATTTGTTTATTATAATTCTAGCATACACCTTATCCAATCTAAAGAGCTGAGTAAAACGCACATTATGAAGATCAAATGGATTACTATTTATTCTTAGTTCCAGCAAAAGTGATCGGTGTCTTCGTCTAAACCAAAAATATTCATTCAATCATTTTCAGTGGTCCGCTTATTCATAGTGGGTATCTCGATTCTCCGCCATCGTCTCTAAATCATACGGGTAGAGGAAAGATTATGAACTTGATACAACCATCTCATACTGGCTCTACCTAGAGGACGCCTGCCTGATGATGGTACGGATTCCATAGGACGTCATCGTGCGATCCTGGTTGGGAACATGCGTTTAACATGACCAAACCACCGAAGCATGGATTCTCCGTCCGGAGAAGTAGCTACTCGACATTGATTTCCTCACGAATTAAAGCAAAAGTATCTATAAATTTCCAAATTATTTTCGATTACATACCCACTAGTTTATGCACAATTATTACATTTGTCTTCTTTTGTAAACATTTCGTTGACGATAAATATTATATAGATATCCATTTCAATCCAAAACTTTCTAATTAATAAAAATTTTTTATGATAAAAGTCACAAAATCCTGTCTTTTATTCTGTTATGATTTATAACAGATTTCATAAAAGATTTTTGCACGCAGAATACCAATTCTGGAGATCGTAAAAGATTTTTTACTTCGAACTTTTGTATGGAAATTCATAACAGAATAACAGGAAAAATGGATAAAAGATTTTGCCGAATAGGCCTAAATAATATGTAGTTGAATTTTGAAGTAGAGTAGTAGTTTGTTTTGGTGCAGTGCATAGTTTTTTTATTTGAACATTGGAATAAAATCCAACATACAACGTTTGAGTAAGAAACCCGATCGTGTGTGTGTTGGTCTCCTGGTTCACGATGTATATGTGCATTGGCATAACATCCACCAGTTCCCCTGCGAGAGCGATACTCAATGGTGTGTGAGGTGGTCGCCTGGCTTTCGATCCTCGAATTCAGCATTGGTATATAACAACATCCATCGACTGCCCTGCCCTACGAGTGTGACACTCAATAGTGTATGTGATGGTCGCCTGGCTTTTGTATCTATATCTTGCATTGGTTTAACATTGGTTTGCATTGGTGTCATGCATTTTAAGAGAGTTAGGATTAAATCGTTGCCTGTGTTGATGATTATATTCATGGGCTATTATTTGTGTCTTTTCAGGAGAGTTACTGTCAAAAGGAGAGTTGCCACTTCCTCGAAGGCGTTTTATTTTTAGTACATAATAAGAATTCTTGAAATAACTTTCATTAATAAAAAAAAAAGAAGAGTTACCGCATTTTAGTTTCTTTGTTGGTAATTTTGATTCATTTTACTAATTATTATTATAAAAGCAAGGAGTTTTTATATGATAATTACAAACATCTTGGCATAGATGAAAGAATTTATATTGAACACAAATGGTAAGATTATTTGAAATTTATAAATTATATAATGAGCAAGTAACAATTAATCGTGCAATTTATAGTGTTAATAATACTAAAATACAAAATAAATTAGATGTCAAATTTTCGCCAACAATTAATGTCCCGCAGCCGTATTTATTACATTTCCTTAAAATGCCTCTGAGAGCTTGTTTAGTTAAACATCGTGTAAGAATTTACGCAAGCTCTACGCTACTTTGCTGAAATTGTTATTTATGTAACAAAACGCCAACTGATCTTGTAATAGAACAGATCTTTTGAAACGTCAACCATTCATCATATAGTGTTCTCTGTCAAACCAATGTTTGTGCCTCTCACTCGTACTTGCTATTCACTAAATCATCGTTTATCGCGCCTTGAAATTGTCATTCTTAAAGAAAAGTTCTTGCGAGGCGAAAGCGAGTTGGGAGACGCAAACTGCGGTAAGAATTTCATTTGTATAATTATTCAAATTTGTAACTTGAAATATTTTTTGTATTGCCTTTAGAAATAAAATTCAACTTTTACTTTTGCCGAATTAATTTCGAGTCTCTCACTCGTATGCGCAAGGAACAGCTTTTATTTCGCAGTTGCATTCCATGCCGTGGAGTGTACTGTGAAGCCGCCATTTTGTTCTTCTCTGAGACTCCCTTAGCCACCGTGGAGTGCCACTATCAGAATACCACCAATGCAACGTACACCGCCGAGGAAAAGCCCACGTCTTAATCCCTCACAAAATACGCCTGCCAGCATTGAAATGGAACAAAACTCAAATCTTGCCGCCGCCGTATACACCACCACTTCCACTACCACTTCAATGGTTAGTGCGAATGTACCAGAGCCGCTAGTTTCACCGAATGTCTCTATTTCAGGGTCATCAGCAGCACGTCAGCAAGAAAACCTTCTGGAAACTTTGCAAAGGAAGGTCAACGCCCTCGAATGTCAACTCAAACAAGTGAAATTGAAGGAACGTGATTTGCAGTGTCAGACGTTGATGCAGATCCTGCAGAGCACCGCTATCCCAGTTACTGTAGCGGACGTATCGCCGTTATATACACCGTCCGTCACAACGATACCGAAGAGTTTAACCCCTGCAATTGTACCACAGACACAACTAATGCTCATGTCATCTGCTGCATCACCATTGACGAGTGCTAACCCTGCAAATTATATTTCCGTTATCATCATCAGGCTACCACATACCGTACGCTAGCACAAGTAACTGCATACCATCTGCCGGAATATTCCACAATAATGCCACATGGATTTCTTCTGCGCCGACTTCAAGAATCAGTGAAAATTCACAACCACAATTCGCCGCCCCAAGAAAAATACAAGATTTGCCTGAATTTTGCGGTCACGCTGAAGATTGGCCAATGTTCTACACATTGTAACTACACCAATTTAGAAAATAGTACGCGCTTACAAAAATGCCTAAAGGGTGAAGCAATGGAAAGAGTGAAATCGTTACTTATTCACCCAGACAATGTGAGTGCAGTGATGGAACAGCTGCGATTTCATTTTGGTCGTCCAGAACAACTGATACGCACACAATTACAACAAATTCGAGAAATAGCTCCAGTTTCGGAAGGTAATGTGGAAAAATTAATCCCATTCGCAACGAAAGTAAAAAATTTTGCAGTGTTTTTGCAGACTGCGAATGGTCAACACCACTTATGTAGCTCAACGTTATTAGACGAACTTATCGCCAAGCTGCCCATGAGCAAGAAAATTGAGTGGGCTGCCTACGCAGCACCTATACAGCCATTTCCAACTGTGGTTGATTTTAGCAACTGGGTAAGTGCAGTTGCAAATTTAATTTGTACCGTTCAGGATTACCATGGTGCTCGTACAATTTCAGAGTCACGACGGCGCGTAGTACTTCATACAGCCGAAGAACAACCAGTTGATGTAACAAAATGCCACCTATGCCAAGGCCGGCACAAAGTATACGACTGCAGAAGTTTTCTCGAAAGTACCATACGTGATCGATAGACCGATGTCAAGAATGCTCAGCTATGTTTCACTTGCCTCGAACCAGGACATTCAACACGCAACTGTCGTCATCGAAAGGCATGTGCTGTTGATGGTTGTAAACGAAACCATCATAAGTTGTTGCATGAGCCTAGAAGTTACAATGTTGGTAGGCAACCAGCAGCAGCACAGACTACACAACCACAGGTAGACGATATAGAAAACGAAACCGTCCTTAGCTGCTCTACCAGTCAGTCATCGAACTCATTACTATTTCGTGTTCTGCCTGTTACTCTTTTTGGACCAATGAAACGAGTTGATACGTACGCGCTACTAGATGAAGGATCGTCTGTAACAATGATGGATAGTGATTTGGTTGAGGTGCTCGGCCTGAAAGGTCATCAACAACTGTTGAATATTCAGTGGTTTGGAGGAAGAGCTGCCCAGGAACCTACAACAGTAGTCAACTTGCATGTCAGTGGAGCAAATATCAAAAAGAGACATCTGCTACGAAATGTGCATTGCGTATCGAACTTGCGTTTGCCGACACAAAGTCTACACCGGCGTGATATTCAGGGGAGCAACAAACAAGTTAAACATCTGCTATCCCAGACGTATTCCAATGTCATGCCGCAGTTGCTTATTGGATTAGATCATTGCCATCTCGGTCTACCATCTGAAATAGTTCACTTGATGGATAATGGTCCATATGCTGCAAACACCGAACTGGGATGGGTAGTTTTCGGGCCGACGAGAGAAGTCAACCAAACAACAACCAGTGAATCGTGTCTAATGATGAGGGCTACAACTGATGACGGTCTGCATAGGTTGGTAATGGACTATTTCGACACGGAAAGTTTCGGTGTACGGCCAGCACCAGTTTTAGAAAGTGAAGCTGACGTACGCGCACGAAATATTCTGAAAACTACAACAACGAAAATCGAAGGCAGATTCCAGACCGGGCTTCTTTGGAAGGACGACGCTATGGAGCTGCCTGATAGCTACGCCATGGCCATGAGGAGACTAATTGGTATCGAACGCAAGATGAAAAAGGATAATTCATTTGCTGTTGCCTATAACGAAATTATTCAAGGATATGTCACCAAAAACTATATGCTCGCAAACTTAAGCCGTTGGAAGCAGCCATAATAGGGCCAAGAACATGGTATCTTCCACATTTTTGCGTCACGAACCCTAACAAGCCGGGGAAGTTGCGCCTAGTATTTGATGCCGCCGCCACAGTAAAGGGGATTTCATTGAATTCCTGCTTGCTCAAGGGACCACAGCAATATCAGCCGATGCCGTCGGTCCTCTTCAATTTTCGCGTGGGAGCAATCGCCATATGTGGTGATATACGGGAAATGTTCCACCAGGTAGTTATTCGACCGGAGGACAGAAGTTCCCAACGATTTCTCTGGCGTGGTGGAAATGATCATCAGCCACCTGATGTCTATGAAATGGTAGTAATGACATTCGGAGCTGCTTGTTCGCCATGTGCCGCTGAATATGTCAAGTCGATAAACGCATTGGAACACCAGGATAACGAGGACGAGGCACGAGCTGTAGAATCTATCCTTCACCACCACTACGTTGATGACTACGTGGACAGCTTCGGGTCGCCTGAGGAAGCGATCAGAATTACCAGACAGGTGCGTAAAATGCATAAGGACGCTGAATTCGAGCTGCGTAGTTTTTCTTCTAATTCGCCAGAAGTGACGCAAGCTTTGATTGCGGGTGTGTTGACCGATACGAATGGTGTTCGTCGTTCTATGGAGGAAAGCCTAGCCTCTAAAAAGGTGCTCGGTATGTTTTGGCAGCCAACCAGTGATACCTTCGGATACCAACTCAAATTTCACCGTGTTGATACGAACATCATTGGGACCACTTCCGGAAGATCGTGTGACACCTTATATGCGACCGTTTTCCTATACTGGATTGGACTACTTTGGCCCGCTTACAGTCTCAATTGGCCGCCGTACGGAGAAGCGATGGGTAGCGCTGTTTACGTGTTTGGCAGTAAGAGCCATCCACCTTGAAGTCGCCTCGGATCTCTCAACGGATGCGTGTATCCTTGTCATCAGAAACTTTATTAATCGTCGTGGTGTTCCGGTCAGAATACGTAGCGACAACGGGAAAAACTTCGTTGGTGCGGATAAGGAAGCGAAACGATTTTCTGAAGTCTTCGATTGCGGGCGCATACAGGACGAGCTTTCATCAAGGGGAGTGGAGTGGGTCTTCAATTGCCCGAGCAATCCCTCTGAAGGTGGCGTATGGGAACGGATGGTGCAGTGCGTGAAAAGGGTCCTGCGCCACACGCTAAAGGAAGTAACGCCTCGCGAACATACATTACAGTGCCTCGTTATTGAAGCTGAGAATGTCGTAAATTCTCGTCCTTTAACACATTTGCCAATTTCTATCGACCAAGAGGAGCCGCTGACACCAAATCACTTCCTTCTCGGATCAGCCAACACCGCACAAACCCCGAGTTCACTCGAAAATCCAGAGAAGCTATACACCCTACGGAAGCAATGGCGAATTGCACGTCAACTGAGGGACCGATTCTGGAAGCGCTGGATTGCTGAGTATTTGCCTACATTAACGCGTCGAGTCAAGTGGTGCCGGAAGACAACACCATTGAAGGAAGGACAACTAGTCTTCATTTGCGATCCAAATCTGCCGAGGTCTCAGTGGTGCCGTGGAAGAGTAGATAAAGTATATTATGGAGTGGACGGGGAGGTGAGACGAGCAGATGTGTCTACAAAAACAGGATTACTGCGCAGACCTGTATCAAAGTTGGCTGTTCTTAACGTGACTGATGGTGAATCAGATTGATTCACGGGGGCGGGGATGTAACAAAACGCCAACTTGTCTTGTAATAGAACAGATCTTTTGAAACGTCAACCATTCATCATATAGTGTTCTCTGTCAAACCAATGTTTGTGCCTCTCACTTGTACTTGCTATTCACTAAATCATCGTTTATCGCGCCTTGAAATTGTCATTCTTAAAGAAAAGTTCTTGCGAGGCGAAAGCGAGTTGGGAGACGCAAACTGCGGTAAGAATTTCATTTGTATAATTATTCAAATTTGTAACTTGAAATATTTTTTGTATTGCCTTTAGAAATAAAATTCAACTTTTACTTTTGCCGAATTAATTTCGAGTCTCTCACTCGTATGCGCAAGGAACAATTTATAAACACTTTTCCACTGTTGATTTATTAAACAGGGTTGGTGTCCAGATAAGGAGAAATATACGAGAAACTATTACAAAAAATACAGAAAACTAGTACTTTCTTCTACTGAAACTTATATCAGCTGTTTTCTGAAGCTATCCCTTTCAGAAGTGTGCTTTCTCTTTCACTGAAATGTCAAAAAAACTTGTAGGAAAGCAAACGAAATTTTACATGGCGGGAGATAGGTTTTGCCCATTTTATTTGTGAAAAGTTTATAATAAAGTGCCAAATACAAATTGAAAACATTGCAGTCTTGAAATTTAGAGTTTCTTAAAAGTGTTTACAAAAGTTCAATAAATAAATTTGTAGAGATTGTTTCAAAAAATCCAAAATTAATTTAAACTCTATCTCCCGCCATATAAAATTTCGTTTGTTTTCCTACAAGTTTTTTTAGCTGTCACTTTGTTTTGTTTGTTCTCATTTGACACTGACGTTGTCGCGAACTACCCTATTGTTGTAAGGCAACTCTTTCCCACACTACACCTGTTATTAATCGGAAAACTGCAAAAACAAAACCGTAAAAAATGCTAAAGAAACTGCGATCGATTTCTCCACGAAAAATATTTGAATTTTATACTTATTAATGTAATTCTTGTGAATCATTTTACATTTACAAAAAAATCATATTACATATTGTGTACTTCAAACTTCCATAACTCGAACTTCTTGAGGTCCAATCTTTCTTTTACTCGAAGTTTTATTGAGAACTCTACGTTTTCAACTTTTGAACTTTCGGCCTTCATAACTCGAAGTTTCAATAACTCGAATTTATTTTCTTTCATTTTGGGAGTTGGACTTATGGAAGTTCCACTACTTTTGTTTTGCGTTGCAGTGCAGTGCGATCAAGTGCGTTTTTAAATAATATTTTTGACAGCTTCATACGAATTTATTCCGATATGCTCCGACAGAAAGAAATTGGTTGCGGAATTTGTGTACGGTTTGCACTTTTGCAGTTAAGTGTTGATGATTTGTATTTCCAGGGCAAAAGCAAACAAAAAAACAAGCACCTAATAGGAAAACCCCGATGTAGGACGAAACAACATCATGTCATATCAATACGTCGTCGCATTTAAATTTTTACGAGTTTTACCAATTTTTTATATAACCAGGTGTATGAAATGGTGCTAAATGTTGATTAAAAGTGTTTTTTTTTCAAAATGTTTTTTGAACATTTTTAAAAACTGCTAAAAACTGCTGCAATTTACAAAAATCAAATCCTGCTAAAATCGCAGGAAACTGCTAAATCTGGTAAAGCTGTTTCGAAATTGCAGCTATCACCGCGAATGACGATTGAGAAAAAAAGGAAACAAAAACAATTTGACAACCAAGACACTAAAGTGAAAACACTGAATGTATAAATACACCATAAGTGCCCAAAGGAGAATTAAGAAGTGTAGTAAGTGAAAACTCAGTGCGTGTAAAACGGGCACATCATTACGCAGCAGCAGCTGCAGCGTACTGCAAAACGGAGAGCGATTTTAGGTCTGTTTTTTTCCACATATAGGTATGTATGCACTTTTCAGTGAAGTAAAGTAGAATTTTTAAGACGCAATTACAACAACTACGAACTGTTTGACACATTCGAGACTCTATCTGCCCTATCGCGAATAATATTTCCCCCAGAATGTTTCCCATTCAACAATTTGATTTACATTGCTGACAAGGGAAAAAATTCCACCGGAATTTATTCACGATACCCCTATATATAGTTGTTGTACTTGCGTGTTAAAAATCCTACTTTACTTTAAGATGTGGAAAAAAACAGACCTATTCACCCCTATTCCCGTTGGCGTTTGTGGTAAACGACTCGTATTTCGTTTTTAAGTCGCTATTTTTAACTTTTTTGAGACAAATGATTTGAAATGTTGGTGAACACATATAAAAGGAAATAAAATTGTTAACAAAAGTTTAAAAAAAAAATCTGAACATCGTTTTACAACGACATGAAACACGAGTCGTATACGACAAACGCCAACGGGAATAGGGGTGATTGTTCATGATACAACAAGACAAGATATATGGCATTGCGCATGTCGTTCATTCTTGCTGTTCATCGGAATTCAGCTGTCAACCAATTATGACGTAGGCTGTGCACATGATACAATACTATTGGCGCGAAAGTACAAATTAGCGATTTTGTTAAATTATTATTGTTATTAATTAAACAAATAATAGTACATGTGTAAAAGGGATATTTGCTCTGTATTTGCTGTTGATGTCTTCCCAGTACCTACCAGTGGTGCCATTTTAGCTTTTTGTATGCTAGATCTAGCATATTTAAACCTTAAATTGCATATTAGTATAAATAAAATATGCTATGCAATCTAGCATATTTTCAACATTCATCATATCAGGTCTGTTTTTTTCCACACCTATCTCAGTGCAGTAAAGTAAAGTAAGATTTTTAACACGCAATTACAACAACTACGAACTGTTTGACAATTTCGAGACTCTATATAGTTGTTGTAATTGCGTGTTAAAAATCCTACTTTATACCATATTCACACCAAGCCGAAAACCGAGTTTTCGCCAAAAAAGTTTAGAAAACTCGTGGATGCATTCACACCGAACACCAATTCGTTTTCATTTGACGTTTCAATTAGCTTTGAAACTAGCTATGAAATGTTTGTGGCGACTAGACTTTTATTTTAGTTACTAAACTTCGCTCGTATTGACATAATATACAAATAAAATTATTGAAACTACTTGATAATCGTTCACTTATGGTTAAATGCATAAAATAATAAACATATAGTACGTTTACACCGCACCTAAATTCATCATTTCGACTAAATGCAGCATTTCAGGCCAAATGTTCAGCATTTCGCCATACATTTTCCAGCATTTCGAAATGTTGAATTTCAGCGAAATGTTGAATTTCATCGCTGCATTTGCAAGTATGTCAAATCGAACAAACCTCATTTTGATGACTTTTGGGCTCACTGACAAAAAAAAACCGCTGTAAAAAAATCCGATGAGGAATTTTTTGTTGTATTTAATATTATTTATTTATTTAAGATAATATTTAATATGTCTGAATTATCACTTATATTCATGTTTAGATTAATATAATTATAAAATTAATTCTTTAGGTACAAACCACTTCTGATTTCGAAACATAAAAAACATCAGTGAGATTCAATTCTGGTACTAGCTGTCATTTCAAATGTTGAAGTTTCAATGGAAACGCAAAATTGGATTTCGAAATGTTGTCTGCTGAAATGTTGAATTTAGGTGCGGTGTAAATGTACTAATAAGCAACAATCAAAATCAAAACATCTGAAAATACCATTTAGTTGTGGCAGGTAGTGCTGCCGTTCTAAAATTATAGAAAAAACTGAATAATTTGCTCTTTATGGTGCAAAGATAACAAGAGATTCCACGTTTGTAAACAAAAAACTAGAAGAAACGACAGCACCGAAAGAGAGCTATCTTGTCAGCAGTTTTGCTGAGCTCGCTGAATGTTGCAAAAGGTATGTCTGTTTCAACAACCCAACGATTGTACTCGTTTTCGTGGTGTTTTCATGGAAAACGACCTCAAGCAACTCGTTTTGAAAACTGCAATATTTATGGGAAAAAACTGACTGTTTTCGCGAAAAACCCAGTTTTCGGCTTGGTGTGAATAGGGTGTTACTTTACTTCACTGAGATAAGGCGTATTTTTTTGGGAAGTGAGTATAACAAAACCAAAAGTGAGTATAACAATTTTGTATGTAAAACCAAAAGTGAGTATAACATAACCAAAAGTGAGTATAACAGTTTTGCATGTAAAGTAAAAGTGAGCTAGCTATATATTCTCAAAAAAATACGCCTATAGATGTGGAAAAAAACAGACCTATCATCATGAACATATTCGTGGTATCTGCATCCATCAAAATTTTCTGAATTTGGCATTACTGAATATGTGAATGCCAATTATTCAATTGAGTGAAATCAAAGCTTCTCAATAGTACCTAGAGGTCTATTTCTTTACTTTTGCAGTAAAAATGGAAAAGACTCTCAAAATGACGGTGCTGGGGTTGAATTATTCTCTCACTGCGAGAGAAATTTACGAAAAAGTTACGGAACGCTTTTATAGTACCTACCTAAACTATATGCAAAATAACAGATGCATTTTCTTTTCCAAAAATTACAGTATACGATGTGACGTTTTTGTTTTTCAATTATTGGTGATGGGCTTTAGTTCCTTAAGGGCTACAGGCCACTACAACAATAATTAATAATTGCAGTAGTAAAAAAGTAGGAAAGTATTTCGAATGTGTGATAAACGCAAAGAATTTGCTAATTTATTACCAATATTAGCTGAATCATCCAGGGATGAAATTTATTCGGTATTAATGTAACTTCTTTTAATGAAATCAAAACATAAATGGGAATAGTAATAGCACGCATAATACCAAAATGCCAAATAGGTCGACAAATTTCAAATCAGCTGTCAATTGTCAAGTGTCTGACAGTTTTTTTAATTGTTAAGTACTACAAGAAAATTGTTGAATAAAAAATAAAGACTCGGTAAAATATCAGTACAATGAGGAAGACGGGGAAGATGATGACCTTAAGCACGTATACAACAACTTTAGGCGTATTTTTTTGGGAAGTGAGTATAACAAAACCAAAAGTGGGTATAACAATTTTGCATGTAAAACCAAAAGTGAGTATAACAAAACCAAAAGTGAGTATACCATTTTTGCATGTAAAAGTAAAAGTGAGCTAGCTATAGATTCCCAAAAAAATACGCCTTTTATTAAAGTATGTATATAAAAAAATGCATTGAAAATGTATTCAAATTATGTTTTTCACCTGGGAGTTTTATTATGTTTGACATTTTAACATTATTTGGCATTTCTCCTCCCGTTACGTTGAAGTCTAAGTTTTTGAAAAAAAATTCGTTTAAAAATTTGTACGCCTTTGAAAACAATTGCTACCCACTTCATCATACATACCTACACTTTTTGTCTCTTTTACAAGCAGTTGGTTTTTTTAAGATGATTTAATGTGATAAAAATGAAGAAAAATTGAGAGAAAAATGTAGAGTCATATACGGACTTTAGTTTTAGTTCTGTATCAACCTAATTGACGTGCTTTTGAATAACTAAATGTAAATTTCATTACAAAATCCTGAATTCCATTTTTTTTCCTTATTATAAGGTCTGTTTTTTCCACATCTATCTCAGTGAAGTAAAGTAAAGTAGGATTTTTAACACGCAATTACAACAACTATACAGAGTCTCGAATGTGTCAAACAGATCGTAGTTGTTGTAATTGAGTGTTAAAAATCCTACTTTACTTTACTTCACTGAGATAGATGTGGAAAAAACAGACCTATAGATAGACATCATGTTGTGTTTATATTTATTCCTTTTTTTTTGTAATAAAAAAGTTGTTTTTAAACGTTTTTTCTTAATTTGGCACATTCTCTTAGAAAATTTCTGGCAACACTGGTACCTACTACTACTACCTAGCTTGTTTTAGATTTCATTAGCAGTTGTTCGTATAATAGAAACGCGGCCTTTAGAAGGTGGAATGCGCTTTATATTTTAGCCATACCTAATTTATGAAATCTATGTTAAAAAGGCCGAAAAAACACGAGTCAATTTTTTGTTTATGTTTAATCTAAAATACCTAATGAAATTAATCCCTTCGAGTAGTTTTAAGCATATTTAATGTTTGTTGGCCTCATCCATCAGCCATGTTTTGTAAACAAAAATTAAAATATGGATGGGTATGTCAGTGTCAGTGCTTATTTTTTAAAGATTGCTCTCATTGAAATATATTGGCATATTTGACATGCAGGTGGCGCATATTGAACGAAACAAATAGAACGCCTTTTGTGATTGGTTCTTAGCTTCTCAGTTCTTTTTCTATTATGTGGAGTGCAGCAGTTTAATAAAACTTTAAATTTCTGGAAAATCAAATGTTTTAATTAATTTGGTTTCAAAAATATAATTAATTCGTATAGAGTGACAGCGAGATTGAATAAAAATAAAAGCACAAGCTTCCACTTATTGAAGTAGTCCAAACAAAAATGGCGGAATATTTTTTGGCCAATTGCAAAGTAGCTTGTATTTGACTTGACTTGTGGATTGATCGGCGGGCCTTTTCTCTTGTCTATAATACATAGTTTATAAAAGAAAGAACATTTCGAACTAAATTTTGAATAAAGAAATTGAAGTGTTTTCAGTTTTGTACAGTAGATGAACTGAGCTAATTGTAATAAATATAAATATTGTTAAAAAAAAAGTGAGTAGTGTGGAGGTTAGCTGCCAAGATCTGAGTGGTTTTTCTTGCATGCATGTACATAACATTATTTACGTTTCTTCTGGTAAATAACTATGTATTGCCTCTATTTCTTAAAGGTTGAATCAAAATACGAATGATGCCAAGTTACATTTAATATTATCTGCGGAAAACCTAAAAATCTTCAGTCCGAATAAATTTTAACAATGTCTGGAAGAGGGGCTCGTAAAAGAGGAAGACCTCCAAAAACACCAAATGAACGTGGAAGCAAATTCAGCTATCAACTTTTAAAAAAGCCAAAATATTTAACAAAGGGGCCCGAATCACAATTCAGTACTCCTTCCGCTTCTAGAGCTTCATCGCCACCTGAAAGTGATGGTAGTCGAAGAAGTTTGAACCGCCCTGTTAAGACGAAGGCAACAAGAGGTCGTGGAAGGCGGTCTGGATATAATCCAGTATCCGGTACATCATTTTCATCCCGGAAAGGTATTTCATATTTGTTTTTGTAAACTTTATTTTTATATGATTCTGACTCGCTAAAGCGATTACTGCTTAAACTTTATTTACTCAAATAATGTAATATGAATGCGAAATTGTAAACGCAGTGATACAAAGGTACGTATTCGATAATTTCTACGAGTATCGACATTGTTAACATCTGTAGCTGTAAGAATATTTCCAACGTACGACCTGTGTACTAGCCATAAGTGTGATTGCCTCCGATTGTTTGGTTCCAGATTTGCTTATAGTAAACAAAATACCTATAGTGTTATGAAATATAATTTTCGAGCGTCGACCACGTATACTCAACTAACTACTATAGCATGCGAATATGCATTCAGTTTGTAGATGATACCTCTAAAATAATATATACATAATATCGATACCTTAATGCACACATGTGCTACGTCCGTTTTTGCAGTTTTTGGCAAACTCAAAGTGAAGTTTTAGTACGTGCATAACTCTACTAATGCAACTCAATTGGCTTTGGTATTTAAGTATGTTATGGCCTGATACCTTTGTTAAAGTACAATAATGAAAAAAAAAAATAATTCTTCAATAACTTTTCAATTTATTCATGATAGAATGAAATATGTAAGGACATAGCACTTTTGTGTTTGATGCCAGTTGTTCAAATAGGACATGGAACACAATTTAGTTCCTAGACCGTTAACTTATTATACTTACTTTATTATGCTGAAGACATTACTTACCAGAAACCGTGTCATAATAAAACAATAACTATTATTATTTATTAAATAAGTATATTTTTTATTGCAGCAAGAGTAAAAATAATACGATTATTTACTAATCATTTGTATTTGTGTTGTTTTCGTCTTCGTTGCACCATACTGCAATGTCTCGAACACCGCTGCAAGATGGTAGATCATTATAAAACGTCGCGTACTCTTGAGGTATAACTCCTTGCAGTCAGATTAGGCATCCCACATAATACACACTGTCGCAGTTGTAACGACGCAACCGAAAAAGAAACCCTTATTCACTACCAATGCGCTTGTCTGGCACAAGGTAGGACTAGACAGCGAGCTCTGAGTAAACCCTTCTTCACATCCCTCGAGGAAGTCGCAAAGAATAACATCAAAGAACTCATAACCTTTTTGAATTCCACAGGCTGGATCTAAACTACCCTTCGACATACCTATAACAACCAGGTCAAATGAGTATCTAAGTGGTAACAAAGCGGCACTTAGTGCTACTTGGGTTTTTACCTATACCGCCACTACTACCTACCTACCTACCTAACAATGGGAGGATAATGACATAGTCCCCTTGACTGTTAAATTCTTAAAATTCATACCTGCTAAACTTTGGTGTTCTTGATCAGTTTAGCCAAGTCCATATTTCATATTTCATATTTGATTATATTTAATCAAGGACTTGGCGACAAGTGAAATGTCTTGGACTTATGCAGTTATGTTTCTGGTGTTTCAGTCTATACTTAGGAGCGATTTTGTGTGGTTGCGTTAATTATTTAATGTTCAGTTGTTAGTTTTTGAGTATATGTAGGGCATTTTTAGCGGATCTCTAACCTTTGGATGCGTCTGGCAAGGACTTGGCGACACGTAAAACGTCTTGGACTTATATATTCGTTATCAAGGAGTTTTTCTCTAAATTCTAAAATAAAAATTAAGTGGTTGCATTAATTATTCCAAATTGGAATTTTTAATGCATTTCCACTGCGTCTGGCAGGGCTTTGGCGACACCTAAAACGTCTTGGATACATGTATTTGTACTGAGGGGACCATTCTCTATTATTTGGTAGTAGATTCAAGCGGTTGCACCAATTTATTCCTTTTGTGAATCATAGCGAATTTTTAAGATGCAGTTGCATGCTTTAGCTGCCATTAAGCGCTGCCAGACGGGCATATTTGAAATCTTGGGCATCAGAGCAACGTATTTATGTAAAATTCAATCGGTTGCCTTTCACGTCCAAAATTTACTGCGGGCTCTCGGTCTATAAGAACCGTATAGTATCAGCAATGAAACTTCAATAGTTTAATCGACTACTTCGATACATAAATAATAAAGTGCACAAAGGTGCTATGTCCGGACATAGCACAAAATTTGAAACATAAAATGGACATAGCACAAAATGTTGGACATAGAACAATTGTGCTTTTTCCAATAATTCAAGAGGGGACATAGGACATTCGCTTTTTTTGCAGATTTAAGCAATTTAGGATTTCTGTTGGACATATAACGTGTGTGCATATCAAACTACTGCTTCTCACCTTTGCATTGGTGCCAATATCTGAAAACAGTAAAAAATGGACATAGCACATGTGTGCATTAAGGTATCGATATGTACACATTATATTATATGTATATATATTTATTATTTATGTCAGTAAAGCTAGTATTAGACGATATGTTGAATTATCATACGTAGGTATGCTGACTATCATTTGCTAACACATCTAAGCATACAGTATATTTTCGTCTGGCGTATGATGCCCTATTACACGATATGTTGAATTACTCCGAAAGCAAAAAATATTTTTGTTAGCATATCCTAGCCGTATTTTGTTATCATATTTTTTTAGGACGTATGATGCCCTATTACAATATATGTTAAATTCGGTATGCTGAAAAGTTTGAAGAATCGTATGATTATACCTATGCTGATAAACTAACAGATCAGGATTTTAGCATACGGGCGCGTTGTATTTATCGACTTTCTGCGATTCTGGTGAAATGTACATGTTCAACGAAACGAAAAGACAACAGACTCAGAATAGGGCACTAACTCCTGTATGCTTTTGGGCATGAGCTGTAAAGGGGCGTCGGTCGTGGGTGCTTGTTATACCCTCCACAGGAAGGTATGTATATTCGATGGTATGTATATTCATTTTGCTATTACATTTGTAACACCAAGAAGGAGTCACGGGAGACCCAATAAAGGGTATATATTCTGAAAAAGAATCAAATTCTGAATCGATTTAGTTATGTCCGTCTGTCCGTCCATCTGTCTGTCTGTCGAAAACACGATAGCGTCCAAGCGAATCGACGTAGGCGAATGAAATTTTGTGAGGGGACTTGTTTTTACAGTCGCGTCGTCAGGTTTGGGTATCCGTAGAGTAGGTAGTTTACCTCCCATACAAAACAAAAATTAGAATCACATTTTGCATGACTTGTATGCAGTGGAGGGTATCAAAGCATCGGCCAGGCTGATGATAAAGGCTAAAACACACCGCCGCTATTGCGATAGCGATTTATCGCAACACGTGTAGTGTATTCAAGTCTGTTCATGCACACCGAGAACGATATATAGCGGCGTATTTCGTGAAAGTTTGCGATCGATCTCGTCTCTCTCTGCATGTATCATATTATCGTACTATCGCGCAATGGTGAATGTGGAAAAGGTAATTTCGTTTGTGAAAAATCATCTAATTTTATATGATTTGGCACAAGTACGATAACTTAGGCGCCGAAAATGGGAGGGTGGTCTATCTCGCTTCGTTTAGGCGGGAGTGGTATTTAAAAAATAAACTTAAAATTAATAAAAAAAAAAATTAAAAATCAATGGCAAAGCTTACAATAAAAGGCTTTCTAATTTTTGAAACCCAGGAATCTGTTCTTGTAGCGCTGATAGGCTTACATTTTCGTGTTCAGTAGTCACCACAAACTAAGAAAGTTACAGGCTTGAGAAAATTTTTGTTTAATATTTTAATTACATTTTAAGTACATATTATTTTTTTTTTAATTACCCCTCGCCTAAACGGAGCGAGATATATTCACCCCGATAGTAAAAAATGCTTGTAGTTAACCCCTCTACATAAAACCGTGATCAAAACCGGTGGCAAAATTATCGTAATCTCGCCTATGATTAATATAATGAAACCGCTTTCATAAGTTTTATAATTTTGAAAAAAATAAAAAAAAAAACGTCGTTAATAGCCTTCACCGTGGGCGTCAAAAAAAAATAAATATGCGGCGCAACAGGCGGTAGACACCCAAGGCCTAGCTTCTCGCAACCATTCGTTTTGTTTGAGTTTCTATTTTTGGAACGAATGGAAGGGACCTACAATTTTATGCCGAGTCCGAACGGCTGAATTGAGAAGCTTTTTCAGGACAGTAATACTCTCGGATGTTTTTCAGACGTTCGCGAGAGATGGCGCAGTAGAAAAAACCTTAAGATGTAATTTGTGTTTTTCCGGGGATCGAACCTGGGATCCCTCGCACAGTAGTCCAGCACACTAACCACTGCGCTACTGCGCCCACCGTGGGCATTGGTATTCGAAAAATAAGCGTTTTGTCTTCCCTTTTCATTACTTATATGGACTGGATGTTACAGCACAGTATTGGCGAAGACAGATTCGAATTGGGAGCTCTAAGCAAAAGTCATTTGCTCTTCGCTGAAGACTTGGTCATCTCTTTGTCCTCTCAGACTAAACTTCAACGCGAACTCGATGGGTTTGTAGCCGTTTGTGTTGAAGCTGAAGTGATGGTCGTCTCCAGAACGTCTGTTCAATTGGCAAGGCTGGGCCAATTTTGAAATAGCTTCCTCTTTGAATTATTAGGAGGATTGAACTTGGTGTCAAAGCTAAATTGTCAGTCTTTAACTCGGTGTTTGTTCCAACTCTTGCCTATATGGTCATGAGGTTAGGGTAATGACCGAAAGAAAAAGATCGAGGATACAAGCTGCCGAAATGAGATTCCTCCGTTGTATTGCTGGTGTGACTCGTAAAGATCGTATAAGTAACACCAGAATACGTGAGGAACTCAATGTCGAGCATAGCTACTTCTTCGGACGTAGCGGTCCATGCTTCGGTGGTTCGTTCATGTCTACTCGAATGGGTATGGGGAGTAACCTACGACCCGCTTAATGGATTAGCGGGCCATTGAATATGAATGAATGCAGGAACAAATTTTGTTCTTTTGGACCTACCATAATTAAAAGTAAGCTAAATTAAGTAGAGGCAATGAGGCATATTATAAAACTTTCTTATTATCTTCTCCGTCCGCTGAAGGAAGCAGCAATAGCATTATCGTCTTCATCAGAGCTGCTGTAGACATAAATAAAATTAAAACTAACAACAAACTGAGAAGAAGACTTCCATCGCTAACTATCGCTATCGCGTTGGTGTGTTTAGTTCTTTATCGCCATCGCTATGGCTATCGCAATCGCAATCACAATCGCGGCGGTGTGTTTTAGCCTTAATGCTTATACTAGCTTTCTCTTGTATTTGTACAATATTAAAAATGCCCACGACGAGAGGAAGGAAGAAGAAAAAAGAAACGAATGCATTTTTTTTATTATAAATTTTTTATTGAAGAAAATTATACGTCATAATATAAAGCGAATTAATCAGCCGCCATTTCGAATCACCGAAAATTTGTCCGAATATTAGCATACGGGGTATTATACGATATGTTTAGTTGTTCAAAATACATATACTGACACAAATTTCTCAACGAACTCCTTTCAGCATACATATGATGAGAGAAATTTGGCTATTACACGATATGTTGCGATTCGGACACAATTTTCAGCATACGTATGCTGATTCAACATATCTTCTAATACTAGCAATTGCAATTTAATCAGCAAATCATGTGCTCCAGGATATTTCTGTGTATTGTTTATTATGTGTATATGTATGTACATTTATTGGGTAACCCGTGACCATGTTATAGGTAGGCGGAATATTTGATATGATGATATGTAGTTTTTTTTTTCCTTTAAGGAGGGCGAAGAATGCTGCATGCACTGTCAAGAAATTTAAATTTTCTTGGTGTGTCAGACTCTTACTGACTAAACTCCCCCTCTCCCTTTGGTTTTCTTCAACAGCCGCCTGGAACCACTATTCGTATTACTTCGGGGGGCCATTTTTTCCTTCTACCTCATAAACTTTCCTGTTCTTCTATGAGGGTGTGCTCTGGCTTTCTTCTCTCTTCTTGGTTTTGAGCACGGTTTCGACAAACGCTGATACCCGTTTCCAGCTGCGTTCGTTTGCGATCATCTTCCCAATGATATTTTCAGGGGAAATATAACCTATCTCCGATTCCAAATTCTGTCTTTCCACGGTCCACCTGCTGCACGTGAAGCGTCATCTACCAGTGAGTCGCCGTACTGGCATGTCGGATGGTCTACTTTCCGCATCCTGTGTAGGTATAAATTAAAATATCCATGTCCGGTTAGAAACTGCGTAGTATAATAATTTATTTCTCCGTGTTTTCGCGTTGTCCATTCAGCGACGTCTCTGATCAGCCTGGCGGTCCATCTACCTTTTGTATCAGAGTTCCACCTTAGTTGCCATAAATGTTTGGTGGCCTGTTTTGCTTCGGCGGTTGCCGCTTCTGCTCCTACTTTTGCTCTCTTCTCATATATTAGCCTTCTCTCTGCGGCTAAGAGGTCAATGGGTGCCACTCCTGCAACGACAAGAGCGGCTGGTTCTGATACAGTGCGGTAAGAACTTGCGATGCGGAGGGCTCCGCGTCTCTGTCTGTTTCCTGTACTTCTCCTGTTTGAGCGCATCTGCCCATATTTCGCATCCATATAGAAGTATCGCGTGTGTAATTGTCAACAGGAGCCTTCGTTTGCTGTCTCTTGGTCCATGAGTCTGCTAAGGAATGTGGTCACTTTAGCAGCTCGTTCGGAAGCGGATTTAATATGACTCCAGAAAGTAAGTTTTGAGTCGATAGTTATCCCAAGATACTTTACTGCGTTTTTAACCATGGGTTTCTAACCAGAAATAGACACGTCTCATAATTTGATTTAACTTTCTTCATGCTTCCTCAGTGTCCCTCGCAGTTATTCCCGCACCAATATCGTCTGCGTACCCTATCAAATAGGTGTCGTTAGGCATTTCGATACGGAGAATCTCATCATAAAATATGTTCCAGAGGTCGGGTCCAAGGATTGACCCCTGCGCTGCTCCTGCTGTGATTTCTTTAACACGAGGCCCTTCTTTTGTGGCGTAAATGAGTCCTTTTGTCGGAGTTTTTTGTTTTCAATAGCAAACCCGATAATATCCAGGGACTCCTCTAGTTCGGAGAGCCCTTGTTTAACTTCCGTGCTAATATTTTTCTGTCTCTCCGTCGCGTTTCGCATCTTCATTAATATGTCTTTGCATTTCTGCACCTCCTGTTCCATAGTGCCTATAAGTATCGCACCTTTATGTTTCCCCTCAACGGCTTCGGCCTCGGGTTGTGACGAACTCTCTACTCCTCTGAGTTCGTTTTGTTCCATGTTTTTGTTTTAATTTGGATACCACGAGTACGGGGGAAAGGATGTCGACCACGTCTTAGCCCCCATTAACGTGGTAGGGCATTTATTACATCCAGAGGTCACCAGGTATCTGGAAGGCTCCTTTGGGATAGGACGCTTATTTGGAGGCGGCATCTACTCGCCTCGTCGCAGAGATCTCTCAGGGCTATTGTGCTTTTTCCCCCACAGCCTCCATTACTGCGGCTCTTGGTCGGGGACTGCTTATTGGTTATTCGAAGCTAACCCACATATCTGCAGGTCGTTCACCATCCGCCACATGTGACCCCCCCAGTAGGCCGAGCCAAGCCCTGGGGAATATGATATGATGATAGTAGTGAGGGTACTGGACACCGCTGATTCATTATCATAATTATGGCTTTTCGGCCATTGTTCGGATCACGGGTACCTAATGCTAATTTCGTTTGATTCAGATGTCAGATTTCAGCTGGCCAATAGAAGAAAAAAAGTATACTGAGCTGCTCTTTGTTGGCGTTGGTGGTGTAGCTGCCTCAATTTGTGTACCTTTTTTTAGTTGTGAAGATTTTTTTCTTGTAAAGTGGTTGCAACTTGCAAGTTGCCAACGTCAGTTCATTTCCACTTGTGTCAGTTATTGGCAAAAAATCGTTTGTCAGTTCATTCACAATGAAATTTAGACAAGTATGTTTGTCAATTCACTGAATACTATTTCCACTTACGTTGCCGATTTCTAATTGTAATCTCTTTGTCAATTGTGAATTGTGGCGGACGTGAACAAATCTACATCTATAGGTACATAATGCACATAAAACAAATAACATTTTCTTTTTTAAAATCAAATGAACAATTTTAAAAAAGAAATTAAACGCTCTCGCTTTTTGTGTTTTGTTGGTCGAATCTGAGTTAAAGCTGTAAACAGAAGACCAACAAAGCCGAAAATTAGATAAATACACAAAATACAAAATGCTAGGTTAGGTTAGGTTGAAGTGGCTGCCGACAAAAGGCCGACACACTTAGACCAATTAGGTCCCTTGTGATACCACATGAATCTATTAAATTTCATCCTACTCGTTGAACCAGTTTGAGCTTCTGATGAAGCAAAGGAGACTACGAATGTCTATGTTTGTTAGATCGTTTAGATCATTGTAGTAGGAGGCTCCCAAATGGAGTTTCCGTTTTCGGGAGAGTGCCGGACAAGTGCAAAGGAAGTGCTGAATGGTTTCCTCCTCCTCTTCGTCCAAGCAGCTTCTACAAAAATCGTTTGAGAGTACGCCAAGCCTTATTGCATGCCTACCTATAAGGCAGTGTCCCGTAATGACACCTATTGTAGCGCCGATATGCCTCCTGTCAAGAGAAATCAAATTCTTAGAACGTTTGAGATCTAGCTTTGGCCAGATCTGTTTTGTCGCTAGACATGTGCCACATGTCCACCTAAGGTTTGTTCTTTGGATGCCATCCTGCTTTATTATAAGTTTACACGTAGCGATTGGGATACCTAAAGTACCTTTGTTTGGTACTATAGGTAGTGTAGTTCCCAGCTTGGCAAGTTCGTCCGCCTTACAGTTACCCGGAATGTCTCTATGCCCCGGCACCCAGCAGAGGTGAATGTTGAACTGCTCCGACATCTCTCTGAGAGACGTGCGACAGTCTAGGGCTGTATTAGAGTTAATAGAGGCTGATTCCAGGCACTTAATTGCAGCCTGACTATCCGAGAAGATGCGGATATCTTTAGCGGATATCACGTTTTCTTTTAGCCAGGATAAGACTTCCTTTATTGCCATTATTTCCGCCTGAAAAACGCTACAGTGATCTGGGAGACGGAAGGAGAGACTGAGGTTTAGTCTATCAGAGAAAACACCACCTCCTACACCATCGGACGTTTTCGATCCATCTGTGAAGAATTGAACCGCCTCATCATCAAAGAACGTCCCCTCCTCCCAGAATGACCTATTGGGGATGGAGACTTGGAAGTTTTTATCAAACTGTAGTTGTGGTATGGTGTAGTCGATGTTTTTCGGGAGAGTCTTAAATGTATTTAAGATAGCAGCATGGCCAGTTGGTTTGCTGGTCCACTGTGAAATCGCTTTCAAACGAACTGCTGAAGATGCTGCCGTTTGTTTGCTGAAGATATCGATGGGAGTCAGGTGAAACAGGATGTCAAGTGCAGCAGAAGGTGTGGTGCGAAGCGCTCCACTGATACACAAGCAAGCTGTTCTTTGGACTTTGCCTAGTTTATTCCGATTTGTCGCTTTATCTAAGGCAGTCCACCAGACAGCCACACCGTACGTAAGTATCGGCCTTATGACCGAGATGTATAGCCAGTGGGTGATGCGAGGTTGCAGGCCCCATTTATTTCCTATTGCTTTTTTGCAAGAGAAGAGAGCTATGGTTGCTTTTTTAACTCTTTCTTGTATGTTAGACTTCCAGCTAAGCTTTCTGTCCATAATAAGACCCAAGTACTTGGCTTCATTGGAGAAAGTCATGCGGAATTTTGTATTTCCTAGAAAAGAGAACAAGTTCAGTCTTGTGAGGGTTGACGCCCAGCCCACATTGATTCGCCCATTTTACTAGCGTGTGGAGAGCGTGTTGTAGGAGTTCTTTTAAAGTATTTGGATACTTTCCTGACACGGCAATAGCAACATCATCCGCATATGCAATCACTTTGTAGCCCTCCGCTTCCAGGCAAGTCAGCAGTTGATTGACCACTAAGTTCCAGAGAAGGGGAGACAGGACACCACCTTGTGGGGTTCCTCTACTGACAGATCTTCTTGCAGATGCCCCGCTCAGACTAGAGTTGATGATCCGGCTATTGAGCATCAGATTAATCAACTCCCTGAGCGAGGTGTCCACGTTCAGAGCTGACAGTGCTCGCGCGATTGCAGATGCATCAACGTTGTTAAAAGCGCCTTCAATGTCAAGGAATGCAACCATAGTATACTCCTTGTGACGGAGGGAATCCTCGATGGAACATGTCAGCGTATGCAGAGCTGTTTCCACGGATTTACCTTTAGAGTAAGCATGTTGAGCAGTGGATAGAAGTTTCGTATCAATGCTTTTGCGTAGATGGATTTCGATCAGTCGTTCTAGAGTTTTTAGGAGGAATGACGAAAGACTAATAGGCCTGAGGTCCTTTGGACTAACGTGAGAGCATTTGCCTGCTTTGGGTATAAAAACCACTTTTACTTCTCTCCATAACAAGGGAATATACACCAGATTTAAACAGCTATTTAGGATTATCTCCAGCACTGGCAGGATAATATCTGAGGTGTTTTGTAGCTCGGCTGGTATTATGCCGTCTGGTCCTGGGGATTTGTATGGTTTGAAGCTACGTAGCGCCCAAAGCAATTTGTCTCTAGTGATCAGACCTTGAAAATTAGTAAATTGCACATTTGATCTATTTGGATCTGAGTGACTTATACTGCTGCTGCCTGGGAAATGGATGTCGAGCAGCAGATTGAGCGATTCCTCAAAATTCTAAATGCGTATGAAATTGATAAAACTGACTTCGAATTTATTTTGCAAAGGGTCATTCATAAAAAAGGCATACATATTCATGTGAAAAGGGCTGGTACCTGTAAAAAATTTAGCCTACCTTGTATATCAAAATGTGTATTCGTTGTCAAACATGATGCCAATTAAATTTCACTGTCAATAGGTTTGTTCGACGTGGACCCTAGGGCGCACTAGTGCGCACTGGGTTAGCGCTATGGCGTTCGATATATACCCCATTTACATGAGGGATTCAATCCGGATTCAATTCGAATTGAATCCCATGTAAACACTGATCGGATCGAAACGGAATTGAGTCAATCCGATCACAAAATTTTCTGTGATTGGATTGAAAATGTTCATGTAAACGTAGATTGAGGGATCGAGTTTATCATGTGAGAGTGTGTGTGTGTTTTTTTTTCGTTCTGTTTATTTGCTTGTGATTTGTTTCGGCTGGTGGATACTTTTAGATTTATTCAGAGTGAAAAAAAAATTTATTGCGATAATGGCGACAAGAAATGTATGGACACATGACGAAACTATTGCAATGTTAAAAACGCTGCTAACTACTAACACAACTATACAATACACGTATTCCGTATAACTCAATCCTATTTCAATTCAATTTTTCAATCCGGTGAGAGCGAAAACAGTGATTGACTTTCGATTCAGTTTGAATTCGATCTCTCAATTCGCTCATGTAAACGTAGTAATAGCACTGAGTTCGCACTGACACTGAAAACCTGTTTTCGAGGTGAGCACTGGGGCGCCCTAGTTGAGCACTGAGCTGACCCTAGGTATTCAGTCAGGGCAAGAGTTCAGTGCTGTTAAAAGAAATGTGTTTTTCAACATTACAATCATTAATTAAACAAAATTAATGTTATTTGTGGTGTTAAATCTGCATATTACTAAATTGTTTTAGTGACAGGTTTCAGGGTTGCATTTTTCGTGTTCGACATGAATCAAAATTTCTGGGGTTTCCTTGGGTTTTTTGGCAGCCACGAAAATTCACTGACACTTCTCAGTGCGCACTAGGGCGCACTAGGTCTGGCCACGTCGAACAAACCTAATTAAAGATAAAGTAACATTTTTTTTGACAATTCAACTATTTCCAGAAGCGCTGTTAGTCAATTAATTGACAAGTAATTCTTCCCTTTTCCACTTGCCAATTTTCTAATTGGCATACAAAAATTGGCGCAAGCTACATCACAAAAGCTTTTCATACCAACGCTATGAAAAGTAGTTTGGTCGTTTCAAATCCAACAAGTTTGATTTTTGTCGCGCCGTCGTTGATAATGTAAAATGGAATAAGAAAATTTAAGAAATTTAGTTTTTTAATCCTATTTTATGGAATAAACGTGCGAAATGTTATAAAAACCGATTGAAAATTTTAGTTCAGAGCAGAGCCTGAGTGAAGCTTTATTTGCTGTTGTTTGTTTTAATTTTTTAAGGAAATTAGCTGTTTTATTTCTGTCTTCACAAAAAAAAAAAAAATTGCAGTCAGTAAATTAGCTTGTAAAATGATAAATGACGAGAACAAGTGTCTATAGGCATATAAAAATAGTTCACAAATGAGAAGAAATACATTTAGTTTCAGATGGTTTATTTATTGTTGGTAAGATCTGCAGCAACAGCAAGTTCCAGTCGTAACAGCGATTTGCAGGATGTACTGGATGTGCTTGCACTTTTATCGGATGATTCAAGTTCCAGCAGCAGTGCACAAACTCCATACGTGCACTGTAGCATTTCAGCAGTACCAGTCTGGTCCCAGTGTCTTTTCCTAAGTCTAAATTTTTGTTTGCAATTGCAATCTTTTTTTTTCCATATTTTGATTGTTTGTTTTCTTTTTTTTATAGGAGACTGGTGCACCTTGAAAAACGTTTGCTTTGAGGTCTCATAAAATCCTATGTGTTTAAATTATAGGTATTGATCTGTAAAGTATTCTCACTTTGAGAACTGCAAACTTTGGTTTGGCCAAATAACTACGTAAATTTAGTAAAGGCGTATAATTTATTTTTATTTAAAAACGAAGTAGGTTCTTATGTTCAAAGGTTCCCCATATGCTGAGCAGTTTTGAACTAGGCTGGGGCACTTTTGACTAGCAGTATTTGTAATTGCTTTTGGCAACTAATAGGCTACTACAAGCTTTGTATTTTTTGAAATAAAATTAATTAACTTTATTTTTTCAATACAAAAAAAAAAAAAATGATTTCACGCAAACTGAATTTTACAAATTACAAAATATTTTACAAATGACTGAAGAAACTTTATAAAAACAAAAACAAAAATGAGTTAGCTGTTCAGGAATTTCGGTGTTCTCGATCGCCAGACGCGACTAAAGTACCCGATTTAACCATATTGCGTCTGGCACGGACTTCGCTGCGTGTAAAACGTCTTGGACTTACATTTCTGTGTTCAGCAGAGTCTTCCCTAGACTTAGAAAAAAAAAATTGGGTGGTTATGTCAAATATTAGAAAATGGGTTTAATGCGCTACTTTGGTCGCGTCTGGCAAGGACTTGGCTGCGTGTAAAACGTCTTGGACTTATATTTTTGTGTTCAGCTCAGTTTTCTCTACACGTATAAAAAAAATTGGGTGGTTATGTCAAATATTAAAAAATGGGTCTAATCCGCTACTTTGGTCGCGTCTGGCAAGGACTTCGCTGTGTGTAAAATGTCTTGGACTCATGTTTTCATGTTCAAGACGGCATGTTCTATGTTTATGGAAAATGACATTCGGTTATGTCAAATATTAAAAAATGGGTTTAATCCGCTACTTTGGTCGCGTCTGGCAAGGATTTGGCTGCGCGCAAAACGTCTTGGACTCATATTTTCATGTTTAAGCTGATCTACTCTGCTGCATAGGGCTATAATCAAGTGGTTATACTTATTATTACTATTGTGGAAAATGATGCATATTCAACGCGCTGCCACACGCTTCGGCTGCCACGTTTTGCTGCCAGACTTTTATTTTCGATATACCCTCTACTCACGCTACACAGTAATGAAAATATCTTTCGGTTACCTCTCAGACCGAAAAATTACTTCGGGCTCTTGGTCTATTACTAATTTGGACAGCGATGACCTGTCGAACTGTAGAAGTTTGATGGCCCGGCCACTGTCGTATATTGGCCAAAGCTTCCGTGATACTTCACAGGTAGTTAGTCCCTTCCACCTGTTGTTGGTTTTCATGCTAATTTTATTTTACACTCGCTATCTAAGATTACAGAGTGGTGGCTTGATCGACTTCAGTGCTCGATCATGATCCATTGCAGACCCATTTCTTGCTTGTTCGTCGGCTCTCTCATTGCCGGCTTTGTTACTGTCCCCAGGGACCCATCAGAGGACCGTGGAATGCTGCGAGCTTTTCGCGGCAGCGATGAACTAACTTTGATTTTATTTTAGTAGCAGAAACTGCTTTAGGCTGCGGTTCCGGTGCCAGCGAATGTAAGCGAATATCACTCGCGCGAATTCGCAAAGTTCGCTGAAATAAATCAAAAGTACGCATTTCCTATGTTGTGGTTCGAGTGCTCAAAATTTAGTCGCGCGAACTTTGCGAAACTAAGCAAGTAAAATGTGCGATAGTTTCATTTCTATTTTACTCGCGCGAGCAAAGCGCGCGTACTCGTGTACTGATTTGTATGCATCTTAGTTGCGTACTGATTTTCTATACTTGTCAAAATATAGTGAAATTTATCTGGAGTCATTCTATAACATTCAAATATACATAGGTATTAAAAAATTGTCGGTTCTCACTTTTAAGAGAAAAAATCCCTATATTTTTTAATTATACAATACAAAACACGACGTTGAGTAGAGTTTCAGACGAAAAAGACAAACAAACATAGAATCATTAATGTCATTAATTGTCAAATAATTATCTAGAGATAAATCGAATTATGCGAATAAAACACGAACATAGTTGGAAGCGGAGCTCTTGATCTTTTATTATATTATATGTATAGTAAATTCCTTTGTTCATAAGTACATCTACATAGATACTTGCAAGAGTTTTTAAACCAAACCTAATTTTTTGGACAAGGAAAACCCCTAACCTCTTTTAATTACAAAAGAAACAACGCTTTTTAATGTATTTGTACTTCAAGAAGCTATTTTCTAACAAAAATTGTGCTTCACAAAACTACGACATTATAAAACTTTCTCAAAGTTACTTAGCAGTAGGTCCTGCAGATAAATGTTTCGTTCTCACTAAATTCGCTTACTTCGCTTGATTAAACTCGCTTCCACCGGAACCACTCTGTTCGCGTGAAGTTTGCGAATTTTATTCGCTTACATTCGTTAAGTTCCGCTGCCTTAATAGCCGCCTGGCTGTCAATGAAAATGGTAATATCATTTCTTGGCATTGCCAACAATAACACCTTACGGGCCGCTTCCGCGATTGCCAGAACCTCTGCTTGGAAGTCAGGAAGCCTTATTGAGTGTAGATGGATATCGATTTCCTCTTTGTGGGTTCGTCTGTATTCCATTCATCTCTACTCGGGAACGAGCACGAGAATTGTCTATCAAAGTTTAGATGTGGGAGCATATAGTCAGAAGTGACAACATTCCCAATGTATTTCCCTATAATCTGTGCGTGACCAAAGTTGCCCGGGTTCCAAGTACCAGTTTGGCTAATCCTTAAGGCACTTTTGGTAGCAGATTCCTCCATGTATAGGTCTAGAAGAGTCAGAGAGGTGTAGTTCTCATCGCACTGGTTGTCCTTATACATGCTAGTCTTTATATTTTTATCATTGACTTAAGATTGGTCGCTTTGCCTGCCACCAGACTACGCTGCCATATGTGAGTATAGGCCGCACGATTGCCATGTACATCCACAGGATTGTTTTGGGGTTCGGTCCCTACCTCCTGCCAAAGATGCGGTTACATGCGTAGAAAGTATTAGCTGCTTTCTTCACTCTTTCATTGACATTCGGCTTCGGTATTTCCTCGAAAGTTGGTGGCTCGAATAGTGGTATTATTCTTTTGTTTGTAAACAGGACAAGCTCAGTTTTCTGGGCACTCTTAGTGAGTTTCCTAATAGGTCGCTTATGGTCAGCAAGAATTTCCCCTTTGCAAGCAGGACTACATCGTCTGCATATGCAATTACCGTGACACCCATGTTATTGAATTCCATTAGTATCTCATTCATGACAAGTAAGGGGGAGATGACCCCTCCTTGTGGAGTGCCTCTCGAAGCGGTTACTCTGAGGACCGTGTCACCTAGTTTCGCGTTGATGTTTCTTTCACTAAGTAAGTTAACAATCACATTAGCGATAGATTGGTCAACGTTTAGATTCTGTAGTGCCCTTTTTACTGCGCACGTTTTGACATTATTGAAGGCTCCTTCAATGTCTAGGAACGCAGCTAGCGTATATTCTTTGACTATTAATGACCTCTCTATAGTGCTAACGACCTCATGCAATGCGGTTTCCACCCTTTTGCCGTTGATATAAGCGTGCTGAGATGTCGAAATCGCGATGTCATCCTGTCGACTGCGTATAAAGACGTTCATTAGATTTTCAAAGGTTTTCAACATAAAGGATGTTAGGCTTATATGCCTGAAATCTTTGGCGTGTAGAGAAGACTCAGCTGAACACAAAAATATAAGTCCAAGACATTTTGCACGCAGCCAAGTCCTTGCCAGACGCGACCAAAGTAGCGGATTAAACCCATTTTGTAATATTTGACATAAACAAAGGAAAATCTACGGAAGGAGCACTTCTAAGTCTAACAGCTGAAATAAAATGTGCATACCAGAACAAAGAAGTTGCACTATGCGCCTTCCTTGACATTGAGGGTGCTTTTGACTACACTGGATATGACTCCATATCAAATGCTTTGACTCATAGAGGAATAGATCATCCCACCATCAAATGGATTAAAGCGATGCTTGAAAGTCGGAAAATAACTGCTTCATCAGCACTGACCTCAGTATCAGTAACAGCCGTTAAAGGCTGCACTCAGGGAGGAGTACTCTCACCCCTACTATGGTCACTGGTTATCGATAACCTGCTTCCAGACCTAAGTAATGCTGGCTTCAATATAATTGGATACGCCGATGACCTAGTCATCATTATTAAGGGCAAAGAACCAAACGAGGTTACAGCAAGCATGCAAAACGCCCTTAAGATAGTCATAGACTGGTGTAGAAAAGAAAATCTTTCTATAAACCCCAGCAAGGCTGTCATCGTCCCTTTTACGAAAAGGAGAAATTTAAGTCTAAACCAAATTTCAATCAACGATACAGACATTGAGTACTCCAACGAAGTAAAATATCTTGGAATGATCCTCGACAAAAATCTAAGCTGGAACTCCCACATAAACAGTAAAATCCAAAAATCAACCAAAGCTTTCTGGGCCTGCCGTAGCATGTATGCTACACTGCGGCTATAGAAGCCCTAATTGGACTAACGCCTCTCCATATCTATATAAAAAAAGTAGCAATTCGCAGCTCAGCAAGTTTGACACAAGCGGAAGAGTTAAACATTAGCAAACACCCCGAACTAATTGAACTACTTACCGAACTTCCAGAACTTGACATGATCTGTGCGGTTACAGACCGCTTACCAAAGACACTATGCTTCAACAAAAGATTCTCAACGGAGATCACAACCAGAGAAGCATGGGTTAGCAATAACCCACCAAACTGCCAAAACGGCCTAAAGTGGTATACGGATGGTTCTAAAATGGACTCAGGGGTAGGAGCTGCTATCCATGGACCAAATCGAAACATCTCAATACTAATGGGAAAATGCCCCAGTGTATTTCAAGCAGAGCTCCATGCCATCAAAGAATGCGCAAACCTTATATACAATTCAGGTATTAAAGGCGCCAACATCCATATATTCACGGATAGTCAAGCAGCTATAAAAGCCCTTAGCTCACACATTATTGACTCCAAATCAGTACTACACTGCTTCACATCCCTCCAAACACTTAGTTTCAGGAACAAGACCATATTATGGTGGGTCCCCGGACATAAGGGGATTGAATGTAACGAAAAGGCTGATGAACTAGCCAGAAAAGGTTCGGAAACCCCTTTCATTGGACCCGAACCCTTCTGTGCAATCCCCAAATCAGCCATAAATCTGGCTATAAAAAGCTGGGAACTAAACAAATGTATTTCATACTGGGAGAACATCCCAGGCCTAAGACAGGCCAAAAGAGTGCAGACTATGTCTAGAAGAAGACGAAACAGCCGAAAGGAAATCTTTCTTCAGGGAAATAATAAGTACCGAAGAACTAAGGAAATCCTCTGCTGAATGTATTATCAGCTACATTAGGAAAGTAGAAGCGCTACTAACCTAAACAGATATCTGACGGCAAGCACAATAGATCTTTTAAGTCGACGTGCATCTTAATGCTCAGGCAAGTCAGAAGTTTAAAAAAAAAAAAAAAGTTCTTCTGGAACTGTCGCTATTGCGGTATCAAATCTAGACTGGCTTGTCTTATTCGTAGTGCATCCTGGAAAATTAGTCTGTAGTAGCAGACTGAGAGTCTCTTCGCAGGATTGTGTCCAGGTTCCATTAGTGTCTTTGAGTTATCCCGAAACTACGGATTCTTTGCAGAGGATTTTCCTAAGTCTAGCTGATTCTGTAGTGCTTTCGATGTCGCTACAGAACGTGCGCCAGGCAATGCGTTTAGCACTAATTACCGCCTTTTTGAATCTCCGCTGGCCGGCTTTGTATAGGTCCCAGTCTGTCTGGGAGTTCGTGGTCTTAGCCAAATTAAAGAGAACTCTGGTTCTCCTACGGATTTTGAAGAGATCCTTTGTCCACCAAGGTGGAGACTTCCTATTCTTTATTGTACGTAGAGGACATTGCCCTATCGTATGCCTCACTTGAAATTTTGTTCACCAATTCTGTTGTTGCATCGATTTCCTCAGGCGTCCCTATTTTTTGTTGACTAAGTTTCCGACTATTTTTCGCTACTTCAGATAAGAATGTTTCCCAGTTAGTCATTCTGGGGTTTCTATATTTACCTAACGGAGCAACTTTTTCATCAATGAGGAATTCTATAATTCTGTGATCTGAGAATGATGGTTCTGTGGAAACCCCGCAGAGTAAGAGTGTGTGAGTTACTATAAAGAGTTATATCTAGGACCTCACCCCTATTCCTAGTTATGAAAGTTGGTTTATTGCCAATATTAGCTATAAGTACCTAAGTTGTTTCTTACAATAAATTCTAAGAGGGACTCACCTCGGTCATTAATGTCGGTACTTCCCCAGAGTGTATGATTGGAGTTGGCATCGCAGCCTAGAATTAGATCCCATCTCTCGCGCTCTGCTGCTCCAACAAGTGAGTTGGTTAGCTCGGAAGGTGCGACACCATCTAGGATTCCCTGTTCTATCAGTTCCCATTGGTGAGTGGTGGGTGAGTCTTCGATTTGTATTACCAAGGTCGACTATAGCGACACGAAGACTCCTTCACCTTCAAATTTCAAATTTCTGTCGTTTTGCCTGCCTGCCTGAAACCGGGGAGATAGTGTCGTCATGTCTACCTCTTTTAGAGACTCCAGGAACGTCAAATTTGGACGCATCCAGGTTGCTTGGAATCGGTCGCAGTCGAGGTGAAAGGAAAGAGGCATTTCGCCCTCGCTGCTTCCAATCTCATGCCGGCTCCTCCAGGGGCATGCGCCCTAGGCTTGCTCAACTTTGTTTTGCTGATTGGTAGAACCTTTTTAGAGCAATCAGTTGTCTCCTCAGTTTTGGACGAATCCTTAGCTGAGCTGACGCCCGGTTTTTCGGGTTTTGACCTACTCAAGGCGGAAGGCAAGAGGCATTCCTCCCTTGGTCCAGACGCCATCCCTTTGCTTTGTTGGGTTCGTCTTCCTATCCGGTAGAACCTTCCTCGAGCAGCCAGCTGTCCCCTCAGCTTTGGACGAATCTTTAGCTGAGATGGCGCGCGGTTTTACTCAAGGCGGAAGGCAAAAGGCATTCCTCCCTTGGTCCTGTCATCTTCCCTTCTCCAGTCGGGTTATGCTTTCTACTCTGTTGGCTGCTGCGCCACGCACCGACGCACGGTAGACTAAATCTAAATTAAATTCAATTAAATCTATCTTTTTCCACACCACCAAGGGGTAAGATAGTAGGCGCGTTATTTAAAGAGTTCCCCAGAACGCCTACTCACTTTTAGCGTAAAAATAAATCACGGAAAAATTGCATTTAATACCGAAATATGCACAAATATACCCTAACGAATAGGGCTCAAATTGCTTAGTTTTGTGTAAACACACATTTTTGTGGGTATGTATGTATATATATTCAAAAAAACATGGTTGAGTATGAATCCGGTTGCCCTAGTAATCACTATAAATTAATCACAATTGTTGCACTGATAATGAATTGAATGCATTAAAACACCTCACGAATAAACCTCATATCTAAAAGACAAAATCGAAAAAATGGTTTAACTGCATATTAACAGATCCTTCAGAAATACAAAATAATTAAAGGAGTACCTAAAAACTGTATGGCAACATCCCACATATTCAAATTCATTTATTTGCTCTCAAAAGCTTTAAAAAGCAACAAAACCCGCAAGTTCTTTGACAATATCCATCGAAAAACCCGTAATGATATCTTTGCAAATGAATATGGTAACACTCTTCTGAGGTGCTTAAAACACACACCAACACCACACATGTTTATTTTCTGTGATAAAATATCAATCGCACACGAGAAGATCACCCTCATCGTCATCCTCATTCTGCCATCAGTTGTGTGGCAGACTGGTCATGGTGGAGTGTATGCCCCTTTGAGGAAAATTCGTTCATAAACAGACTGATCATGGTGGGTTTTTCGTAAATGACAACAATTCCTTGGTAAGTCAGTGGCTTGGTTTTTATTTCAGTGGCAATTCTTGTGATTGAGTGCCGTGAGAGTATCTACTGGCACCATTGGCATAAAAAAGAGCTTCCCATAAGGCCTGTACTGAAAATATAAATTGGACAGTATAGTTGACGGTTCTTGGAGTAAGAGGTTCTCCTCCTCCTCCGTCATGTTCATCGTCTGAGAATCGGTTTTCCTGAAGGTCTTGGATCCCGATTCGTTTACACCAGTCCTATTGCTTGTTGTTGTTTTGGTTAATTGATAAATTTTGGACCCACGAGTAAGCGAGAAGGGAAGGTCGTTCTGTACTCATCCCAACATGGTGCCATACATCCCATGGGCACGGTTGTTCACCCGGGATTACGGGTTTTATCGAGTTATTCACCTCTAGACCCGTTATATTTCGTTTAAAGCAGCGTCACCTCGTGCAGGGTGTGGCTCTTCACCACGTATAACGATTTTAGGCAATCAGTTTTATCGATAGCCTCTGGTCTCTAGCCTGAGAACTCGCCAACCAATTTCCTGACTTAGTTGTCCCGATACGTTTGACAGAATTTCTTTACTGGTAGGAAAAGGATCTGCCCTACTCAAACGGCAAATGAGTCTGTCTTCTTTAGCGGTTGTTTTTCTTGCCCTTTTTTTTATTTTGGGGTTTTCTATACTACCTGTATCATTAAAAACTTTTATTGCGCCATAGCATAGACCATCTTTTTTGAGCACTGCAGTTCCTTGGAGATGGAATCCATAGATGCACCTGCCGCACAGATGATGGCTCTCGATGAGAGAAACACTTATGCCGTTATTCGGCCCATTGTGCATACCGCTGGGATTTGGGGAGCTGTTTCTTTGCTGGCTACTCATGTAAACCATTTGAATGTTAGCGGCGCTGGCGTTACTTAGATCACTGAGAACATCGAGAAAATAGTTTCCTAAGTGGGCCTTTCTTAGATTGGCCAGGGCAGGGCAACTGCAAAGAAGTGAGTGACAGACTCGTCCTCCTCTTCGTCTCTACAGCTTCTGCAGAAGTCATTGTAAGGCAGACCGAGCCTTTGCGCGTGTCTGCCTATTATGCAGTGTTGTACTGTCCAGCTATCTCGTTGAGAGATACGCGGCAATCTTCCACCGCCTTGGATCTTATTTCGCTGGATATTAGGGATTTGATTGCAGCCTGGCTATCAATGTATATGACGATATCCTTTTGTGATACCGTATTAATCGACAGCCACGCTGTGGCTTGACGAATACCTGTAATTTCGGCTTGGAAGGCACTGTAGTGTTTCGGAAGACAGAAGGAGAGGTCCAGGTTCAGTTCTTCTGAAAAGACTCCGGCGTCCACTCCATCTGGTGTGATAGAACCATCTGTGAATATTGACAGTGATTTGTGTAGGACATTTTGTGAATCCCATTGGTTTCTGTCTGGTATTTCATGGGCGAAGCCTCTATCGAAGTTGATTTTCGTATGCATATAGTCGGTAGTAGTGGGCAGGAGGATCGTCTGCTGGCGTGTCCAGACGGTTGCCTGATCGTTGCCCCGTTGGTGGCATATTCTTTACTGACGATGTCTAGTGGAAGTAAGCTAAGCATGGTTTGCAGAGCGGCGCGGCGGTTGGAGATGTCCTCAGTGCGCCCGTGATGCACAGGCATGCCAAGCGCTAAGTCTTCTCTAAAGTACGAACTACATCCAAACAAAAGTGAAAAAAAGTACAAAAAAGTGAAAACATCGAAACTCATAGAAAACACACGCATATTTACGTGACATCTATGAGTAAAATCTGAACTAACAAAGCTTTGAGCTTTTTATTGTTTTTTTCATCGAAATGAAAAACATTGACAATACATCTATGAGTCAAATCTGAACTAATAAATCTAAGAGCTTTTAATTGTGAAACTCATAGGAATTATGTGATTTGAACGAGATCTGGCCGGAAGTCCGTAACGTTTTTTTTTGATTGTATTGGTTATAAGAACTTTGTGAAAATTGAAAGCTGGAACATGTTCAAGCTTTCAGCCACACACAAAATTTTAAATTGAGAGAAAATATACAGATAGAATTATCGGTCTTATAACCGCAGTATATATAAAGCCAGTGCATTATATTGGGTTGACGGCCCCATCTACAGCCCACAACCATTTTGCAGGAGTATAGAGCCACTAGGGATTTCCTACCGCGTTCTCTCCATAGGAGGGAGATTGGTTCGCCGATGTTTGGCTTGTCTAAGGCTTAAATAATCGATCGATTCTCGATATTGTTGAAGGTCCCCTCTATATCAATAAAGACAGCCATTGTGTATTCCTTGAGTGAGAGGGACCTCTCGATGGTACCAACAATCGAGTGAAGAGCAGTTTCGGTTGACTTGCCCTTTCGGTAGGCATGCTTGAAAACAGTGATCGGTCAACAGTGTCCTTGATGTGGATGTCGATGATCCTCTCGAGAGTTTTAAAAAGAAAGGAGGACAGACTAATTGGTCGGAAATCCTTGGGGTGTGTATGGGAGGTCTTTCCTGCCTTAGGGATGAAAACAACCTTGACCGCAGTACAGGATGATGCGATGCTACCCAGTGTTCTGCAAACCTACGAGGATATGCCTGAGAATGTCTTTGACAATATCAAATGCGTTCTGTAGTTGCGCCGGGAAGATGCCATCAGGTCCGGGTGACTTGTACATGTACGGTTCAAAGCTGTTGACGACCCACCTTAGCTTCTCCTCACAAATGGTTAGTGTGGTTGGAGTGACCGCCTAAGGGGTACCATTCCTGAAGTCAGGGTTACCAGTGAAGGGCGTGAAGCCAGGAAAATGAGTGACCATGAGCAAATCCAGTAATTGTTCCTCTGATTCTGCCCATTGGCCACTGGGGTTTTTTAGTACACTCGGTACAGTAGGCGATTTGGATAGGTCCTTTCGTAGTCTGGAGCCTTCGTTAACGCTGTTAACGTTCTCACAGAAATTACGCCAGGAGCTACGCTGTGCCTTTCGGACTTCCTTTTTAAAAAGCCTCAGAACTCCCAGTCCGTGTCTAGCTTCGAGGTTTTGGCTTTATTGAATGCCTTTCTGCTCTCGCAGCGAAGTTTAATTAGTTGCTTGTTCCACCACGGTGGTTTCTTGACCTCCCTCACTTTGGTGAGGGGACAGGATCCACTGAATGCCCCATTCAGGGGGGAGGTGAGCACATTGTTAAGCGAGTCAAGCTCTGTCTAGTCGTCGGGTGGCGAGTGTCTGCATTGAGCTACCTACGAAGATGTATTAAGAGGAAAAATATGCAGAGTACAATTTTTACCGTAATAAACACAAAATATTCAAAATTGCATGCGAAGTTTCTAAATAAATTTCCAAAGAATTTCTTATATCGGTCTCAACACTTAGTAAACTTTTTCCACCAAATACTTCGTGAGAAATTTTAACGGATCTACTTAATGTACAAAACATGCGCAAAGCTGCTGCAAAACTTCACTTCAAAGTTTGAATTCTTAAAATGTTTTTGTATTATAGAACACATTTTTTTTTATTTTTATGAGAAATAACTTTTTTTTGTGTCAAAATATTTTTTTTTTTTTCAAATTTTTAGTTAATTTTTTCAGTTATCCCAACAATTTGGAAAAGTGGAGTTGCCGGTTCTTACGTTGACACCTTTACTGCTGTTTATTTCATCAGTTCCTAATTGGGGATATAAGTAGTGATGAAACTATTTAATTATTTTTTTTTAAATACATACATATATGTATTTCATGGACTTGTTTTCTTTCTGCTTTAAACAATTTAAAATACAGTGAAATTCGCCTATAGCGACCTCGGTTATAACGACCATGCGGATATAACGACGCAAATTCTGGGTCCCTTGACTTTACACCATATTTTCCATACAAATTCATCCTGATATAGCGACCTCGGATATAGCGACGATTCCGTATATAGCGTCCGTTTTTTGCTACAATTTGAATATTTTCCGGATATAGCGACGAAATATAAAAAATAGCTATTTGCCTATGCAAAAAAATTGCCGTTGGTTTCGTTTGTTTAAATAGCGTTTGTTTTTTGCTAGAATTCAAATTTTTTCCTCCAGATATAGCGACGAAAAACAAAAAAAAATTATCTAGTTGCCTGAGCAAAAAATACAGTTGATTTCTTTTGCTTGTCCTTTTTCTTTGTTTTTTCTTCATACATAGCTAGTTGTTGCAAACTCAGAATCGAAGTTAAAACTATGTATTTTCAATTGTAGTTGATTCGAATGTTACTTTGAATCTTGCAGAACAAATTAAATTCGTTTGATTTAGCCGCATAATATTTAACTTATTATATAGTGACATTAATGACCTAAATCATTTTTTTGTTATAGATGGATTTTTTATTACATTTGTTATTACAGGTTTTCTTTATAACTTTGTCTGAATAATAAAACTATGAATATAGCATCTGTACCGTGTAGGTACATATCTACCTACTAGTAAAGAATAATTTTTTTTGTAATTTGTCTGACCATCGGTTATAGCGACATTCGGCTATAGCGACCATTTGAGCCCGGTCCCTTCACCGTCGTTATATCCGGATTTCACTGAAATTTTCGGTTAAGAACTCTTCTTCTCGAGAGGAGTCCATCTTGTCTCGAAGGAAAACCACAACACAGAAAAGCTGTTCCTGTGTGCAGCAGTGTTGCCAGAAATTTTCTAAGAGAATATGCCAAATTACGAAAAAAATAAGCTAAATTGTATGGAGGAATTAAGCAAAATATGCTAACGTTTAAAAACAACCTTTTTATTACAAAAAAAAGGAATAAATATAAACACAACATGATGTTTATCTATAATAAGGAACAAAAAGGGAATTCAGTATTTTGTAATGAAATTTACATTATTCAAAAGCACGTCAATTCGGTAGATACAGAACTAAAACTAAAGTCCGTATATGACTCTATATTTTTCTCTGTGTCATACGGGCTTAAGGTCATCATCTTCCCCGTCTTCGTCATTGTACTGATATTTTGCCGAGTCTTTATTTTTTATTCAACAATTTTCTTGTATTACCGAACAATTAAAAAACTGTCAGACACTTGACAATTGACAGCTGATTTGAAATTTGTCTTTTCCATTTTTACTGCGAAAGTAAATGAATAGACCTCTAGGTAGGTACTATTGAGAAGCTTTGATTTCATTCAATTGAATAATTGTCATTCACATATTCAGTAATGCCAAATACAGAAAATGTTGATGAATGCATATACCACGAATATGTTCACGATGGGTATAAACATAAAGTTTTTGATTTTTCTTTATGTTGAATGTTGAAAATATGCTAGATTGCATATAGCATATTTTATTTATACTAATATGCAATTTAAGGTTTAAATATGCTAGATCTAGCATGAAAAATGCTAAAATGGCACCACTGGTGTGCAGAATGTCGCATCGCATCTCGCACTGCTTTCTGTATCGCTTCTCGCCTCGATTTTCGCTTATAGTTTTCCTTAAACAAAAAAAAATTCAGTAAAAAATGTTTAGCGCAATTATGAGCAGACGTTGGTAATAAATAAGGTAGTAAAATCAATAATCATACCATTGTCATTACCAATATGATTACCGGCGATGGAAGTCCAGATGCTGGAAAAACCCAGTGAGCGATAGCGTGAAGGTTGCCAGCGTTCGAATTCCGTGCGCCCTGCTGAATGACGTGCCTCTAAAATGCAGCTGAAATTGCATTACCAGATAATTTTATTCAAGTGCTTGCGCCAGTGTATAAAGTAAAAAAAATTGCGCATTTTTGAATGTTAATTGTTCGTTCGTATAATAATATTGTTTTGCGTGTTTTCCGTTTTATCATGTAGTGAAAGGAGCGACAACGACAGTAGCCGATTATAGTTATTTTACTAACTGTAGCTGCCCGGCTTTTCCTGTGCTCAGGAATTGTCTATGAGGACAATGCAAATCAATGTTTTAAATTTAAACTTTAGGTTCCACGAGTTCGCAGTTTTTTTTATTGTAAATTCCACGCCCCTTTGCCCGCTCCCGCCCATAGTTTATACAATGCTTTCTAAATGCCGCAGTACACGGCATGTAGCAATCCACATACGTATGTAGCTTTGACGTCACCAGATGGTGTACACATATTGGTACACATTTCGTATGTAGCGCAGTGGCTACATACGGGAAAATTGTGCTAGTACACGTCATGTAGCTTTCATATTTACATGTGTAGCAAGTGTGGTTACATATGATGTGGTTACATATGAAATGTATACATATAATAATGTCTAGTACACGGTATGCCAATACTACAAAAGGCATATAAGTTGATTCCTATCATCGAAGTGTGGACAAACCGAGCACACAACAGCTGCAGCTACCACCTTACACAGTTCCTGTCTGGACACGGCGGCTATCGGAAATACTTGCACCGATTTGGATACGATAGCTCACCCCTTTGTCCAGAATGCTCAGAAGAAGAAAAAGATACCGAACACGCTGTGTTCTATTGCGAACGCTTTCAAAAAATGGAGAAATAACCTGCCCAGTCCGCCACTAATTATAAACGAGATGGTGAACTCAGAGGATACCTGGACGGAAATCAGCACACTAGTTATTAGTGTACAAAATGAGCTGCGACGAATAGAAAAAAGAAGGCGAAAAGAAACAACAAACATTGTGACTAGAGCATAAATTGCTAACCAGCCCCCAGAAGTAATACCTAACGGCAGTCCCGCGGGGAGAGTGGTTGAAGGACGTAGGGTGTGGATTAGTATGTAAGGCGCACTCCTGGCATCGATTATTCGGGTTTGCGAATCGTGCATGTTGGTAGCATGGGCTACCGCATCTTTAGAAGACACATCCGTTGGCGCAACCAAAAAAAAAAAAAAGTACACAGTATGTAACACAGCGCGCACATATCGTATGTGGACATAACAATTTCAAATATTTATGTGGTTTTCTAGTACACGATATGCAACCACATTTATTACGGACTTCTGCTTTGGCCGTTGGTTATTCGTTTCATATGACGCTATCTGCAGTTTTATTTCTGTCTGTCCATATAATGTGCACTTATGTTGCTGTTGTTAGTTTGAGTCTTGCTCTAGAAATGTAGGTACATACCTACTCTAATTGTTTTATTGCTTTGGGTGTATTTAAATTATGGCGTCGCGTTCGCAAATAGCAAAATCTACAAATTTACAGGGAATTCCAAATTAACAAAGGAACAACTTTATTTTCCAACATTTTTATTTTATACATTCATTTTTACAATATCTATTTCTTGGAAAGAAATACGAATTTTACAAAATACAATAATTGAGAAAATAATTAAATTGAAACAATTTTTATTCCAAGAATTACAATTACATAATTGATTAAATGATTACCTATCCCATGCTGCTCGTACAAAACACAAACTGAAAATGTACATTGAAAAATTATGTCTGTATACGAGCCGTATGGTGCCTCAAGAATTCGTTTAGGCACATATATTCTGCCCTATCGAGGTATCCGATCGGGACGGAAATTTCTCCGCAACGCATACTCCGTCGGAGGCTCAAATTACATTCAAGGTATCCGTATCCGTCTTCGGAAAGAATAATTAAAATGCGATTTGACATGTTGTTGTTTCGTGCTACATCGGGGTTTTCCTATTTAGTGCTTGTTTTTTCGTTTGCTTTTCTGGAAGCTCTGGAAACACAAATTTAAGCAATAAATACAAAAAAATACGTTGCTAAAATGTTTTTTTTTTGCTTTCATTTATCAATACTTCACTGCAAATCGTAAACAAATTTCGCAACCAAATCCTGTTGGAGCATATCGGAAGAAATTCTGAATTCTGACTGAATCTGTCAAAAATGTCAGTAAAAACGCACATAATCACACTGAAACAAAACGCCAATGAGCGACTCTTTTCACAAAGAATACACCTACATGGCATGTAGCCATTGGGATCATAAACTGACGTAAAATGTAGGTCAGTACGTTTGTGGCTTTCTACATGCGGTGTAATACGGCCTTAAAGCAATAAACGTCTATTTACCAAATGACGTAAATGTCAAGATATAGTGTAATTTTAAGATTTGGGTGTTCAGCGCCATCTATCGGACAACTTGAAAAATGTTGATCCAAGCTAAGCGTACACACGAGAATTGCGGTGCGTGTGTTGCATTGCGGGTAATGCGGGCAGATGACAAAATCAAACCTATCTTGTGAAATGTAGAGGTCCAACGTAGGCAAGATTTTGCGGTAAATGAGTATGTACTTTGCGATGCCCCAAAAAATGTGTGTCAAAAAAGCTGAACTGACTTAGTCTGCTCTCACATTGAGGCAACAATCAATAAGCAACTGGCAATAGGAAACACACAATATTATCGCTCACAGTTATTTTACATTCAATTAAATTAGAGGTCTCACATCAAAGCAACTCAACATCGCTCGAACGAAAAATGTTGCTGACTGCTTCAATTATTATCGCTAGCGATACACAGCGCATGTTTAAAAGCAACTTAATATTGCTTCCTAGTAGCAACATTTGTGATTATTGACACATTTGCGCATATTACGTTCTATAAAGTTTTGAAAAATATCCCTGATAGCTAGAAATTTCAGGCATGTTGCTTCGATGTGAGAATAGGTTAAAATAAAATTGCGTATTGCTTATTGACAGTTGCTAGTTGCTTAGTTGCTTATTGACAGTTGCTGGTTGCTTAGTTGCTTATTGCTTGTTGCCTCAATCTGAGAGCCGCATTACACTTGCGGGCACGAGTACGATAACTCAGGCGCCGAAAATTTTACTATGCGAGGGGGGTTCTATCTCGCTATGTTTAGACGGTAACTACAAGAAATTTGATATTCATCAAATTTTCTATCAACCACAAATTTCTCGTTGATACGTATAAAATATTCGGGCGCATCAAATTAAAAAATGTATAACATCGTTTTTACTGTAAAATAACGACTTTAGAGCGAAAATGGGGCAACATTTTTCAATTGATACTCATAATACCAAATTATCAATGAGTTGATAGATCTTATCAAGTATCAAATAATTGATATTTGATAGCCATAATAGGGCTGTTAAAATGAAAAAAGAATATATATTGAAAAACAATGGCAACACTTACAATAAAGGACTTAAGGATTTTTGAAAGCCAAAAATCTGTTCTTTCATGTTACATATTTTTAAATCAATTTATACCCATCTATTGCTAATAGTTTTTGAAAAAAAAAAAAAAAAAAACTTCATAAATGATTGCTTCACAAGTTATACTAGAACTTTACTTATGGAAGGAATTAGCAATCTTACTCTCAAGAACATATCACTTTATGTTGTAGACATACACTCCGCGCCACTTGAATATCACACCCCCTAAGGTCGGTTTTCCATTGCCCACTGGTCACAAACCAAGTATGCGAGAGACCTAATTTTTTTTTTAAATTAAACTTAATTTAATTGTTGTGATTTGACCAGAAGGAAGATTTAAAACTAAAGCTTTAAGTATTAACAAAAATTTGTTAACTAAAAACAGGAAAAAGGTGGGTCCTTAATTTTGTGCCACTTGAATAGAACACCTAAACCGAAAAATCATTTTAGAGAATTCTACTTCTTTTTAACACAAACTTATTGCAAACTTTTTTCGGGTTTCCGGTTCAGATTTTTGGATAATTCACATTTTCGAGGTTCACATTATCGACTATCAAGAACTGGTTTTGAGTTCACATTTTAGAGTATGCAATGCTAACTTTCGATTGGGATTCGTATTTTATTCATTTCTTCCCACATTCTCAGTTTCGATTGGATCGAGTCAAATGTCCAATTCTATTTTAGCAAACATTTTTAGTCGAAAGCTCTATTTAAAAATGTAAATGTAAAAATTGTTTTTGCATAAATCGAAAGATATGTTGCTTACTTTTATCCACTAGCCATGCCCGCTGCTCCGCTCGCCGATCTCTTTTCTTTTAATTAAAATTAAAATTTGACAGCCATATGGGCATACTTCCCCGGTTTAAAATCCGGACAGTATAAGTTCATTCATATTGTAGGTATGCTTTGAAAAAAAAAAAAAAAAAAAAAAAAAAAAAAAAAAAAAATAAAATAAACTTTATTTTAATTATCATATAAATAATTATTTACGTTTGTTTATATTTTTTCGTCTTTTTTAAACTTACACACTCGAACATGCAACATATAGCTGTCCATGTGAAAAACATGGCTGTCGGATGTCAAGTCCGGAAATTACCGAGTAGTCCCAAAGATAGCCCCGTTTCCTCTTACCCCAGCCTCTCTCTAAGTAACCTATACTGTTCCGAAGGATGTAGTCAGAACAATATTGAAAGAATTTTTAAAATCTGCAAAATAGTTCCAGAGTTAGTCCCTACCACCCCTTTACCCCTCCCCCGTCAGCAACTTAGTCCTTACGTAGCCTGAACGTTGTCACCATGTCAACGGTAAAATAAATTTTAAAATCGGCCTAGTAGTTCTAAAACTACACTAAAACCTAAACCTAATCTATACATGAGAAATAAAATACATTATGTTAAAAAAACTAATAAAATATGGCTTACACTGACACCCTTACGGGGTAAACATCGCACACAGGTTAATTATATTTCTTGCGTTGTGCTATTATTTTATTGTATTGTGATTAAAAATGAACCAGCTTGCAAACTTTTAAAGTCTTAAGTCAATTGACATAATGGGTGGTATGCAAAATGCTTTCGCTCAGTCTCAAATCTCACTTTCTATAGCTTTAGCTCGGATTCGTATGCAAAAAGAAAATGAGACAGATCTCAGAGACTGAGCGTTTGCTAAACTAATGAGACAGATCTCATGTTTTGATTTCTCGTATGCAAAAAACATGGCAGTGTCTCACAACAATGAGGTAAAGCTCATGAAAAGTCGAGACTAGAAATTTGTTGTCTCATTAGGTCAAATGGGTGTGTATTTGGACGTTCTCGGTGCCACTGCACAAAATCGGGACTTGAAAAGTCTTAGATTTAATCCGGTACAAATTAATTGAATAACTGATCACTTTCCAACAGAGAGGAATTCCGTGAAGGGAAAATAAGTAATTCTGTATTACCAAAAATTCTGTCGATATGATTAAAATTGTTTTTTTTTTTCTGTTTTTCAAAATTCTGGAAATGCAAAATTCTGTATTTAATTCATTGCAACTTCTGTAATTAGGAAATTATGAAACAGTTTCCAAAAAAAAAATAAATTTTTTATTTTAACTGAATTATGAATTTAGGTATTTAAATATATGTATTATATGTCGGTATATTCATCAAAAATAGCAGAAACATAACCGAAACCCAAACCAGTAAACAAAAGCATAATACAAAACTAAGTTATTTGTCATTCTTCTCAGAAAACCAGTGTGACTTAAATACATTCCTTTTCTTATAATTCGCTTAGTTTGTTTGTTTCTGATGATTGTTTTTCACTTCTTCCCTAATTTTTCCCCATTTTGAACCCTTTCCACTTCCGATTTCAAAAATAGAAGCACTTTCCATAAATCATCTATCAATTTTTATAGATCAAAATTCGGGCGAATATTTTGACAGCGTTTTCTGACCATGAATATAAGTTTGTTGTATTTTCAAGTTCCAATTTTTTGAATGTCGATATCATTACCAAAATAACTACGCAGACATTTGCAACAATAGCCTTCCACATTAAAAAAGAAAAAAAGAGAGTAATGATTTTGAAATTGTTTATTATGTAAAATAGAGAAGTAGCAGTTTTATATAGGATGTACCTATTTTCCATTATTTTCCTTTGAAACTCTTCGTACTAAATGGTCCCAACCCCTCTTTTTTAGTTCCGACATTTCAAAGTGGCATATCAAAGATTTTAATAAAAGTTAATAAGTTAATTAAAAATAATAAAAGACGTTGGCCACGCCCCAGGGCAGTACAAGTACAAGTACTGCCCTAGTACAATTTCATAGTCATGTATAAGGCATGAGCTATACCCCTTGCTAGAGAGCGAGGCCTATGTAACACCTCTCATGTTCAAGAACACTTATGTTCCCGCGATTTTGGGCAACCACAGCCACCACGATACTCCTACTAGGGGGCCTACTCCTAGACAGGCTGCGCTAAGACGACTGATGACAAGTCACCAGAAAACCGACCTAACACAGGGGCTCCTGTCTCCCGTGGTACCAGAATATAGCTTCCGGTGGAGCTTCGCAGCCGTTAAGGCTACTTCGAGATGGACTCCTTATAGCCCGAGGCCTGGCAACCTCATGCACGAATGCTAACAACAAAAGAAAGACAACCTAAACATCAGCTACTCTTGGCGCCAGCCGGCGCCTTCTAAAAGCTTCATGAGCAAACTTACCAACGTTTTCAGTAGTGTCTCTTGTAGATAAGACCCTACTGAAATCACGAGTGTTAACTCCCCACTCAATGCCCATAGCAGGGAGGTCCCTGATATCAGCATAGAGCGGACAGCAACACAAAATGTGCTCCCAGTCTTCACAGGGCTCACCACATGCGCACAACTCAGAACTAGCCAGACATCTCTTACGCAAAAATGCATTGAGAGAGCCATGACCAGTCATGAGGAAACCCATGTACAGTGAAAAGCCCTGTTCAAACCGTACGGCAGCCAATGAGACATCAGGAAGAAACTCGAAAGTTACCCTTCCAGTCCCACTGGCGTTCCATCTCTGTTGCCACACAGACGAAACTTTATCATGCAACAAATTCTTCCACTCACGGGCACTCAAGCCAGCCACCTGCTCACCACTAACCCAGTCAGATGATGACAGAGGTAAGCCCTTCTTGATCTTGTAGGCAATTCCTTTACGAATCACCTCAAGATCCAAAGGGGGAACCCCCAGCAGCACCTGTAGGGCATCAGTAGCGACGGTACGGCATACCCTGAGCGAACTTAGCAGGATTACTCTCTGACAGGAGAGAATCATGCTTCGTCCAGCCACTTTTTTGACGACGTCACCCCATATCGGCGCACCAAAAGTTGCACAAGCAACAAATAGCCCACCGTATATAGTGCGCACCGCTCTTCTTGAAAGGCCCCACTCACTCTTGAGTACTCTGGTTGTCATGGGGGCTACAGCCATGAGCTTCTCCTTCACCCGGGTAAGGTGAGGCATGAAGTTCATCCTTTCACCAATTGTTATCCCCAGATACTTGACTTCCGTCTTGTATCTAAGGCTAACTCCGCCAGCTCTGACAGTCGGAGGTCGGGTAGATGAGAGTCTGCCTTTAAGCAGCATCATCACCGTCTTATACGAAATGAACAATAAGACGTGTTGCCACTGCTCTCCTCAATAGTGTCTGCACCACTGATGACGTCATCGACTTAAGTCTGCTCCTTGATTATAGTCGCTGCTACGTGTTGCCTCGTCGTTTGCCAGTTTTAAAAGAATTGTGAGGTCCCAAACGTCACCGTTTCCAGGCGAAAGTGTTTACCTGTATTCCGAATGGCGTTTACGACGATTTAAAACACGCCAATGTGAATTAAGAATTACGAATGGCGTTTCTTCGTCGTTAAATGTATTGGAGAAAGGGTGTGGTACCACCCATAAAAAATTTTTAAAATTTTATATCTGGAAAAATTGATTTACAAAGGAATCGACATTGCACACAATGCAAGATGTTTTGTTTACAACCAAGTAGTTAAAAAATCACGCGTTCGCTTGCACGCAAGCGAAAAACTTGCAGATGCTTGCTGCAAGTGATTTAAAGTAATTATTGGCTTGCAAGCAAACGCTTGCGTGAACTAGACACACTGTGCAAGTGTTCCTGCTGCAAGCGTTTGCATGGAAGCATATCACTTGAAGCAATCGCTTGCATGCAAGGACTTTTCAGGTCGTCACACCGTGCAAGTTTTGCTTGCAGCAATCATTTTACTTGCTGCGAGCACTTTCATTGCATGTTGTGACGGCACCTTTAGAAAAACGATTTTTGTGGAAAAATGAAAAAACTTTAATAAAAAAAAAGAAAGAAGAAACGACACAGTTGCTTAAAGTTGTTATCGTAACCAATTCTTCTTTGCGTATACTGTTTTTTTTTCACGAACGTTAACAACAGTAAGTAAAACAGGTATAATGTGCCAAACAAACAAACAAAAATAAATTTAACTACATTATGTACGTATTTATAAAAAAAAAAACACCGAAAACTCACTAGGCTAGACTGTTTTTGTAACAAAAAGTGCGCGCAAAATATTTAGCAAATGCTCTGAGTCAACAAAATAGCATGGCGCCGCTTTTCGAAGATGTCAAAAGTTGGAGTTAACTCAAATAAGTTTTTATTCATACGAAGTTTTGCAATTGCTTCGAATTTGACATTTATTCTTCTTCCTCGTCATCTGTGGATCTCGATTCTTCTTTGATATGTTAATCTGCTTTCATGTTTCTGAAATAAAAATCTCATGTGCCCATTGGAAATGCACATCTAATCACAAACTATCAATAAAATGGAGTCTTATGCCAAGAGGAAGAGATTTTCATAAAAGAATATCGTAAACACTAAACTGTCTTTCGGTTGTGATTGTGGTAGCTCGCGGAGGAATTAACTATGATTTCTGCTATTAAGAATACACAAAACAGATTAAGAATACACCCTAGCGACCTTTATAGACATGGAAGGGGCCCTTAACAGTGTAGGTAATGATTATAGACTAGCACCTGGGCCAAAATGTGTGGTCTTGGTGTCAACCCGAGAAAAACCAAACTGATGCTCCACCCCTAAAACAAAAATACCCGATTTTACACATTCTCGCCTAAGCGGCCAAATGCGTTTCTCTGCAACCTGCAACCAAAACTAACCCTTTGGATGTACACAGCCGTGGTACAACCAATCCTCACATATGTGTTAATTAATTGGTGGCCGTCACTGAAAAAAGCTTACAACATAGCCAAACTCAACAAAGTCCAAGGAACGGAATGGACTAGTACCACCCTCAACAGATTACATTACTCACAAAATAAAATATTGGTTACAACGACTGAAATCGACTCAGCTGTTGGTTCGCCAGAATTTTTTTCTAAAACGGTAAACTTTTTATGTAGATATCTGTAGATGCAATGTACCTATGTACGCAGAATTTGGATACATATGTTACAAAGCTTACCGTTTTTTGACATGTTATAATTTTTGTTTTTGGTTTTGAGTTTTTTCAACAGTATAGGTTGGGAAATTACTTAGTGGACATTTTGTTGTGTGACGATTGGTCGTAGAAGTTTAATTTTATTCGGTTTGCATATATACTTTTATTTATATGTATGTCAAGAACAAATAAGAATTATGAAAAGAAAGGTCCTTTACTTGAAAACAGATTAATTTACATATGTACCTTGATATCGGTTATAGCGACCTATCGCTTATAACGACCAAATTCGCTAGTCCCTTGAAGGTCGTTATAACCGATTTTGACTGTACATTGCGAATTACAAAAAAATCTCCCTCCGAATACGTCTTCATGGGATTGCTCCGCTCGAGAAAATACCTCTGGTTATATTCCTGCGACCGAGCAATAGCTTAGAAAGCAGACCACTTCATTCCTTCCAAATCACGTTTCGAAGCTTCTTCATTCTTTTCCTCGTTGTATTCTGTCAACTCATCTACCACTGCTCCATACGCAAAGGGAATTTGCTAGGCGTCTGTTTCGTGGTGGAATGTATGTACAGTGTTATTCAGACTATATTCAACTGTACTCAACTTATTGGAGCAATCAGCGTCACTAATAGGTTCGCACACTCCACTTGGCCATTCGCCTGTGGGGAAGCCACAGCGACCTTAACATAACATAACATAAGAAATATTATGCTTCAACAAATATGCATCAAACTCACGAGCCACGATAAGTTATGATACGCATCAGGCTTTGAGTTGTTTTTTACTCAACGTTAGTATCAGTGAATTACAATCCGTAACTATTTTGAATGGAATATTGTCTAAATAGACATCGAAACGATGTAAGGCATATAGGTGTAACTGCTAGGGTCTCGAGTTCAAAACTGTGGTATCGTGCCTCGGCCGCAGTCGTGGCCTTAGAAAAATACATGACCGGATGCAACTTACCATCCGCTTGCCGCTGCAGGATACAGTTAGCCACTGTTACAGCCTTCTTTTTAATTCATTGAATGCGCACTCACATTCGTCGCTAAAAATGAACCTCATCATGAGTCAATCGCTGCAATGGTTTCGCAATCATGGCATAGTTTGGGATACATTTTCTAAAATATGAAAACAATCCCAAAAATGTATTCACTTCCCTTTGGTTCGTGGGTACCGGATACGCTCGAATAGCTTCTATATGTGAATCACTTGGACATACGCCCTCTGAGTTGATACGGTAACCAAGATACTCAATATCTCTATAGCCAAACTTACACTTATTCAACTTCAATTCTAGGAGTCACAGTCAATTCAGGAATCACATGGCAGGACCACATGCTGCTAATGCTCATGACAACCGCGAGGACATCAACTTCCCAAAACTCCTTTTGTTACAGGACAAGCCAACTTTGGAACTCAATTCCTGGGGATGTATTTCCAGAAGTATACAATATGCAGCAATTTAAGTGCAGAACTAACACACATCTGCAAGCATCTCGGGGCGCTGTTGAATAATTTTTTTTTTTTTCCTTTTGGGGGGAGGAGAAATGCTTTCGCACCATAAGGAGGCCTGTATGCGTTGACCATCCCCGTGTGTCCGGCTATCTCAGTATGCTTTCGGGGAGTACGGACTAAAACTCCTCCCAACCTTATGGTTTCTGACACACCCCCCTGGGACCGCTCTTCGCATTACTTCAAGGGGGCTGTAATCATACACCCTTTCGGGCTCACGTGCTTTCCCGGTATTGTTCTTCTTCTCTTTTCTTACTTCTGAGAATATCTTCCACAAACTGGCAAATTTTTCCCCAATTCGAGTCGCTCGTCAGCATTTTCTCGACTATGTTTTCTGGGTTGAAGGCACCAATGCTGCTTTCCAGGACTGTGCGTTGGGCTTCCCATCTTCTGCAGGCAAAAAACGTGTGTTGTGCGTCGTCTGTTGGAGAGTCGCCGTACTGGCAGGATGGGCTATCCGTTTTGCCAATCTTATGGAGAAAGGCGTTAAAATTTCCGTGTCCGGTGAGGAACTGGGTGACGAAGTAGTTGACTTCACCGTGTTTCCGGTCGTTCCACTCAGCCACATTTCTTATCAGCCTCGCTGTCCACCTTCCTCTGCTTTCCGAGCTCCAGCGCTCTTGCCACTTCCGTATCGTTTCCTGCTCTGCTTGGTCGATTGCCGCATCCAGTCCAATTTCCGCCTTGTTGTCGTGGACGTACTTCCTTTGTGCCGCTAGGAGATCGATGGGAGTCACTCCTGCGACTACAAGGACGGCTGGTTCCGACACCGTTCGGTAAGAGCTAGCAACGCGTAGAGTTCTACGTCTTTGTACTGCCGCCATCTGCTTCCGGTACTTTTTTTGCCGGAGCGCGTCTGCCCAAATCTCACTTCCATATAGGAGAATGGCATGCGTTGTCGACATTAATAACCTGCGCTTGCTTGGCGTTGGACCACCTATGTTCGCCATTAATCTACTGAGTGATGTTGTAACTCTAGAGGCTCGTTCCGTTGCGGACTTTATCTGTTGCCAGAAAGTTAGTTTTGTGTCCAGCCTCAGTCCCAGATACCTCACCGCATCCTTGCTCTTAATGGTTTCAAAGCCAATTCGGAAGTCGATTTGCGTGGGGATTCTCTTCTTCGTCAGAAGGACTATCTCTGTTTTTTCTGTTGCCAGACTAAGTCCGTGCTAATCCATCCAAAAGGTTGTTCGTCGCATAACTTGGTTCAACTTTCTTTGCGCGTTTTCAGAGTCTCTTGCCGTTATCACTGCCGCAATGTCGTCTGCGTAACCAACGAGGAAGGTGTCTTCAGGCATCTCCATCCGCAGTATGTCATCATAGGAGATATTCCAGAGGTCTGGTCCCAAAATTGATCCCTGTGCTGCTCCAGATGTTATTTCCTTCCTTCGTGGGCCTTCTGTGGTCTCGTAAATCAGCTCTCGATCCCTGAGATAATCCTTCACTATATTTAATAGATACGATGGGATGTTGAATCTATTTTCTAACGCATTTAGTATATCGCTCCACCTAGCTGAATTGAATGCATTTCTTACGTCCAGGGTTGCCAGCAAAACGATCTTCTTAGAGCGGTGGCTTCCCTGTTGGGCGGTTTGGGCAGCCTTCATCACTTCTTCAATGGCTCCGACCGTAGAGCGTCCTTTTCTGAACCCATACTGCCTTCCTGCCAAGTCTCCTGCTCTTTGTACTGCATCTGTGAGTCGTGATTTCAGCAACTTTTCCATGAGCTTCCCCGCAGTGTCCAGCATACATAAGGGCCTGTACGCAGATGGGGAGTCTGGGTCTCCTTTTCCTTTGCTGATCAATACCAATCTTTGTTTTTTCCAGTTCTTTGGGAAGACTCCTTCTTCAAGACAACTGTTGTACATGTTGAGCAGCAGGTACATGTTGGCTGTTGAATAATGTCATCCATATATATGTAGATGATAGTAAGACCACTGTCAACCAAATCCCTAAAAATATTATGAATGTACCTTTGGAAAACAGCTGGTGCGTTCTTCAACCCGAAGGGCATACGAAAATACTCAAATTGGCCATATGGAGTAACGAACGAAGTATGTTTTATGGAATCGGGTTTTTCTCATGAAACGGCAATCGGCAAATGCGCATCATGTGACAACCTAATATGCATTTCGTAGTCATATCGTTTCAGTTCGACTACGTTTGGTTCTAAGTAATTATCTAGAACAACATCAATTTATGCTTCGGAACAGCCAGCGTTTATCCAGAACAGGATTAATATCTACTCCGGCTGACATAACATCTACTTCGAAGATTACAGAGTTTGGGTTAATTTTACATAAGTGTATACTGTTATTAATGTTTGTTGGCCTAGGCCACTGTATTTTGATCTCACAGCAACGTTTTCAAATTACGGCACATCAGATTTACGGACAAAATTAGTTGGAATGCCGGTATCGAAAAGAGACAAATAAACTTTTTTTAATTTTACACACTTACACTTGTTTTAGTTTCGCGTTAAAATACACCACATCTGAGTTATTAATTTCTTTTAAATTACAACATAGTACATAGGTAGTACGGCTATTAGCCGTTTTTTATTATCAGCTATGATCCATATAGATCATCGATTTACATGCACTTACAACAACAACATGTGATTCTGCTTTTCATCGAGATCACGAAATATGATCTGAAAATTAATTCAACTATTTCTCGTTGTTGTTTCGTGGCGTTGTTTATTTCATTCACTAAAGGTTGGTGTCCCTGTAAATTATAGCCACACAGTAATGTTGCCAGACCAAAATGTGAACCACAATTAACAACACAAAAAATCAATTAGCATTTTTTCAAATTCGAATAAGTTACTACTCCGATTTTCGAGATGTTTTGTTTCGCTATATAGCACAGAAATATAAATGGAAATATTAGCAGTACAATACGGTTAATTATGATGCATATTTGAACATAGTTTCCCCAAAAAAAATATTCAATGCTAAATGTATGCAGATTTGTATCCATATGGTAACACCCCGACACAACAAGCGAAATGTCAAACTCAAATATGAGCAAGTGCAATGGAAAAATCATCGCATTGTGACGTCACATTGTACCGTGTGGCTGCAAGATGGCTGGTAGCAATACGAAATTTGTCATAATTTGTATTGGATTTTATATGTGTGTTGCCACAACTCAATCAATGATCCAGTTTGTTTTATTTTCATGATCTGATCCGGATCAGATCACGCTGATAATAAAAAACGGCTAATGTATATCTCTTTTTCAGTCCGCACTTATCTTATTTGTACCTTTTTCAAAAGTGACTTTTCTTTAAACAACGGACGATCTTAGATGGGCTCATCAGAGGCTAGATTACAAGTTAGACTTTGAGGATTATTTTTCTAAGTAAAACTGAAGGGAATGCAAAAAAGAGGGCCGAAAAATGTTCGACTTAGAGGGATACGACGTATTAGATTATAGTTTCCAGTCCAGGAGTTTCCATATCTACAAACTTCCAAAATATGTAATCGCAGTAGAATCAAGTAGCTATACTATTTAAAAAAAAATTTAAATAAAAAGAGGTTCCCGGATTCAGAGCAAAACTTCTAGTATCTACATAAAGTTAAGTGTGTGTACTAAACAAATTTCCAAATTCATCGAAGTAGAGTAGACTAATTGAATATCAACAATTTTAAATATATACCTAACATTTTTTTAACGATTTAGACATGTAAATGACATGCTTTAAAAATATGTTTTTGCTACTAAAAACCAATCAAACACATTCGAGAAAAGAAGAGAAATTCGAGTTATATATATATACGGCGCAACAGGCGGTAGACACCCAAGGCCTAGCTTCTCGCAACCATTCGTTTTGTGTGAGTTTCTATTTTTGGAACGAATGGAAGGGACCTACAATTTTATGCCGAGTCCGAACGGCTGAATTGAGAAGCTTTTTTCAGGACAGTCATACTCTCGGATGTTTGTCAGACGTTCGCGAGAGGTGGCGCAGTAGAAAAAACCTTAAGATGTAATTTGTGTTTTTCCGGGGATCGAACCTGGGATCCCTCGCACAGTAGTCCAGCACACTAACCACTGCGCTACTGCGCCCACAGAAATTCGAGTTATGAAGGCAAAATCCATGAAAATTAAGTTGACAATGCAGGGTTCTCAATAAAACTACGGGTAAAACTACGGACTTAAAGAAGTTCGAGTTATAGAAGTTCGACTGTTAGGTATTCTGGATTTCGTGATAGGTATATGTGCTATGATTTATGTAAATATTTGATCGCACAATAGTCCATGTTCCAGTCGTAGACCAAGAATCCTACTTTTATATGGAGTTATATGATCAACAAGTTTTCTTCTAGATTCAGCATTACAGTAGATTGACACTTCAGATCCAAACGATTTACCAGTGGATTTAACTAATATTAATCTAGTTTTGACAGGCGTATATTATTATTATTTATTAGGAATATATTTTTACAAAGGCGATATAGAAACTTCGAACAGCAAAAGAAAAACTAAAATAAACTTTAACACCACAAATTACTAAACAGAAATAAGCACATGACATATTCAAAAATAGCGGTAGTACAATTGGTCTGCTCTGGAACGTCGTCATATTCACTTTTTTCTGTCACCTTTTGCCTTTTGGAATAACCGTTAGATTTTACAACCAAAATACAAAAATAAAAAAAAAAATCATATTTTCGAATACAGTACTATGTACCAGGATAATGTGAACTAATTAAAACATAAGCAATTCACATTTTCGATTCACATTTCTGCATATGAAAAAATTCGTGCAATTCATGCTTTTTGAAATTATCTATAAATTGATTTTTGAAAAATAAAAGAAAAGACACAAAAACATTAATTTAACGATGTTCATATACATATTTATGTATATTAACGTATTTTTTAGAACCATTTAGTTTCGTACATTATTCAGTTTATTGATCATTAGGGTGTGTCACTTTAGTATGGCGGAAAAAAAAGTTGTTAATTGTTTAATCTAATACCTGCCAAAAGTTGAATTAGGATCTTAGGCTTCAGAATATATAAAAAAAGTTGTGATTTTTATGAACTTTTGGCTCCCTCAAACCAGCTGAAGTTTCGGATAAAATGTTTTTTTAGTACTTTGTTGGTTTATTGTTCAGATAGTGTTTAATGTCAATTTTTGTAAAAAAAATAATTGAAATCGTTAAACATAAATTTCTTTTAGGAAATAAAACAAAAAAACATAGATATAGCTTAATGCATTTATTATTTATTATTACTAGCTGTAGCTACCCGGCTTTGCCCGTACTCAGGAATTGCCTATCACGACAATCTACATCAATGTTTTAAATTTTAAACTTTAGCTCGTACGAGTGTTGAGCAATAACGTTTGCAGTTTTTTATTGGAAGTGCCACGCCCCTTTTCTCTATCCCGCCCATAGTTTTTTTAGTGCTTTCTAAAGGCAATAAACCTATATTTACCAAATTTCAAAGCTAAAGCTGCCGCAAATGTCAAGATATAGTGTAATTTTAAAATTTGGGTGTTCAGCGCCATCTATCGGAAAACTCGAAAACTTGTGATCCACGTGCACTTTTTACTTCCTAACAGATATTGTGTAGGTTTCAGCTAATCGACCGATTACTTTTCGAAATATCGGGAAAAAGTGTTTGCAATGTTTTTTTTTTGTATGGGAGGTGCCACGCCTCTTTGTCCAATTTTGATCAAACTTCACAGAAAAAAAAACTCCCCGATGAATACTTCAGATGGTCTGAAAATTTGAGCTAAACTGGTTCTGTTGTCTTCGAGATATCAGAATTTGTATTTTTTTTATGGGGGGTGCCATGCCTCTTTGCCCAATTTTTTCCCCCTATCTTCTTCTTTGGGCCAATACAAATCCATCAAGCTTAAAATCGTGAAAATTGAACGATCCGTTCTCGAGTTATGAGTACACACACGGACGGCAGTCTCTTTATTATTAGAAGATTGTATTACTCGAAATGCGTTTACCGGTGTACAGAACGAGTAGTTGTAAAATATATTTATCATTAAATCTGTCGGCATTTGACAAACAGTATAAAATTAATGCATTTACATTATTTGAGCATGGCTTAACTTTAGTTTTGGATATACATTAAAAAAAAAATAGCGCACCAATAGCATGTTGCCTAACAATTTTTTCGAAATTTCAAGGTCTTTGAGGGAGCCAAAAGTACTAACCAAATTAAAAACTATAAATGTAGTTTTTCATTTAAGTCAGCAATGCAACTTTTGAAAACTATTAGACATTAAAATTCTAAAGTTAAAAAATATGACACACCCTATTGATCATGCTACTCAATTTGTATGTTGTTTGCTTTTATGACATACATATATGTTATGTTGTTTATGTTAGCCCCATTAGTCCTCCGTCGTCTTCTGTGGTTGTTTTCTTGATTGTGTGTTCTGACTACACGTTGAAAAGTGTGAGAGATAAAATGCGTCCTTGTCGTACTCCTCTTAAAATCGCTACTTGATCTAAATCGTCTCCTTCGCTTTTTGACTTCAGTATACATTTTCAATCACTCTTCTGTTATTCATATCTATATGTTTACTGTTGAGGATTTCTACGGAGGATGCAAAAACGTCTTTGCTCATCTATAAGCTCCGCTTGGCCGGCAATGCGAACAATACTTCGCGCGTACCAAAACCGAATTGGGAGGAGCTGATGCCCTCTTCCAGTTTGTTATATATTGTTCTACGGATGCTTTTTTTGTCTCATTGGAGTTGCTTTTCTATTCTTGGATTCCATCCTTAGGGGGATTGTAATTGGTCTCTCGTCCGAATTCTTTTTTTTTTTTTTTTTCATTACAGTACCAGCTAAATCTTTTACCTTCTTTGTATATTAAAAATATCATGATAGCTATCATGCCTCTTGTTCTACACATTGTTGTTTCTTGATTAATTTTTTCTTCTTTCTTCCATTAGTATTAGTATTTCATCTGCCATCCACTAGTTTCTTGATCGTTGAGCTCTGTGATTTGGGTACCCTCTACCCGTTTCCAGTAAGATATGTTTAATATCTGTCCATCTGGGATTGATACTCTCTTCTGCGATTTTGTTTATACAAATTTGCAAAAATCTCTAATTCATTTTTCTTTGGCTCGATTATGTTTTTTTTACCCTTTTCAACTAATGTTAATTTTTGCTATTATAGATTGTGATCATTCCCTACTGACAGTTAAATCCGTTCAGTTATAAAGACTACAGTTTTTTAAGCAACTGATCGTGGGGCTCTATTCTTATTCTCTATTATTATACGACATCTTATAACTATTATATTTAAACGTTTTAATATTATTTTTCGTTTATTAGGTTATGAGTCTGAATATCACTATGGGTCTGACTTTGGAGATTCAACAGATAAAAGCGATGCCGATGATGATCCGTTACTTATGTCACCTACAGAGGAGGAAAGTCTAGGCGGAGACAATGATAGCGAAAGTGATTTTTCGGAATGCAGTTTTAGTCAAGGTGGTTTAAGTAGGCGCCCACCTAGTCCTGATCCGATATGGTTGCAGGACCGCGATTTTGCAACATTAAACATACCAAAATCTTCGGACGACTTGCTTATTTCAAACAAATTAACTCTTCGTGCGGTTACAATATATGAAGTGTTACGAAGGTTTAGACACCTAGTTCGCCTATCACCTTTTCGTATAGAAGATTTTTGTGCATCCTTAGTCTGTGAAGAACAAAGTGCACTATTTATCGAAATACACATTATGTTGTTGAAAGCTATTCTTCGCGAGGAGGACATGCAGGTTACCCACTTCGGACCTTTAGATCAGAAAGACAGTGTAAATATAAGCCTTTTCTTGATTGATAATATAACATGGCCGGAAATTCTCCGCTGTTATGTCGAAAGTGATACCATTTTCGATCGAAGTGTTCGTGATATTTTGCAATCTAAAGAATACCCATATTCTGGGGTGGAAGATAGATTAAGCGTACTTCAATTCCTTACTGATCAGTTATTAAATACAACAGCTGTACGGGATGTAATGCTTCAAGAAGGGCCAATACATTATGATGATCATTGCCGTGTCTGTCATCGACTGGGAGACCTACTGTGCTGTGAAACATGTCCAGCGGTTTTTCATTTAGAATGTGTTGATCCACCATTGGTTGATGTACCAACAGAAGATTGGCAATGTAATTTATGCCAATCACATAAGGTAGTTGGTGCGGTTGATTGCATTTTACCTCAGGAAAAGCAAGGAGTTCTTATACGCCATGAAATATTAGGACTTGATAGGCATGGAAGAAAGTATTGGTTCGTTGCTCGTCGCATATTTGTTGAAGATCGAAATGGAATCGAAACCTGGTATTATAGTACGACGTCACAATTAGAACTACTGTTGTCTGTGCTTGATCCCAATGACTTGGAGTTAAGTTTATGCAAGGAGCTGTTAGACAAAAGGGACGAGATTAATAGACAAATGAATATCACAGAGAAACTGACAAATGAAAACAAAATTAACAAGAAATCCTACATTGATTTCGAGAATGATAAAATAAATCAAATATTAAATAAATCTATGAATGGTCAGGGTGAAAATATCGATAGAGACGAAGAATCTAACCAAGAACTGAGAGTTACTAGACAAAAAATTAATCAGATTAATAACGGTACGCTATATTTCAAATTGGGAATGGAAAATGGATTTAAAAATTATGTAAATCAATACACGGTTAATCCCATTGCTTTAAATAAACCCCAGAGAAACGAGGAGCGTGATAAAAGAAGGCATCTTTCCCACAAGTTTTCATTGACAACCGCATCTGAGTTTAAGTGGATTGGGAATTCTAATGGTACAGCAACAAATATTATTAGTACTATACGGCAAACTTTGGTCAACTTTGAGCAAAGTATAGCTGCTTCATTCATGAATACTAATTGGAGTTCCGTACGAAAAATGTGGATAACTGCAGTTGCAAACTCATCTAAACCATCCGATTTTTCATATGTTCTGTTACTATTGCAGGCCTGTTTTAAATCAGTTATATTTGCAAATGTATGGCATGAGCAGTTAGGTCACATACGTTTTCATCGTACTACATCAGCGGAAAGAGAAGAGAGAAAGAAAGTTGAAAAAAGGGAGAAAAGAGAGCGTGACGACGAAGAAGAAAGAAATAGACTAGCTTTTAATTATGTTAAGTATTCACTTGGGCTGAAACATCAAGTTTGGAAACAAAAAGGCGAAGAATATCGTATCCATGGTCAATGGGGTTGGATGTGGATGTCCTATTACCGACAACGGCACCGAAATCGCCGCTCTCATAAAAGAATATGTGCTAGTAAAATCAACATCCATATACTTTATAAGGATAACCATAAAATAATCACGGTTGATCCTCGAACCTATAATTTCTTAAAACAATGCGAACGGCTATCGAAACAAGGCTTAGATTATGGGTACATTGATGATTTTAAGCACATCGAAATTATTGAGTTCAATGGATCCGAAAACAGCGATGTTATTGATGTCTCAAAATCGCTTACTGCTACTGGTAGATTACTTTTTCCTAAGATCGGAAGAAAAAGTAAACTAGACGATTTACTGTCTAAAAGGCTACTTTTAAAAGAAGCTGAGGAGCAAAATATGTCGAAAACAAATAAAATAGAAGAGAGTAGCTCATCAACATCAAAACTAAAAATTATGCCTGATATAACAAACGTAAATATCAAGCAGTCCGTGTTGGAAAAACAAATTCTTCGTTTGGTAGAACAAAAGCAAAGTTTGCAGTCAAATTCCGTTAATCTCGAGTTAGTTAATACTTTAGCGAAAAAAATTCAGTCGGTTCGACTTCAGTTTAGCCAATTAAACAAATTTGCAAAACAGTACCGTTGTTACACAAGAGATTGCAACACAAATTCAAATGCAGTTTCTCAGATAACGCAGAATACTTGCTATTCACCTCTGTGCTTACAAAAAGCAAGAGCGAAGAAGGAGTTGCTTCTTTTATTAAGAAAGGCACATACTGCTGGAAACGGTTCAAAAGAGACGGTTGCCGCTATTTTAGGTGCAGTAAAAAAGCCTTCGATCTTGGAACAAAAGCTAATGGAGGGCAAAAAGGAACCAAATATAATGTTAGATGATTTGGACGAGAAACAATATGAAGATTTTCCAATAGACATAAAGGAAGATTTGTATACAGCTTTAGAAAATGCTATTGTTTTTCAAGATAATATGCTTTCGTCATATTTCTGCCACCTTAATTTAAAACAAGAAGCAGAAATAAAATCCGAACACGAGGACACATCTAAAGCAGTTTTAGAATGTAGTTCCGAGGAGAAAAACGAACTCCTGGCACCTGATTTGGGTAATTATGTTGACAATTTAGATGTTTGCAGTAACGTTGAAGTTGAAAGTACAGATACAGTTTTAAATGTCATCGACAACGAAATCTCATTAACTAAAAAAAGGAAGCAGAAACTACGCTCTAAAAACAACCCAAAGGAAATTAGTCATAATCAGGCTACGGAGCAGAACGCATTATTGGCAAAACAAAATAGACGTTTTCCTTTGCATCCTCCTAGGATTATTAAACGCGAAGATAACATTAAAGTAGAACCAGAATATGGTCCAAATGGCAAAGAGCGTGTTTATTCCGCCATTTCAACACGTGGTAAAATATATCTCGTCCGAGATTTAAATGAATTTAAGGAACCCCAACCCTCCGTTATAAATGTGGCTTCAAAATATCCTATAATTTCAAATTTTTACACAAATAATTTACATAAAAGTCTTATGGTTCTACCAAAATACGAATTAGTGAAATTGGGAAGAACAGGTGGAAAAGTGCAAGTAAATGGTTTTCACCATTTAGCAAAAACCAATACGTCAGTTTGGCCATATCCTTGTTCTAGACCGTTATTTAAAACTTGTTGGTTATATCGAACCACTAACAGCCCTACTATTGCAGCAATCGCCCTTCAATTAAGAATTTTATATTGTTGTCTTAGATGGGATGACATGATTGCTAAACCCCCGTCTGTCGATGGAAAGTATCAGATTACAACAGAGACGGAAATAGTCACTCAAGAACTTTTAAAGTTAAAACATTTTGGAACATTCAATGAAAAAACTCAATATTTGAGAAGGAAGGTAGTAATACCATTAGAACTACCCAAAACTGTTAGAGGTAAGAAAAACAATTTTTTATCCACTTCAAAATTTTAATATTTTCGTTGTAGAGGTAACTTCAATAAGATCAGGGCTCAGAAAGAGAAAACGAGCAGAATCTCCACAGCAAACTGAACCACAGGTATCAGAAGAGTGGGTCGAAGAGGATAAGTTGGAACTCTGGGAAATAAAACTGTTCGGAGAAAAACAAGAAAAATTGCGCACATCTGTAAATGGTAGACACACTCAATTAAAGCAAATGGATAGTGGAACTACATCCACTTCTTCAGGAGCAGTTGCCACTATTGCATCAAAGACATTGGCCCCAAAGTTATCAACTGATGAAATAAAGGAAAAAATGGAGCAACAGCTTAAATTACAAAGAGCGGTACATCAGCAAAAAAAATCAACAGATGTTAAGCAACCAATTGGTATTTCTAATGTTTTTTATGTATTTGTAATTAGAGAAATTAACTTTCAGTTTACTTTCAGTGAAGGCAATTGCAACGACAGCACCAAACCGACGAGTTATTGTGAAAAATCCAGATGGAACAACACGAATAATTCATCAGACAGTGTCAACATCAACTCCCCAATCTGTAAAGGCACCATCAAACATAATACCAAGCAAACCCACTACGACCACAAATGAAGCTGTCCAACTCACACAACCAATGCAACATAAGGTTCAAATAATTCGAGGTCCTGATGGAAAAGTAAGTGTCCGCGGTTTAAGTCCCGGTCAACAATTAATACAAATGCCGGATGGGAAGCTACATATTTTAACTACAACACAAGGTAGATTTTATAGATAAAACCAACCCCAACTAATTTAATGTTTACCAGTAGGTGCAAATAAAAATGTTTCATTAAAAGCCCCGGCAGCGGTAATTAATAAATCAGTTCAAAATACAACTATACCTTCAACTGCAGTTAAGCAGTTAAACACTCTTAAACAAGTGGCAAAACCAGTTTCTGCTGGCATAGGCCTAAAACAAATTATAAACAGGGAAGTTCCGCAAAAGGTACATTTAAATTATAGTTTTGTATCTATTATATTTATTGTTGAAATATTTTGCATTATTTAGGTCACTGCAAACTCAATTGCACCAACGTCTCCGGCAATAAAAAGTGCTCAACATACTCCCGTTTCCCAAACTGTACAAAAAATGCTGGCAACTGGAGGGCAAGTTGTACACGGAAGTCCTTGCACTAAATCATCAAACCTTCAGCAAATAATTGTTCAACCAGGGCAAAAGCTTTTAGTTGGACAGAACGCTCAAGGCCAAAAGGTTTTAATTTCTTCACCTTCGCAACAAGCTACACAGCAAACACCTGCGCAAAATGCACAAACAGTTCCCCAAACGCAGCATCAAATTATACTAAATTCTCAACCGGCACAGAAAGTAATTCAACAGATTGTGAACACAAGCAACGTTCAACAACAAATAATGGTTGGTGGTCAACGAATTATTCTAAGTCCAGGCCAAACAATAGTTACTCAACGATCAGTTCCTCAGTCATCCCAGGTGCAAGTTTTACAACAGCAAATAATACAGCAAGCTCAACCTCAGCAACAAATGGTGATTCATGCGCAGCCTCAAGTCGAATCAAGATCCCCTGTTGCAAAATTAAAAGTACAGAGTCAAATACAAACACTAAATCAACAAATGCAACAACAAGCTTCCACTAACGAATGCGTTTCACAACCAAGTCAACAACAACTTGTTGTACAAAATTCAGCTTTGGCGCAACAGTTAGCGCAAGGTAAACTGCAAGTAGCGACTGTTAATGGTCAACAAGTTATCATAAAACCCCTAGGAAACAACCAAGCCCAAATTGTTGCGCACATCAAAACTCAAAGCGATGGAAGTGCTCATATTGTTACAAATACTAACTTTTCTGAAAATCCAAAAGAATCCCAAAGTACCCCAAAAACAATTCAAAAACTTGTGCACCAACAAAAATCTCATATAGCCGATCAAATACCTAAAGATTCCAAAGAGGCTACCAGCGAACAAGGGCACCTATATTCAGCGCAAGAAGAAACTCAGCCACATACCACTTCAAGCTCAATCGAGCAGAGTCTTTTACAAGGTCAACCGCCTGGAACAGTAATCAAATGTGTTACAGCCCAGGTCATACAGACTGAACATGGACCTAGAATAGTTCTGCAAGGATTGGTTGGGAATGACTTTACGCAACAACAACTTGCGTTAGTACAGCAGCAAGTTAAACAGCAGCTATTAAAAGGTTAGTTCTGTCAGATTTATTAAACAAATTAATACATACATATTTAATTTGATACCGGGCGTCTGAGGTTAAGACGCTCGGATACATTTTTTATGTTTATTTAAGATTTCATGATTTCAAATCAATCCAATACTAACAGCTAGGTTCCAGAAATCGAGTGAAATGAAATCGAAATCGAAATTGCAAATCGAGTGAATTCGTTTTCAGTGTTCTGCATTCCGACCGATTCGGTAACTCCGAAATTTTTTCGAAATCACTTTTCGTGAAATTGTAAACAGCTAACATCTGTCATTTGGGACATCGTAAAAGTGTTTTTATTTTGGAAAATTGTTTCTTAATAAAATTGTGTTGTTCGTGTGGCTTAAAAGATTATTTTTATCATAATTTTATTATAAACGGATAATGAGTGCTGTGCTAGTTGCTGCACAGGAGAAATAAAAAGACGAAGGCTGAGAGATATATCAAATCCCTTGGAAATTGCAGATGCTGCGCAAGTTATAAAAGCTAAAAACGAAAGTTTAATTTTGTCAATTATTAGTGGTTTAATAGAGGTTCATTTCATACTACCGTCTAAATGTGTATTTCTAATGTTGTTGCAAATTGTTGAACCATACCTTCAAGAATATTCAATTCCTGCCACTTTGCAGCTAGCCGCAGTTTTGGTTTTTGCCTCTCCATAAAATGAATAAATATTCCCTCCTGCGGAGTATTTTTATGTTTACCCCTGTTTTGAATATATTTTTCGTGAAATAATCCCATCAAGTTTGTTTTAAATTGCATTATGTTACTTTCATTTTTGATCGCGTATTTTCCTTTCCTCTATTTCACATCGAATGACCATGATCGATTTGAAATCACTTGGAAATCGTCAAAATCGATTTGTGGAACACAACAATTTCACTTTTTCTCAATTCCGAAAATTTCTAAACCGAAATCGAAAAAAGTGAAATGTAGAACACAAAAATTCATTTCCGATCGATTTCGATTTCATTTCGAGTGAAAGTGAAATGTGGAACCTAGCTGTAAGTGTCCGTTTAAGCTTCATCATTACAGTGTTCATGAATTCATAATACACCAGCGTAGCCCCTGCACCCTTCGTAGTGCAAAATAGAAAAATAATAAAATTCAATTTCAAATTCATTTAAATCAGTGATAAAGAATTTTTATTGTAATCTGTGGTACATCAAATTTTTTGTTTTTCCAGAAATCGTATTCTTGTCTATCAGGACAATGCATTATGCATATCAATCTTAAAAATATTAAAAACTTTGGCTTCCTGACTGTAGACTGTAGAAAAATAGCGTTTGCAATTTTTTTTTATAGGCGGTGTCACGCCCCTTTGTCTAATTTTGACCAATCTTCACAGGAATACCCCTGGGCCAATACCTAAGATTATTTGTAAATTTGAACTCAATCGATTCGGTGGTTTTCGAGATATAAGATTTTGAATGTTGTTTTTTATATGGGCGGTGGCAAGCCCCTTTGTCCAATTTTGACCAGTCTTCACAGGAATACTTATGGGCTACTATTATTTGTAAATATGAAACTCACAGTGCCACAACCCTTTGTCTAATTTTGACCAAACCATCATAACAACCATCTCGAGCCAATATCAAAGATTCTCTGAAAATTTGAGCTCAATCGGTGCAAAACTTTTCGAGTTTTTGAAGCATTCACAAACCAACATAAGATTTTTATATATAGAAAGAAGATACCTACAAATATGTACGAATTAATAATTAACTTGAAATCAATTTCATTTACTTTCATATACAACAAAACTTTTCAAAGTTAATACAAAAAATTATCATATACCAATACCATCTAACATGAACAGAAAATTAAAATTACTTATTGTGAGTTTTTTTTTTTCATAGAAACTACTCATACATGAAACCTGATTCCATTTACAGAAAAGTAATTTATATCCGCGCCACCTAAGGCGAGGTCTTCCTCTACTGCGTTGTCCCTCCGGGTTAGACTCGAAGACTCTACGGGCCGGAGCATTTGTTCCCATCCACTCTACATGTCCTAGCCATCTTAAACGACTTACTCGCAGTTTTTTGACCAGGTCGATGTCGCTGTACAGCTCGTATAGTTGGTCGTCAATATCATTAGTGTATGCATATAATTGAACGGACTTTTTGAAAGATCGCTCCTTCGGTGTTGGCCTGTGAGTTTCGGACAATTCTTTCAAGCATGATGTTGAAGATATCTCACGACAGTGCGTCACCTTGTCTAGATCCTCTTTTGACATCAAAGTTTCGGTAAAGTCGTTACTGACCTTGATGCAGCAGCAAGCTTTTTCCATAGCCAACAAGTTAACGAGTTTTGCAGGGGTTCCAAAGCTAGACATGGCTCTATATAGCTCGACTCTATAGATGCTGTCATATGCGGCCTTAAAATCGATAAATAGATGGTGAGTATTGATTTGCGCAGTGTGAATATTTATTCGGTTGTTGACTTACCGAGCTTAAAATTACACTGATCAGTTCGTTGTCGAATGGATTCAGGCGCTCACAGTACAGCATACAGGGGAACTTCCATAAGTCGAACTCTCAAAATGAAAGAAAATAAATTCGAGTTATAGAAACTTCGAGTTATACAGGCCAGAAGTTAAAAACGCAGAGTTCTCAAAAAAAAACTTCGAGTAATAGAGAAATTCGACTTAAAAAAGTTCGAGTTATGGATGTTTGACTTTATATGATCTTATGGGCGATGTTGAGGAGATTGATGCCTCTATAGTTGGCGCTGTTTAGAGGGTGGCCTTTCTTGTAGATCGGGCAAACGATGCTGAGGTTCCATTCATCAGGCATACTTTTTTCTGATCAAATTTTTGAAACGAGTTGGTGTATGTTCTCTACCAAGTCATCTCCCGCTGCCTTAACAAGCTCGGTTGATAAACCGTCCGGTCCTGCAGCTTTTGGCTTTTGGCGTCACCGTTGATTCAATCGCCGTTGATTTCATCCGCTGCACGTCCTCTTTCTGAGGGCTCATGTTAGACTTCTGAGACTAGAGCAGACAGTTAGTTCCGACAGAGCATTATAGTGTTGCTATTTTTTTCTTGTCCTGTACTCGCGCTTATAAAATTCAGCAAGTCAAGCCCGGGTGATCGCGGCCAGTACCCGGAGGTTACCACGGGGAGGTAAAATAAGCACAATTGATGTGTATGAAGTAGTTATATTAAGCTGGGCACCGCCAAGTTGATGCCAATCAGATCTACCCCCCTCACACAACACTCAACTACCGAATATTAAGATAAGCACAGTTTAAATGTTTCGTGAAACAAGAACACATTGTTTCTTATGGGACAACCGCACCAAACGAAACAAAACACATGTTTTTGTTTTGAAGCGTTTCGGTGGCGTTTGTTGAAAATACATACCATTGTACATTGGCTACTTTCGTCTGAGTCCGACCCCATGTTGAACAAGCTGCCATACATAAAAATTAACCTCGCACCCAATCCAAATCCTACAGTGACCCTAAGCAGGGGGGCAACATGCCCTCCATACATATTCTATTGTTTATGTATTGTGGATATAATATATACAGTGTACTCTCTCCTTAGGCCTAGGCCACGCACTGAGCGGCAAGCGGCAAAGCGGCAGAGCGGCAAAAATCTGAGCGGCAATCATAAGCGGCAAGTGGCCATTTTTTAAGCGGCAATTCCCATAGAAGATATTTTTTTGTATAGGAGGTATAAGATATAGAATGTTTTTTTTTTGTATAGGAGGTGCCATGCCCCTTTGTCCAATTTTGACCAAACTTAATAAAATAGCCTTTGTGCCAAAAACACAGATTTTCTTAAAATTTTAGCTCAATCGGTTTTGTGGTTTTTGAGATATACCATGGTTTTTGTATGGGAGGTGCCACGCCCCTTTGTCCAATTTTTTTTACATACAAACCAGCTACAAAAGAATACCTTTCCAGCAAAAAAAGAATCATAAAATTTGGAGTTGCCAAACTCGAGATATAGACGTTCAAACATACATGATGATTTCTTGCCGCTCAGCACTACACTAAAATAATAGAACAGAATTGAAAGCTGAGCGACGCCGCTCTGCCGCTCAGAAACGTCGCTTGCCGCTCAGTGACCGCGTGGCCACACCCATACAATTTCATATGTTTGAAATATTTTTTGCCGCTCAGAGTTTTGCCGCTCTGCCGCTTGCCGCTCAGTGCGTGGCCTAGGCCTTACGGACACCTCCTATAACCGGACAGATTTCAAAAAACGGAAATAAATACATAATTATACCCGGTACCACACTGTGGTGAGGGTATATTCACTTTGTCATTCCATTTGTAACGCCCATAAGGAGGCGTTGTAGGTATGACAAACTATATATATTATTGATCAGCATCACTTTCTTAGTCGATCTAGCGATGTCCGTCTGTCTGTCCGTCTGTCTGTCTGTCCGCACGATTACGGCCGTAATTTAAGAGCTATCGACTTGAAACGTAAGCTTTTGTCCACCAGACTGAGGATAAGTTCGAAGATGAGCAAGATCGGATGAAAACTACTACTACCTCCCATACAAAAATATCAGATTTATATAGCTTTTTATGTTAAAAATTAAATTTAAATAGGTACAGTAAAGATAGCAAGTTTAATCTTTGCACGTATTGTTTTAATAATATTTAAAATTTTTTGACAAAAAAGGAGCTTGATCGAATAAAAACTACCCATACCTCCCATACAAATATATAATTTTTTAGTACTAAAATATTTTTTTATTTTACAATAATATAGTACCGGGTATTTGAGCTTCGGCATAGTCGAAGATAATTGTCTTACTGGTTTTTCATATCAATAATTCTCTCATAGGCGAACTCTCTTATAACCGGACGCGGAAACTCAATTTCAGAACCGCAAAAGGGCTTAACTCTCTCTTAAACGGACATACAAAACACAACTAGACACTTTTTTTAAGTTTTACTTGTTTGTTTTGGCCTATTTTGTGGAGTGTACCATTGTGCCTGTCTGTACGGTGTGTGACAGTGCTACGCCACACATACATACCTTCCCATGAAAGTCTTGTCGGGCGAGACAGGTCGATTTTAAGAATAAAAAAGAAATGGGGATTCGGTGTATTCTAACCTTCTTTTCTCAACTAACCTAAAAATCGACCCGTCTCCCCCGACACGACTTTCATCGGAAGGCATGTGTGGCCCAGAACAAAGTCATGAACAGAGTAGGCTGTGCCAGCCGTCAACTATCCGTCTATGTTTGGAATACTAAACCCCCCACGCTTTTCAAGAGTCGGCAAATCAAGGAAGCTACATTTATTAACTTGAGCTACTTAAAAAAATCGGCAAAAACGAGCAATTTTCAAAAATTAGCTCGGAACAAAATGTTAAAAAATAAGAAGTTAGTTTGTATTTTCATTGGGTAGGGTAGGGTGGGGCAGATTCAACACTTTTTTCGGCAGACTTCAATTATTTTTTTTCCAAAATAAATATTTGAATAATTTTTTTTTTATTGAAAGCTATGATTATTTAACTACAAAAATCGATAATTTCTTAAGAGTTAAATACATCCAAATAATTTTAAAAATAGAAAATTTAAAACTGCCCTAAAAAGACGATTCTGCCCCATGGTGGGGTACAATCGTCATCCGGGTGGGGCACTTTCGACATGAAGTTATATGACCAAGAATGGTAATAAAAATCAAATGGTAAAACAATTTATATATTAAGAGTTTAACGTACTGCTGAAATCATGGTTTTTATTCGAGTCCATACCACTATATAAAAAGCAATGGCTGTCTGTTGGTCCATCCATAACTAGAGAACCCATATTTATCCGATTTGCATGATTTTTTTTCTTATTAATTATAAATGCGTTGCCCAATTAGTCCGAAGGGTGGGTGGGAATTGGGGAGGGGTAAAGGAGGCGGGGGTATTGGGTCTCAGGAGCTGTTTATCTAATTTTCATTATTTTAGGCTATGCCGAAACTGCCCCATGTGCTTTTGTCGAAAGTGCCCCATTCTTTCTTATAGTAGACGTTATTGTTTTTCACAAAATGTATAAAGAAAATTCGTTTAAATGTTATAATTAACTTGAATGTATTATAAACACAAACGTTTGTCATTCACAACCAAAGAATTCCTATAAGAAACAATTAAATATCACTTACCTCGTATACCAGAAAAATTACGAAAAATCACTCAAAAAACTAAAAACCGGTCTGACAACCACAACTGCTGAAGAAGACCTGTCATAGTTCGTGTACGATCTGAGAGAACAGTGTGGTATGATTTGCAATCAAACATTTTATCTAGAAATTAACCGCCTTTCTGTAATCTCGAAAGTCGAAAGTACCCCATCGTCGAAAGTACCCCACCCTACCCTACAGGTTTTCAAACTTGCAAATGTATACAAGTCAGCATTTTCAAAGGTTCCATCTTTCGGTGCACCCAATTTATATTTTATGTACCTTCTCCTAGTTTCGATTTTAAAACTAGTCGCCGTTTGCCGACTGAACTCCTTAAAATTTACCGTGCGTCGATTCGATTTTAAAAAGAACGGTCAGCATCTGTGAATTTGCCGACTGAACACCTTAAAATTTAGTGAGCTTCGATTCGATTTTAAAAAGGACAGTCGGCATCAGTGAATTTGCCGACAGAACTCCTTAAAATTTACCGAGTTTCGATACGATTTTAAAAAGAACGGTCGGCATCGGTGAATTTGCCGACTGAAATCCCTAAAATTTACCGAGTTTCGATTCGATTTTAAAAAGGACGGTCGGCATCGGTAAATTTGCCGACTGAACACCTTAAAATTTAGCGAGTTTCGATAAATGCATTCAGAAAACAAGTTTATATAGACAGTGTAAATACATAACGAAATTTCGAATTCCAAACATTTTGCCGCGAACGAAAACACTCTTGGCGCAGATTGTCAAAGTTTATTCGCAGTCCACATGATCAAATCGCGTTCCACAAACTAGCTAATAAAACATTCGTTCAAACTTAACCTCAAATTAGAAATTGCTGATAGAAACTGATGGCTGAAATTCGCGAACTGTCAAAACTCGCGAATATTCGTTCGTTCGTAGATAGTTGGTCGCTCTCATGTGAATGGTCCTTAAGACTCAGTGACTTCGCACAGCAAACTCTGTCGGCTTTGAAAAAATGTAAGCAATCTCAACTCAATTCAATTTTTAATTACATACTTTTAAAATTAAAAATTAAAATTCAAAATCTTATATCCCAAAGACCACCGACTCGATTGAGCTCAAATTTACAGGTGGTCTTAGGTATTAGCTCAGGAGTGTTCCTGTTAAGATTGGTCCGCTTTGCCGATTTTAATGATTTTTATACAGTCGGCAAGATCCTAAAGTAAGTCGGCATTTTAATGTCAGTCTTCCTCCACGGCTCGAACTCTCGCTACGCGCCTGTAAACGCTACATAAACACTACAGTGGGTGCGAAGTTTTTTGTATGTAAATTGCTCTCTGAGCAAATTGTTGCACTTCTCCCCATATATTTGTTGTTTGGATTTTATTTCCACTTTTAAATAACGAGTTTTGGACTTTATTTCATTTTTGAAAGTGCAATAAAGTCCAAAATTACGTTTTGGGAGATGAGATCTGACATGCAAAAAATAGACATTTAAGAGTATGAGGATCTTGAAAGTCTTTCGAATTCCGCAATATAAAACCTAACATCTGATTACCTTTGGCAACCAAAAACTAAACGTGCTTCCAAAAGCTAAGTTTTATGTTAAAAGGAACTTCCAAATCTTTTTTGGAGGAAATAATGAACAAGAGGTATTATTGATTACGTAGATACGTAACGGGAATTGGAGAGAGGTTACGATAAAGAGAGGCTTTGACATCTAGAGACTTTGAGATGAAGGTCAATATGAAGGTGAAAGGGAATCGAATAGGTGAAGTGGAACTCAATTCCAATGGATTCCACGATAGGGGCGTATGACACCATATGGAAAGTCGTTTAAGATCCTCTTGTTTAAGAATACAATCTTGGACTGAACGTATAGGTCGGAAACCCTTCAAAACGTTCGCAAGCATGAACCTTATTTTATTTTGTGTCAACCAATGGGCATTGTCATTTCAACAAATGCGACATTGTCAATTTTTTATGAAAAACATAATGTGTATTTTTGCATAAATCTTTCACGCCATTGTCCATTTTGTGTTTAAATAACCACGCATTGGGTGCTTCGTATTGAAGCAAACACGGTACGTGATAGAAGAAATAGGGCCGACCGTGTTGCTTTAATAATACTTGTGTTTGTAGTAAGGTTGTCCTGGTTGTAATAACAAAGGTTAGCGATTGATTAAGCACGATCATTGTTGATTAACAAACTCAACATTGTACAGTGGTACAGTGGAAATGAAAACATTGCAGCGTTTTTGTGCTTCTTTTTAAATGTCTTTTTCTGATCCTATCGATTGATCACTATAATAACAGACATTAAAAAAAATAGAATTGTTTGAAAAGACTTTTTGCATCAAAACATTTTTTTTGGACCGAGGAAAAAAGTAGACTTACAAAAGTTCGAAATTTTCAATGGGTACTTAATGGGTTGAAGAAAGTTTTGTATCATTCAAACGGAACTTAAATGTCCTTTCCATTGATGCCAAAATTTACATGAAGTATGTTCAAATTTATGAGTAGATTAACTTTACTTTTGTGCAAATAATTTTGCCACTGACTGTATATACAGGGTGTCCCAGTTAAGAAGGACAATCCTTTAAGGGAAGATCCCTGAAGTTATGCCGAACAAAAAATTGTATGGCAGGGGGGGGGTCTATTTTCATCCTATTTCCTGTTATAGCCCATCAAAGTAGGTGACCTCTAATTTGGAGGTGTTGCGACTAAAAACGCTATAACTTCTAAACTATTATAGCTACAAAAATAGTTTTGTAAAGACAATTTAGTAGCGCATACAAGTCTTAAGCACTTCGGCTACATCTGGGCAGCTACAAAAAAGTTCTGGCTCCTTAAACTCAAAATTTTGAAAATTTTTGTTACAATTTTTTACTTAAAATGCCTTTTTCTCAAAATTTTGACTTTATAAATTTGCATATTTTTTATGAAATTTTTATCCTTGAGAAATTTCCTAAAAATTATGTTAAGCAACTTTTTTACGTACGATCAACAGAAATTATAGTAAAAGCCACTTTTTGTCAGACAAAAATGGTAAAAAAGACTCGATATTTCTCTTTTTCTTTGATAGCAAGTACCCCAGAAGAAAAAATCCATCGTTTTTAGGTCAGATCTAGTCTAGCCTATAGCGACCTCGGTTATGACGACCATGCGGATATAACGACGCAAATTCTGAGTCCCTTGATTTCACACCATATTTTCCATACAAATTCATGCTGATATAGTGACGTCGGATATAACGATGATTCCGTATAAGCGACCGTTTTTTGCAACAATTTGAATTTTTTCCTCCAGATAATATAGAGACAAAAAACAAAACAAAAAATAAAAAACATCTTGTTGCCTGTGCATAAAATAAAGTTGATATATTTAGCTTTTTTTCTTGATAATTGTTGCAAACTCAAAATCGAAGCTAAAAATATTTTCAATTGTAGGCTATGTAATATACTCCGTTCAATTTATATTTTCAGTACAGGCCTTATGGCAAACTTTTTTTCTACCAATGGTGCCAGTATATACTCTCACGGCACTCAATCACAAGATTTGCCACTGAAATAAAATCCAAGCCACTAACTTACCAAGGAATTGTTGTTGTCATTTTCGAAAAACCCACCATTACCAGTCTGCTTATGAAGAAATTGTTGTTCTAATTTTCCTCAAAGGCGCATACACTCCACCATAACCAGTCTGCCACACAACCGCTGGCACAGTGGCAGAATGAGGATGAGATGATCAATGATCCTGTCGTGTTGCTGTTGCTATATCATCATAGAAACTCAGAAGAGTGTTTCCATATTCATTTCCAAAAATAGCATTTCTGGTTTTTCTATGGATTTCGTCAAATAACTCAAATAACAAGTCACATCAGGTGGATTCGAGAGTCTTGCGACAGCTGTTAGGGAGCTATTAAACAGCTGTTAATTTGGACGGACTTAATGGATACAGCTGTTAGGGAGCTGTTAAACAGCTGTTAAATAGCTGTATCCATCAGGTCCGTCCAAATTAAATTTTTCTTCATCAGAAAAGACAAAGGTATGCGACTCTCGATTCCACCTGTAACACTTGTTGCAAATCAAGCCGCTGGATCTTACGTGCCGTATTCAATTGTGGTTTCCTTTTCATTTTTTCATGGCCAATATGGCTGGCCTTCTGTATCACGCGATGAACAGTCGATCTGCTAGCTGTAACTCCAGTTTCTGCATTCATTTTACCCTTGAGAGAACTTGAAGCAGCTCTCAGTATCGCCCGCCATTCCTGACATGTTATTGCTTTGCTGACTCTTCCTTTGTGGTTTTTACCATACTACTCCGGGTCCTTAATAAAGCTTAATAACAGTGGCGCCTCTTCTAATCTTGCTGGCTATGAAACGGATGGATTGCCCTTGTGCCCGGTAAGGTCGAATTTGGCACGGCACGGAGTGTATGTACAAGTGGTTAAATACGCACAATTTTTTCGTTCTAGTTTTTGTTGTCTCACATTTGTAGGTATGCGAATTTTTGGTTCACATTATTACCATAGTAGCTTACTACGCTTTACACTAAAAATTAAACGTGTACAAATCGACGTCCTTAATTCAATCTAACTTTATTTTTAGCTCAAGAATCGAGTGGCAAACAAGGTGTTCTGGGACCTACGAAAATTTATCTCGCTGTTCAACCAACTAATACTGTTATACAAAATTCACATTCCCAACCTCCTCCATTAGCTCCTGTACAACAAGCTCAACAAATCCAGCATGTAAGTAGCTTATAGAATGTTATATATTTGGTTCGCTCAGTATTATTTTTAAATAAAAGTTTTAATTTTGACACTAAATATACGAGTTATTATTTTAATTATTGAGGTCGGGTGTTTTATAAATAGATTACAGTTCAAAATATATTTTCTATCTAGCGTGTTACTTTATGAAAATGCAAAATGAGTTATGTAATTATTATACTGTTATAAACTTACGTATGTAATAGCTCCATGTAGGATATCTTTATTTTTTAGAAGTAGAGGAAAGCACGATAACTTAGGCGCCAAAAATTGATAACGGTTTCGTGTAGAGGGGTTAAATACAAGCATTTTTAAAATTGGGAGGGAGGTCTATCTCGCTCCGTTTAGGCGGGAGAGGTAATTAAAAAAAATAATACATATCTACTTAAAATGAAAAAAAAAAAATGTACTTACATATACATATTAAAAATAACGGAAACACTTACAATAAAGGACTATAGCAGTTTTGAAAGCCAGAAATCTATTATTTAATATTTCTGTTAATAGTTTTTGAAAAAAAAAAAAAAAAATTTAAATTTAAAAAAGACGAAAATTGGGGAGCGTACGATAATTTTGCCGATGAAAACTAATGACGGATTTATGTAGAGTGGTTAAATACATACAAACATTTTTTACTATGGGGGGTCTATTTCGCACCGTTTAGGCGGGAGCGGTAATTAAAAAAAATTATACTTAAAATGAAAATAAAATATTAAAAACAATGCCAACACCTACAACAAAGTACTATAGCCAGAAATCTGTTTTAAACTGACTATAATGCAAATCAGCAAAATGTTGTCTATAATGTGCAATTTTAAGCCTGAGACTGTAGCTGAAGAATGTTGTTGACATTGGGTAATGTCCTATTCAGGGAGGCAGCATGCCCCCCCCCCCCCATACACACTTCAAGGTACAATGGTAACAATTCGCGCGAGCTAGGTGCTGTTTTCTAGGCAATTTGTACTCTAAGCGGAGCAACATCTTACTTTACTTACTTTTGGTGGCGCTTACAGTCCGGGGTGGACCACGGCCTCAACCAACAAGCCCCTCCAGCTAGCTCGGTCCCTCGCTAGCTGCCTCCAGTTGCGCACTCCAAGTTGGTTGAGGTCGTTCTCCAATTGTGCGCGCCACCTAAGATGGGGTCTTCCTCTGCTGTGTTGTCCCTCAGGGGTGGATTCGAAGACTCGTCGGGCTGGTGCGTTATTGTCCATACGCTCCACGTGTCCCAGCCATCTCAGCCGTTGAATTTTTAGCTTTTTGACCAGGTGAGCGTCGCTGTATAGCCCGTATAGTTCGTCATTGAATCTTCTTCTCCACACTCCATCGTCACAAACTGGACCGAATATCACTCGAAGAATCTTTCTCTCAAAGAATCCCAGAAGGTTTTCATCCGCTTTTGACAGGGTCCATGCTTCTGCACCATACAGCAGGACCGGGATGATTAAGGTCTTATATAATATCTCCTTGGTTCTATGAGAGAGGGCCTTACTTCTTAGGTGCCTTCCTAGCCCGAAGAAACAGCGATTGGCAAGAGTGATTCTTCGCTTGATCTCTGCGCCGATGTCATTTTGCGAATTGATAGTGGAGCCCAGGTATACAAAGTCTTTAACTACTTCGAAGTTGTATCTGTCCATCGTGACGTTTTGTCCAAGTCGCCGATGTTGAGAGTCCTTTCTCGTTGACAGCATATACTTCGTTTTGTCCTCATTGACAGCCAGACCCATCCTCGCCGCGTTCTCCCAATAATGTCAATGTCATCAGCATAGGCAAGTAGTTGGACGGACTTTTGAAAAATTGTACCTCTGGTGTTGGCTTGCGAGTTTCGTACAATTGTTTATATATATAGCGCGTCGCCTTGTCTCAAACCTTTTCGACATCAAATGGCTCGGTGGTGTTCTTGCCGACTTTGACGGAGGAGCGAGATTTCTCCATCGTCATCCTGCACAGACGGACGAGTTTGGCGGGGATGACAAAACTTGACATGGCTTTGTATAATTCGTCCCTATATACGCTATCATAGGCGACTTTAAAGTCGATAAATAGATGGTGTGTATCGATCTGAAATTCCTGGGTTTTTTCCAAGATCTGTCGGAGTGTGAAAATTTGGTCGATGGTTGACTTTCCTGGTCTAAAACCACACTGATATGGGCCGATCAGGTTGTTGGCGAAAGGTTTTAGACGTTCAAATAATACAGCCGACAAGATCTTATACGCGACATTCAGGAGACTTATTCCTCTGTAGTTGGCGCAGTTCAGAGTATCTCCTTTCTTGTGGATGGGGCACACGATGCTGAGGTTTCATTCGTCGGGCATGCTTTCATCCGACCAGATTTTACAGATGAGTTGGTGCATGCTCCTTACCAAGCCGTCACCTGCTGCTTTGAAAAGTTCGGCCGGGAGGCCGCTCCAGCAGCTTTGTTGGACTTAAGTTTGGATATCGCTATCCTCACTTCGTGTAGGTCGGGTGGACGGAAATGTTGGCTATCATCGTCCAAGCTGAACAAATCATTCTGCCTGACAGCGGGTTGTTGGCTGTCTCCGCCGTTTAACAGTCTGCAGAAGTGTTCTCTCCAAATCCTCAGCACCGACTGTGAATCTACTACTGTATTCCCATGTTCATCTCTGCAGGCTTCTGTTCGGGCCTTGTAACCTTGGGTGGATCGTTTTACCCTTTGGTAGAACTTTCGAACATTGCCTCTGCAGTATTGTCCCTCAATTGATTCGACCGCTCGCTTCTCGTGCTCTCTCTTTTTCCTTCTGAGAAGTCGGTGTTCCTCTTTTCTTTTCTGCCCGTAGAGCTCTCGTGCAGCTCTCTCAGCCGCTCTGGTTCTTGTCTGCAGCATTAACTGGTAGGCCTCGTTCTTGGCTGCATTTGCCTGACGGCATTCCTCATCAAACCAGGGGTTTCGTTGTGGTTGCCTAGTGAAACCCAGCACTTCGGTAGCGGCACTCCTGATGGCACGCTGGCAATGCTGCCACTGATCCTCTGTACTTGATGCTGGTGAAACTAAGGGTGGGCTTGCTGAGAGGTTTAGGGAGACGCGGTCGGCAAAGGTTTTGGCGGTCTCTTGCGATAGTAGCCTTGCAAGTAATGGTCCGAGTCTATGTTGGCCGCTCGGAACGTTCGGACATCCAAGATACTGGAGGCATGTCTGCCGTCGATCGCAACATGATCAATTTGGTTGACGGTTTGTTGATCTGGAGACCGCCAAGTCCCTTTGTGTTTGTTGAGGTGTGGGAATCGTGTGCTGGCAATTATGACATTTCGCCCCGCCGCAAAGTCGATTAGCCTGAGTCCGTTTCCGGAGGTGTTGTCGTGCAGGCTGTGCTTCCTGACTGTAGAGCCAAAGATGCCCTCCTTTCCAATTTTGGCGTTAAAGTCGCCAAGAACTATCTTGACGTCGTACTTCGGGCACTTATCATACGTCTTCTCAAGAAGATCGTAGAATGCTTCTTTGGCTGTGTCGTCTTTCTCCTCTGTTAGGGCGTGAGCACATATCAGCGTGATATTTTTAAATTTGGCCCTGATGCGGATTGTAACTAGGCGATCGCTAACATTGCAAAATCCCAAGACTTCTTGCCTAAGTCTTCCTCTAATCACAAATCCACATCCAAATAGCCGCTGACTCTGCTCTCTGCGGCACTCGCCGTAGTAGATGTCACAGCTTTTCATCCTTCTTGTGCTTTCTCCATCCCATCGCACTTCCTGGATGGCCGTAATGTCGGCTTTGTACCTATCCAGGGTCTCCCCAAGTTGTTCGGCTGCACGCGGTCTGTTTAAGGTCCGGACATTCCACGTGCAGATCCGAAGCTCGTTGTCCTTATTTCGTTTGCTGGGGTCGTCAACATTTAGATCATCCATATCCGAGGCTTGTCGTTGTTTCGGAACTGCCTGGTTTTTCCGTGGTAGGGAAGTTACCCCGACGCACAACCCCTGAAAAACCCTAATGACCTTAGCTCCAAGTCGAAGTAGCCCATTAAGGTATCTGCCAAGTTGACCGTTGACGCCACCGTTGATTTAATTATTTAAATTCATCCGCCGTACGTCCTCATTCTGAGGTGCTCATGTTAGACTTCTGAGACTCGAGCAGACAGTCAATTTCGACAGAGCATTATAGTGTTGCTATTTCTTTCGTGCGGAGCAACATATAAAACTAATTTTCCATTTTCTCAAAAACTAGAAGACATAGAGGTACAGTGCTTTTCAGTGTTCGATTAAGAATTTATGAAGGCGGTAAAAACTACAAATAAATTAAGTATCTATTTCCTCCGCCTAAACGGAGCAAAATAAACCCCGCCCCTCCCATAATAAAAAATGCGTGTATTTAAAACCATCTATAAGAAACAGTTATCAATTTGTGGCGCCTTAGTTATCGTACTCGTGTCTAGAGATACGTCGTCAACGTTTAAATTCAGTCATTCTTATTTCAGCAAATCTATGGACATTTGTCAATAGAATGAACGTACAATAAACATAATAGTCTTAATAGGTGACATCAAAAATCCTTCATCGCGGAATTCAACTTATTTTGTGTAATTCAACGGTGAAAAGTCTACGAACAAAATAAAAAAAAGTATTTTTTCTGGAAAAAAAATTACTTATCATGACTCAGTGGTATGGCGTCCAAAAAACTCGATTCCTTCCGACTCCTCTTATAATATTTTCACCAGACAACACTTTCTGCCAAATTCACATAAAACTCGATAAAATAAACTATTTATAAAAACAATACATCTCGAGGTTTATCACATAAATTTGAATCTCTTAAATATCTACGGGATTAAAAAATATTTTTTAAATCAATCAGGTTTACATGCAAAGTCCGGTTTGTGGACAAACTTCCCAAAGTTTGAAATGTCAAAAATGCTAAATAAACAACATTTGACATTTATGTTATTGGATTGGTAATAAAAAAATTCTTGAACATTTTCAAAACTACCGAAAAGTTCAGTTGTTAGAATAAAATTATGAGGTAGATATCAGAGATTAAAACGAGTCGAGCTGATCGTACAAACTTCGAGTACTCGTTCTAAAAAAGCGATCTCAAACGAACTTCACACACCACTGCACTGCACATTCATGGGTAATTTCTGTTTGTGAGTTTGATGAATCGTGAACATCGTGAATCGAAAGAGCTCAAATGAGTATGAATTCTTACGAGTTGGAATTGGAATACTAAGGAGTTTTAAGTATGGGTATGGGTATGTTGACTTGCATTACATTTAAGTTATGGAAACACAAGAGAAATATTGTATATACAATATATACATTATAGTACCACCATAGTTACCATAGGAACTCAAGTACTATAGTACATATCTACTCTCATCCTGTCGCATTGAATTACGCACAATAGAAGATCCAGGTGGCGCTTCAAATGATTTAGTTTGTAACTGCCAACTCCGAGCATTGGGGAACTGTGTATAGAGAAAACCAAAGAAACAAAACAAAAACAAACTGGTTTGACTCTTCTCTTTCTTCATTCATTATTGCCATCCCCATCGATCAGTATAAAATTCTTTCTGAAATGACGTAACTGGGTATTGAACTGGTTTGGTTTGGAAGACAGGAAAGGAGATGCAATATTATAAACATAAATATTATCAGCGGAATTAATAAAAAAGCCCTATCCGCTCTTTAAAACATATTTTAGCTACCATACGGATAGTGGACTTATTCGTTTGATAACTTTTATTATTAATAAATACATCTTATATCCATATTAGCTATCCACTCTTTATCACTAAACGCACGGCAGCACTGCGTCCAAACTGTACTAAACATGGTTGTAAATCTGTCATATTCCATCAGCTGACACTATCATGCTCAGAGCATTTTCGTTTGCGAATTTTAGATTCTCTCTGAAATTCTCTTCCAGCTTTTAAATTTCTCGCGTCCAATCGAACTTTTTGTTGGTATACGTGTATTTGAAATATGTGTATAGTAAATTAACTGTGTGTGCAAGTTAACCACTCTCTATACGCCGAATTCGTTGAATTAAGTTATCCGCTCCTTAAAACATGTCAGTGAAAGCTAAGATATGTTTATTAATAATATTTACGACTTAAAAGATGTTTTAGAGCTAATTCGCCACTATGCGGTATTTATTAATACGGGGGTATAAATATCAATAGTTTAGGAGAGGGAGGGCGATACAAGGCGTGATCAGTTGGGAAGGATAAATTGAATAACAATGATTTTGGATTTCTCACTGGATTTTAGGATTGTGCATAAATGTATGTTAGAGTTAGAGTGTCGATTTAAGTGATTCTTTTTGTAATTAATTTAAAAATATTATATCTCGCAAATCTCCAAACCGATTGAGTTCAAATTTTCAGGAAATCTTAGGTATTGGCCCGGGAATGCTCCTGTGAAGTTTGGTCAAACTTGAACAATTGGACGTCGCACCTCCTATAAAAAAAAATCTAAGAATCTTGTACCTACATACGAGTATCTCGAAAACCACCGACCCGATTAAGCTCAAATTTTGAGAAAATATTTGTTAATGGCCCAAAGGTAAAAACAATTCCAAGCGATATTCTTCAACCAGTCATGGGAGGCAAACACCCCTAACGTGGAATCCGTCGAATTGAGTTTCACTTTACCTATTCGATTCCCTTTCACTTTCTACTGCTATCGTGGAATCCGCCGGGTTTTGTGTGTATCTTTTATCGCTATATTGGCTGTGGTGTAATTAAATCTAGGTCTAGCTAGGTCCGTCAGTTCCCCTTTTTACCTAAGTATCTAAGATTTTCTGAGTTTTTCTGATGGAAATACCCTATGTTGAAAGGCAGCTTTCTTATGTAATAAAATAACACTCCTCCTACTTATTGGGGAGATTTTGTGAGTATCTTTTAAAAAATAAACTGATGTTGAATTCGCTAAGTGAGAAATCAAATGTTTTGAGTCTTGGCATACCTAAATATGTTTGAAGAAATTTTTCAAAGAGTATCTAAGTATATAGATGATTTTGCTGAACCTCAACAAAAACGCCGAATGATTTATTGAACAAATCAAAATATGAAAGTTTTGTGTACTGTTGAATCAAGATGAAAAAATACCTTCATTAATTTAATTACTTCCTGGAGTTTTCGATTTTATGGCTTTAAAATATTAACTGAAGGTTTTGTATACCCACTACATCTTCCCTTCGACATTTTGATATTTTTCGACTTCGCCTTACCATTTAAAATTATTCACGCCACTGATAGATACATAAATACATATTCACGGGATTTATACGGAACTATAAATAAAAGTATTTATTTCTAACTATGTATTTAGAAAAGGACTTTCCTTAAAGTGCCAAGTTTGATTTCAATCAATTTCAATTCACGGAAAAAAACATTTTGGTATCATCGAATCCGCAAAGTGAACAGTTCCCCGTGTGGGGTTGAAAACGTTCAAATCGAGTTTTACCGGAACAAAATTACATTTCTCGCCCGGTTTTCTTGCTTCCTGTACGTCGTGAGAATTTTTTTTAAGAAAATGTATTTTCATTTTTTTATTTAAATCACTTTTAAAACAAACTTTTCATATGCCTCCTAATGCAGATATAGTCCGGGAGGCAGGGGTCCATTTTGAGAACTGTTTTTATGCCGATAGATTATTACCTTTACTCATTGATAGGCTTTGGTTGATAAATGAAGTGAAGTTCAGCTGGCGCACCTGCGGTTGGTGCGGTTGTGGGAGGGTGTGGAACTTGTCGAAAAAAAAATCGTTTAACTTATTTTATGGCGACTGATTTTTTTTAAAATAAATTATAGACGTCATGTAGTGATGAAAAAACATAGTCAGTCGCGTTGTGGAGAGGGGATTATACGTCAGCTGGTAGTATGAACTTGCAAAAATATTAATAATAATACGGGGAATAAAGACATTCACTTCGGAAAAATTAGTGGAAAGCTGGATTTTTGCATGAACCATCCTTTTGTGGTTCTAAACAATATCCCAAAAGTTCCCAGCGATACATGTGCCGCTAAAAATGTTACGCGGGATCAAAGGTCATGCAAAAAAGTTTTTCGTGAATATCTCATTAACAGATACTTTTATCGAAAAATTGTGTACATCGAATTTGTAGCTTATTTTTTTTTCGTAAGATTAACGGTTTTCGAGAAAATTTGATTTAAAAAGATGAAACATACGTGCGCGCAGAAAGATTTTACTTTACTGCCCATTCAAAAATAATAGTTTTTTTTGCACAGTCCGATTGATTGTAGTGCCCTTAATACATATCTGGAAAAAAATGTTGGCGCTCTCTTACCGTTTGGACGTGACAAATGAAAGACATTAGTTCGACAATGAAGCTACCTTTCCCAAAAACGTGTCGATAAGGAAACGTTTCCGACGGATTCCACGATAGGGGTGAATGTTATTAGTTTTTAAAGGTTTCTAGTTTTTATTTTTAAGAAATAAATTTAATTTAATTTTTAAAATTTATTTATTTATTTTATAAATAAAATAATTGCACAGTTTGAAACAAACTACTATAGGTACAAACAACTCCGTCCTGTCGTTTAGAATGCAGCTACCTACCACCACGCAGACAGACAGACAGAATCCCGAGGCTCACTTTTTGAGCTCGACTATCGTCTTAATATCATAATACATATATCTTTCTCATACTACCTACATTATAAGAAAATTGAAAAATAAAGAATACGATCTGTGATTTCATATTTCTCCTTTCCACATTCTTATCCTCATAAAAAAAACCATTAGTTTCGTCATGCTAAAAGTAGCCTTCCCCTACTCAACACAGCACCACTAGGTATATGCGAAAAGTTCCCGATTTCATTTTCCTTTGCATTTCACTTCCACTCCACGTCCACATCCACAATCCTTATTATGCAATCAGCGGAGAATAAAAGACAACAAAAATAATTGTTCTTTCCCTTTCATTTGTATGTTGTCAATGAGACGAAAAAGAAAAGAAGAATATTCAAATATAACTGACATGTTCCATGTGCGTAGTTTGTCATGTGAGCGTTTGGTGGCGCAAGTGCATAAGTGCGAAGTGATATAAATCCAAAAATCATCATACACCATTCAATACCTGGTGTAAAATTCCTGCAACGTGAAGCAACTCAGTGAGTGGTGTATGATTCGAACAAAAAGGTATTTTACTTTTTGTCTGTTTACCTTGTTTGCTGAGGATATTGTTGTATTAATATGGGGTTCCGCCTTTCTGGTAAGGATCTGTATTCGCTTCGGTGGTGACTGGTGAAATATGTTTGCCTTTTTTCTGTATGATTACGGGGTTTGAATTTTCTTGATTCACTTTGTTTTCATTTCAGTGCAAATTCAGGGGGGTTATTCCCAAATGCGCGGCGGATCGTATTGAAAGCGATACCTCCATTTCGACCGTCTTCGCTTTTGGTTATTCTCAAATGCGAACGAGGGCGAAAATGATATTTCCACTGCTTTTTTTTATGATAGAGACAAGTTTAGTGAAAACGAAAGCGGTATTTGTTTCGTTTTTTACAGAATCCCACCCCCGAACTTCAAAGTACTATGGGAGCGCGCACACTAGGTGCGAGTTAGTCGTACTTATACGTACGTGTAGTTCCGACGTCCGAATACAATCCCAACGTGTTGGTATTTTTAAATACGTTCGTGCGTTGATACATTAAAAGTTGGTGTATAATTAAAATATTTAACAGAGAAAAGCGTATTCAGTTGTGGGCGCAGTAGCGCAGTGGTTAGTGTGCTGGACTACTGTCCGAGGGATCCCAGGTTCGATCCCCGGAAAAACACAAATTACATATTAAGGTTTTTTTCTACTGCGCCACCTCTCGCGAACGTCTGACAAACATTCGAGAGTATGACTGTCATGAAAAAGCTTCTCAATTCAGCCGTTCGGACTCGGCATAAAATTGTAGGTCCCTTCCATTCGTTCCAAAAATAGAAACTCACACAAAACGAATGGTTGCGAGAAGCTAGACCTAGGGTGACTACCTGCCTGATGCGCCACCTATTTATTTATTTTTTTTACGAGCGCGAGTTAAGTATTTGGGTATGAACCAATTAAAACGATATTCAACTTAATCGTTATAAATATGTTTATTAGACAAAAACCAACTTAACAGCCCTATTATGGCTATCAAATATCAATTAGTTGATACTTGATAAGATCTATCAATTCATTGATAGTTTGGTATTATGAGTATCAATTGATAAATTTTACCTCATTGTGAATACTTATCGAAATTTCATTGAGAATGGGTTCTGTTTTGACGTTTCTGATTTGTAGTTGGTTTTTGTTGTATGGCTGGCGACTAGTTTTGGTTAAATAATGTTGTTGTTTTTTATAAACAAAAGTTTTTTTTTTCGCAAATCAAAAGAACGAACAACACTTGATTGTGCAATGACAATGCTAAAGTTATTCCCAACGCTCAGTTGATAGTTTCCTTATTGAGCAAATAATTTTAAAATCGCTGCTACTCGTAGTTTAAGTACATTTGGGATGTCTACCGAAGACATTTCGCTCTAAAGTCGTTATTTTACAGTAAGAACGAGGATATACATTTTTTCATTTGATGCGCCTGAATATTTGATACGTATCAACGAGAAATTTGTGGTTGATAGAAAATTTGACGAATATCAAATTTTTTGATAACCGTAATACCAAGTTTATCGATAAAACTATTCACAATAGATCTTAAATCTAATACAATTCACAATTCATCAAAAATGTTGACAGGTTGATAACCATAATGCCGATCCATTCATTTTGTTGATACGTATCAATTATTATCAAATATCGTGTTGATATTTGATAGCCATAATAGGGCTGTAAGACTGAACTAACTCTTACATCGTAGCAAATAAAGAAAACTTTTTATAACTGAATTCATTTAAAAAGCAAGCAAAACCCAATTTATGTAGGTACTGGTACATATACTTCAGACATTTGGAATGATGAATGCAATAATGACAATAATGAATCAACATATGTAATAGTTATCGCGGTTGCGACCATAAGCAATAGAACAAGAACCCAAGTAGTAACTCCAGCTTAGCTTTGTGGTTATGATGCTGCTGCTGTTGGCTGCTATGATGATAAGCTGCAGGTAGACGCTTGTTGTGTGGGGTTTACATAAATGCAGCTATTGTTGTGACCCTGAACTTATTTTGTCACTTTAAGACTAGGTGCTGCTGTTGCTTTGCTGCTGATGTGCTCTTGACGCTGCTGATGTGCTATGATGATAAGCTGCATGTAAACACTTATTGTGTGGGGTTTTACATAAATGCAACTATTGTTGTGACCCTGAACTTGTTTGTTGCTTTGTGCTGCAGCTTCATATTGTTACGTAGGTACATATATTCTTATAGGACGTAACTCGCGCTCTACTCGTACTCTACTCGTATATTCATACTTTTACGTACGATTCAAATTCGTATCCAATGTGCGGCTAGCCTAACTCGAAAAATTCGTAAAAGAGATCATCTTCGATATAACCCCTCCACTGAGAATCTTACTTCTTTTTTCTCAACATACCTATATCTTGTAGTAAGAAATGAAATAGTGACTGACATTAAATCTTGTCGCGCTCAGAGACAAGCAAATTTAAACAGTAACAGCCGTATTTATTAGATTTCTTTAAAATGACACTGAGAGCTTGTTTAGTTAAACATCGCGTAAGAATTTACGCAACCTCTACGCTACTTTGCTGAAATAGTTATTTATAAACATTTTCCACTGTTGATTTACTACAGAGGGTTGGTGTCCAGATAAGGAGAAACAGAAAATACAGAAAACTGGTATGTAATTTATTTTACTTAAACCACCATCAGCTGTTTTCTGACAGATTTTTTGTGTAAAATATTTTAAATAAATAAAAAAAAAAAAAACAAATAGCTATGTAGGTACACCTAATGCAAACTTCGGTTAGAAAACCTGTGCCTGAAAGTAGCACTCTATGGTGCTGATCCTGGCATTATGGATAAAAAGAGAAGAAACAAAACAAATAGATAACGACCATTTAATTGATTTTTTTTTTTTATTTTCCACGAGACACACAAAAGTAGATTATTTTATCCAATTTTGGATCACACACAAGCAACACCAATAAATTAGAGCTGAAATTAAAAGTTTCTAAACGCATATCGTGTATCAAAACAAAAAGAAACATCACCAGCACGAATGGAACTTGCCGCAATAATTGAACACGAATTTTCAATTAGAAAACATATTCGTTTTTTTTAGACTGCAACGCGAAAGGCTATTGAAAGTATCTAGTGGACTCATAGGTCGATTTAAAATAATATTCGAAATAAAATGATTAAATGAACAATATTGCCTTTATTTGCAAATTTTTGTAATCACTATTCACGATTCCACCCCGAAAATTACATTTGCAAAGAAAAACAAATTTACGCAAGCTCTACGCAGCCTCTAAACGCAAATTTTTGTGTTTAAGTTACGCGGCCTTAAAACTACGTTGCTTAAATTCGAAAAATGTTTATAAATAATGTTTTCCTACGTAAGGGCATTTTAGAGGGTGCGTAAAGTTAAGCCAGGCTTAACTTTTACACGTTTATAAATACGGCTGTAAGTTTTTTAATTTCCCCGGACAAGAGAAAGAGGTTATTTTAAGAAAATCGTACAGAAAGAAGGCAAACATATTTCACCGCCAAAATAAATCTAGGACCAGAAAGGTAGAAACGATACCCATAGAAGTACAACAATAATAAATCCTTAGTACATAAGTTAACACACAACAAGAAAATTGAGAAAAAAAGGAACGCAAAATAGATTTTTGTTGCGAATCATATCTAGGTAGGTGAGTACACCACACCTTGACTTGCTTCACGTTGCAGGCATTTCATACAAAATAGGTATTGTATGGTGTGTACTGGGTTTATTATTTTTTTATGAACGTTAAACCTTTTTTTTTTGGTAGGGAGCGGTTGGCAGTGTTGTAATGGCAATGGATTTTTTTTTTTGTTTTTTTCTCCGAGGCAGGTGGAAATCTTCTAAAGACACTATGAGGACAGTAGGCGCGTGCGTAGTGTGAGATTTTTACTCACTAAAACCACCTCCCACAAATTTGTTTCGTACTGCAACTAAGTCGGAAGGTTTAGTTCGTTGTAGACCCGCAATAAATTTGCTTCATAAAGAATTTCCAAGACCGAGATATAAACGTGTCCTAATAGTCGATTTCTATGCTTTCGAGCGCAATTTCTCGTTTCATCTTCAACCGTGGGAATTCCGAGTAACCAATAAAGTTCTTCGCATTTCATTTTTACATGCGGTTTCCATTTCAACTTTGTGTCGAGAGTCATTCCGAGGTATTTGGCCTCATTTGCAAACGGAACTTGGGCCGTATTTATAAAACCGGGGAAATAATTTGCTTGCTTATATGTAAAATCCACGTGAACCGATTTCGTTTCGTTAAGAGCGATCCTCCATGGTTTTGTCCATTCATTGACCCGGTTAAGCGCGCCTTGTAATAATTTGTTTGTTTCTTTAGTAGTTGTATCAACTGCTAGTATGGCAGTGTCATCATCAAAAGTGGCTACGGTAGTGCCTTCTATTTGCGGTATATCACGCGTAAATAATAGGTATAGGAGTGGCCCAAGGACGCTTCCTTGCGGCACACCTGCCGTTATTTCTTTAAATTCGGAATATTCGTTTCCGTGTTTGACACGAAAGAGTCTTTTCTCTAGATACGATTCTAGGATTTTCCACAACCGTTCGGGGAGAACTTGTCTTAATTTGCACTTAAGACCTTCGTGCCACACCTTATCAAATGCTTGCGAAACGTCCAAGAACATGGCAGAGCAGATTTTATTTTCTTCTAGAGCTCTCTCTATAACGTCAGTTATCCGATGCACTTGATCGATCGTCGAATGTTTGCTTCTAAACCCGAACTGGTGGTCAGGTATAAGACGGTTTTCTTCTACATATAATCGGTTGTAACCGTTTGAGTAATATCCTCTCAAAAACTTTCCAAATTATTGGAAGAAGCGAGATGGGTCTATAAGACTTTTTTTCATTCGGTGGTTTTCCTGGTTTTAAAACCATAATAACTTCCGCGATTTTTCATTGACTCGGAATGTATTGTAATCTGATTGCGGCGTTTATAATGTGAAGAAGCTTAGTTAATGCTTTCCGAGGTAGCATTTTTAGGATTTCACCCGTTATCAGGTCGTAACCCGGAGCTTTTTCGGGCTTAAGTTTCTTTATTTCTTGCACGAGCTCGGTGAGTGTAGCGTTTCTTACTGCATTATTCAGAGATGTTCTGTCCGACGCATTAATATTTCTATTAAGGGCCTGACCATCGAACGGCTTAAAAGTTTCTTCTAGATAGGCGGCGAAAACGTCCGAATTCTCTTTATCGCTTTTTGCCCAAACGTCATGGGTTATCTTGATAGGCGGCGCTGCGATCTTCGGCTTTTTAGTGTCTTTAATAAAAGGGAGTAATTGGATTCTTTTCCAGCTGTTAGGCTTTCGAGGTAGTTTCTGACCTCATAATTTTTATAATCTTTAATCAACTTTGTTAGCAAGTTACACAGTCGATTTAAGTGCGCTTTATCTTGCGGGGCTCGAGTTTGTTGTCATCTTTTACGCGCTTTTCGTTTTGTCTTGACCATATCTATTATTTCTTGCGGGTATTTGGCGCAGTTATAGTCAGGTGTTCTCTACTGGTGAGGAGTATTATTCCATGCAGCTTTTTGTACGATATCGACGAAGCCGTCGACAGCGACTTCCAATTCGTAAGGCGTCTTGAGTGCTACACTCAGTTCAGTATTGTCTTGGACATCTTTTTTGAAGCCATTCCAGTCTGTTTTGCCGTTTGTTAGCCTCGGCGGTTTTTCATTTTTTATAGGTGCCTCAGTCGTTGTTAAAATTACCGGAGAATGATCAGATGAAAGATCAAAACTTTCTTCAACTTTAACACCATTGTCGGGTAGTCCTTTTGTAATAAAGAAATCGATCGAATCAAGTATTTTTGCGACATCAGTCGGCCAGTATAGTATGTTGGTTTGCCTGTCGAATGATAATCGCAATTGTACTGCATACACACATCGTAAAACATTCTTCCCTTCCGTGATATGCATCTAGATCCCCAGAAGCTATGTTTGGCGTTAAAATCGCCGCCAATTATAAACTGTTGTCCAAGGGAATTGATTAGGTTTGTATAATCATTTTTCTCTATTTTGCATCGTGGTGGGCAGTTGATAGAAGATATTTTAAAGAATGCATGTCTATGTCTATATTGTACCTATATATATACAGAGCTATTGTACAGAGCTCACTTGCATTGTTTCCAGTTCTAATTTTAAGTCGATTGAGTGGCTTTATATATAAGGATGCTCCACCTCGAGCCTTATTCGACGGGTGAACGGCGTGATAGTCAATGTAACCTTTGATCTTTAAATTGGATTTCTGCTTCACATGAGTTTCTGATATCAAGCATACATCGATATCTTTTTCCAGCAGGAACAATTCTAGCTCTCCGAGTTTTTGCCAAAGACCGTTGCCATTCCACGTAAGTATTTTAAACATTCGTTTCATATTTGGAGGTGTGCCTGTTGCGAATTATTATTTTCGAGCTTAAGAAGCCTATCGATAATAAGTTTATTCGTTCTGCTTTGTTGTTCAAGTCTCAAAAGAATAATGGAAAAGACATTTGAAACAGGGTCTGGTGAATTATTTGTTTGTGCGCTACCCGATGATGCAGCTTGGGCGTATGTTAGTACATCTGATTTTTGACGTAAGGTGTTCTGTTGCCCGTTTTCCCTTTTTATTGTTGGGCTTATCTATTTTTGCCGGTTTCGGGGTGTTGAGTAACTGAGTTTTACGCTTTGGGTTTTTTCGTTGCTGCTGTGGCTTCATAGATTGCGTTCGTCTTTTTTGGAGCTCCTTAGCTACTTCGCAGCCCCGATAGTTTGCAGGATGATTACCTTTACAGTTAATACACTGCGCGGGAGCTTTATTATTTGAATTACACTCAACCGTCAGATGGCTACCGGCGCATTTTACACACCGTGGCTCTTTTTGACAGTATGTAGGTTTGCGTATGGTTATATCCTTGGCACCGTTTGCACTGAAGAACCAATTTTTTGTTCTTACGCATAGGTTCAATTTTAACTACAATATTAAGAATTGTTTTAATATCATAAATTTTGTTTAAGATCTCAGTCGAAGGTTAGTATAAAGAGCGGGAGACCACGGTTTAGCATAGTTTAATTTTCCTCTTTTATCAGCTTTTCTCGCTTGACGATATTGACGGCATCTATAATCTTAAAGTGCCTGTCCTTAAGATCATTTACAACATCATCTTTCGAGCATGACGGATGTAACCCTCTAGCTACAACGCGTAGAGGTCTTTCCGACTTATTTTCATAGGAATACCATTCGATTTTGTCTGTATTTAGCTTACGAAACAATAAACGGTAATTTTCGGGGTCTTTAACGTTGACTGGTTTGGTTGTTTGGCTTTATTATTTGATCCGTTCTCCCGATTTATTATCTCTGGTGAGGAAATGGCTTTCCTTTTTTTGCCCGGGCTTTTCTTGAGCAACCAATCAGTTTCGTGACGAAGTTCTCCTTCGTCCGTATGGTATACAGTTTTTACGGGATTGCTTGGGCTAGAGTTTGATTCATCCAGTACTTTCGATGAGTTCTTAATAGCCATTTTTTCGGCTTTAAGTTGATTTATTTCTTTGCGAAGCTCTTCGCATAGACGTTCCATATTGGATAGCCTTGTTTTAAGTTCGTCGTTTTCGTCTTAAAGGCTTTTATTTTTCACTGGGTCTCGTTCTTTTAGACTAGGCAATATAGTTGCCGCCGAGATCTTAGAGACGCACGGATTAGTTTGAGATTCCGATGGTGGTGATCTCGTTACCCTTGAACTTTTTCCGAAAGGGTTACAGAAACGCAATAAATGGCTCTTCCAAGAATCCGTAGAGCCGACCTCCGAAGAGAGTGGATTTTCCAGTAAATCTGGAGTACCATCTGGGATATTATTTCGGGGCGGGTTTCCATTATGAACACTGAGCAACATTTTTTTTTATTTTATTTTTCTGGCTTAAAATGGCATAAAAAACATAAATATAATCACCCCTATTGTCGTCGTCGTCGTCGTCTGTCGCAAACGACTGGCGACGTTTGTCGTGTCGAGTCGTTTGGAATTTGGTATTGCGTAACTGAAACGACTCGACTCTCTGAACTCTCACATCCCACATACATTCCACAAACTATGACACATTTCTGTCGACGAATTTATATTTGGTCTGGTGTTTTGTTTGTGACTTGGTTAATTATTTAATAAAACAAATCAAAAATGAATAGTGTGACATGTTTTTTGAAAGCAGTGATGTAGAAGAAAACCAGAAAAAAGTGCTGGTAAAGTTAAGGAAGGAAATTCGAACCAAATCCAATCCATTGGATTTGCCCGACATTAAGTGGGTGATAGAAATAATTTAAATTGCATACATTGTGTTAATAACAATTATTTTCAGATTTTAAACTATCGAAGTCGAAGGTGGTCCAAGACAATTCAGAGATAAGGCTATGTCGTCCCATTGCCGATTAACATCACGTTTGGTTAGGCCTTCGTGAATGATTTTGCCAAAGGAATATTTTTCTGCATTTCGTTCACTAAATGTAGAAATTGCCTTTTATTTGTTATCTCCATTCTGCAAAATAACTATAATTGTCTTTTTGTTAACTAAAAATTAAGTACACATACTTTTTTTAACACATCACACAGTCGTCCGCAAAATAATCGACGACAGAAATGTATCATTTCCACGACAAACGTCGTCACAAAACGCCTCACGCAATACCGACGATCGTCGTCGAAAAATACAATCCACATTTTTGACATTTCAGACACCATTTGTCGATCGTCGCCGCGACAAAAGTCGTTTATTTTCAGTCGCCAATACCAAACAGTCGTGTCGCTTTTTTTTAGAGTCGTACACGACCAAGAATGATAGAATAAGAATTTCTATAATTCTTGGTACACGACGACGACAATAGGGGTGATTATTTTTTCCTGAGGAAATGAAATTTTTTTTTTTTTTTAATTTTTTTTTTTGTCTAAATTTTAATAATTTTTTTTTTTAATTTTTTTTTTTAATCAAATCATGTTTATGTGACTCATTCCAGTTACACATAGCTCAATAAGTCTATACCAAAAACTGTCAGATAGGCGCCTGTAAGAAAGTCTAGTGTATTTAAAGTATGGGGTGGGTGGCTCGCTTCGCTCGCTAACAGGATTTTAACCCTTTTTTTCGCGGGGTTTAGCCGCTCACGCGACTTCGTCGCTCCGCTAAGGGTATGTTAACAACTGTCTGGCAGGCGCCTGGTGCTAAAGTTTAATAATATTTACTCTGGAGTAGGTATAATATTTTCAGTCAATAAAAATACATGCACTTTTCTGTGAAAATTGACAACTTTAAAAATAAAAAAAAAAAAAAAAAATGAAAATAAAGTTTCCGCAGAAAAATTATATTACAGTACATCTTAGAATAAGTCTATTGAAAAAAAAAAAAAAAAAAAAAAAAATAAAAATTTAAATTTTTGGAAAATTGAAAACTTTAAAATTAAAAAAAAAATTGAAAAAAAAATAAAGTTTCCGCAGAAAATGTCTTTTACAGTACATCTTAGAATAAATCAATTTAACAAAAAAAAAAAAAAAATCGAAAACTGAGCCATTATTTCCTCTAGTTTTGTTCATTGCATTGTTCAAATGATAATAACTTTTTTATAGAAGTTATTGGAAACTTTTCTTTGATGATTTCAGCCGCCCCTCTGGGGTCAGACGCTGACCGGTGTGCCGCACAATTTGCATCAGACGCTCCTAGATTTAACTTTAAGTTTCATCTTTCAGCTACGAGCTTACTGCCAAGGGTGGCCCTACCAGGAGAACAAAACTCGCAGACTGTATCGCTCATACCGTCGTTAAGACTACTCCTTGGGGGGGATTTTAGTCGCCTTCTACGACAGGCATACCTTACCTCAGGGCTATTCTATCGCCGTCCCTGCAGGGGGTAGAATAGCAATGAATGCTGCGCTGCATGATCATACAATAATCGGAAAATAGAGCAACTAGCGTCATATGCATATCGATTAAGGAAATGAATTCAACTCGATGTGTACCACATTCTACATCTGTATATTTCTCTTGTTTGTGGTTTGGATATTGTGGTAATGTGGCTGGCAGGGGAATCTTTTTTGTAACAGGACTGTAGGATTCAACCTTTGCGGACACATCTCATGGCTTACAAGGATTTTGATGATTTTTGTTTTGAAGGTAGGAGTGCCTTAGGATCTTTCTGTCATTAACACACTCGTTTTTTAGGGTGTTTTTGACCGAAATGTATTTCCTTCGGACTACCTCCACAAAAAAAACCTAATTTTAAGGCAATATTGCTGCAAGTTTTGATTTGATTTGGGTTCTTGTAGATTATGATACGAGTCAATTGATTCATGAGTATAAAAGGAAAACAATCAATTTCAAATGAATACTATGAAAATCGATGGCTTGTTCGATTGATATGTAGCTGGTTGTCTCTTATCTTCAGTCTTTCGTTTGCGTGGTCTTTAGCACAAACTACATAGAATAGACCGCCAGCTGAGAGCAAAAAAGAGAGTTCCATAGAGCCAGTAAGACAATTGATTCTGTGGTAACTTTGAAATAATTCAAATAATTGACCGTTATTGGGACGTGTTAAGCAAATGGTGTGTATGGTGTGGTGAATTAATTAACAACTCATATTTCATTTTTAATTAAAGTTCAGTTAATTGTTGTGGTTTGACCAGACCAGGTGGTTGATGATTGCCATCAACCTGGCGGTGCCCAGCTGTTGCAACTTTTTCATACACATCAATTGTGCTTATTTTTTACCTCCGCGTGGTAACCACCGGGTAGTGGTCTGCCCATCCGGGAGTGACTTGCTGAACTTATAAGCGCGAGTGTTGAACACGAAGAAAATAGCAACACTCTCTGTCGGAAAGACTGACTGAACGAATCTCAGAAGTCTTACATGAGCTCCTCGGAAAGAGAACGTACGGCGCCACACTGGGGCCGATTGTATGGAGAGCATGCTCAAAATGCAAAATTGAAACTAACTGTTTTTTATGAAACAATTGTTTGGCTGTGAAGTTAATACAACTGTGCATCATTACTCAAATTTTCGCAGTGGTGGAAGTAAGTTGTGTACTAAAGAATAAGCGGTAAAATAAAGATTAGCTGTTATTAGCAATACCGAGTGTTTGTGCGTTGAATATTTCAAAGTAAAATTAAAAAAAATGCAGATTGAATTAAAAAAAATTGAAATATGTCTGGATTAAACCAAGGTCAGTGTATAAGAAAAGCGTATTAAAAAATAAATAAAATCTTGTTTTTGTACCAAATGAATGTTTAAACTGAATGTTTTTTATAATAGCATACATATTCCTTATTAAGAAACAAAAGCCAGAAGTGAAAGCCTCTCGCGCAAATCACAGAAAAATAACATTAAACATATCACGCCACATTTTCTCGCTTTAATAAGCATTTGGTACAAAAACAACATTTTATTTATTTTTTAATACGCTTTTCTTATACACTGACCTTGGTTTGTAGCTCTCACATCCTCGAAGTGGGTTACTGACACCGGAGGAATCCGGCCCCTTTCGCCCAAGGGGTATAACAAAGGGCCTGGACCTCCAAGTTGGGGGTTGTACGCCGGGGTAACTGGCCGACTGCGGAAAACGTTCCTAGTTACGAAGCAACAACAAGCCTCGGATATGGATGATTTTACTGTTGCCGAACCTGGCAAACGAAAAAAGGACAACGAATTTCGGATCTGCACGTGGAATGTTAGGTCCCTTAACAGACCGCGTGCAGCCGAACAACTAGCGGAGGCCCTGAACTGCTATAAAGCAGACCTAACCGCCATCCAAGAAGTGCGATGGGATGGACCGGGCAAAACGAGGATGAAGAACTGCGACATATATTATGGCGACTACTATCGGGAATAAAAACAGCGCTTATTTGGATGTTATTTGGATTCGTCGTTGGAGGCAGACTTAGGCAAGAAGTCTTAAGTTTCAAGTATGTGAACGAGCGCCTCACGACAATACGCATCAATCCTAAATTCGCCAATATTAGCCTAATATGCGCCAATGCCCCCACGGCGGAGAAAGACGACGACACCAAAGAGAGATTCTACGAGCTCTTAGACAAGACATACGAGCAATGCCCTAACTATGCCATTAAAATTATCCTAGGTGATTATAATGCAAAGATAGGAAGAGAGGGCATCTTTGGTAGTACTGTCGGAAGGTACAGCCTACACGACACTACCTCTGATAACGGATTTAGGCTGATCGACTTCGCGGCGGGGCGAAATGGTGTCAAAGCAAGTACCTACGCGGTTCCCGCATCTCGATATTCACAAAGGCACATGGAGATCTCGCGATCAATCGACCGTCAACCAGATTGACCACATTGCGATCGACGCATGGCACTCGTCCGGTATTATGGATGTCCGAACGTTCCGAGGGGCCAACATTGACTCGGACCACTACCTTGTCTTTGCCAAGGTACGCCTTCGGATATCCCGAACACCGGGATAGACAGTACACAAACCGATTTTTAAGTCAGTCGGATGAAAACTAAAAATGGTCCCATACAAACTTTGACCCCCCCTTTTACCCCTTTAAGAGTTGTATTTCCAAAATCGGAGAAATAAGTTTTCTTTACTTCTCATAGAGAGTACATAAACCGAGTTTGAAGTCAATCGGATGAAAAATAAAAATGTTCCCATACAAACTTTGACCCCCCCTTTACCCCTTTAGGGCGCAATCTGAAGTGCCCCAATATCTTCATCTTCATCATCATTTTCATATAATGTGTCCTCCATGGTAAAAATTTCATGCTTTCATCACAAAGTGCACAATTTTTTTTACTATGCCGCCTCACTAGAATGTTTAGTTTTACAATTTAAATGTTGAAATAAAAGGAGACAAACCATTTTCTCGAGACCTGGCTTGAACCTCCCAAGGGGAGGAGGGATGTTATGCCCCAATTATGCACATATGACCAACTGAACCATAGCTGCGCCAGTAACATGGTTTCACTGTGGAATTGCAATAACATGACACAATTCCATTGCAGCGACAGCACAGCCTATAGTCTATAATCGTGACACATTGGTTCAGTAGGTCATGCTGACAAATGCATTTCCCCAAATTGACCGAAGCAAGGTTCCAGGTAGGTCTTGGAGAATTCGGGGAGTCTTGTTTGAAATATCGAAGAAGTCGGTTTACATATTATTACAATGAAACCTACTAATGTGCTTATATTGGATCTTTTTAGTGTTATAAGATTTTTGCAGCCCTTGAGATCCAGTATGGGCGAGATCTGTTTCGTGATGGAGCACGTGGTGCAGTTTAACCACCTGCGATTAGTGGCGCTTATCCCATTTTGTTTATTTATAAGTTTACACGTAGCAAGACGACAAAGTTGTGCCATGTCTTGCGATTTCGTCGGCCTTGCAATTCCCTGGAATGTCCCAGTGACCCGGCACCCATAAAAGGTGAATTGTTCCGACATCTCGTTAAGAATCCACGATTTAACGCGGCTTGACTATCGGTAAAAATTACGATATCCTTTGCGGATGTTACATTATACCGTAGCCACGACAGGGCCTCCTTGATCGTCTTGATTTCCGCCTGGAACACTTGAAATCTTGGGAGAAAACACCCCCCCCAATCTCCTTTTGGACACATCTGTATAGAAGCAGACGGATCTCCTGTGCGACTCTACATCACCCTCCCAGTCAGTCCTGGAGGGTATGCAGGTCACAAAATTCTTACTGAATTGACTCTGGGGGAGGGTGTAATATGTATCTTTTGGGATGCATTCTATTTTATTTAGAATATACGAGTGACCAGTTTGTCGACGTTACTATATGTCTAATAATGGATACATAAAGCCAATATGTAATTCGAGGCTGGAGTCCCCATTTGATACCAAAAGCTTTTTTGCAGCAGTATAATGCCGTTGTGACTTTTTGAACCCTCTGCAGTATATTGGGTTTCCAGCTCAATTTGCTGTCTAGAATGAGGCCTAAATACTTGGCCGTGTCAGAGAGCACCATCAGGGTACCATTTAGTTTTGGGGGAACAAGGATGGGAATTTTGTACTTCCTCGTAAAGAGAACCAGTTCAGTTTTCTGGGGGTTGACGCCCACATAAGATTGTTGAGGTGTTTTCCTGAGACCGCGATAGTAACGTCGTCTGGCTATGCAATTACATACTTTGCACCCTTCCCCTTCCAGTATTAGAAGTAGTACATTCACCACTAGATTCCAAAGAAGATGTGAGATCACGCCGCCTTGTGCTGACGAACCTCCGAACCGATGCTTCGCCCCGCCCTGCTTTGAATTGATGAACCTGTATTCACCTGCTTTGAATTGATGAACCTGTATTCTCCCAATCGCCAATCTTATGAATTCCCAGGCTCGTCAGTGGCACGAATACGATAACTGTGGCGCCAAAAATTGGGAGGGGGGAGTGGTAAATTATAAATTACCAGAGAATCTAGATCTGGCACCAAACATCAGTTTTCTCCAACGATGGCGTCGAATTAACGCCGTCAAATCTCATTTTTGGCATCGATAGGTAGAGGAATACATCAACGAGCTTCAAGGACGCACAAAGTGGACAACCGAATCGCCAAATTTGCACGTTGGAGCTATGGTAATCGTGCACGAAGACAACGTACCACCGCAGAAATGGTTATTCGGTCGAATCACCGAAGTGATTCCGGGACAAGATGGACGCATCCGAGTCGCAGATGTGCGAACAACTAGAGGACAAATTCGACGCCCTATACGAAAGCTTGCTCTACTTCCAGCTTGAAAGGGTCCTTTCAAAGGGGCCGGAATGGAGAAAATTCTCTTTTATGTACATACAAAAATATATACGTTACGTCCTCATAGGCGCACCGTTGAAGGAACCTATTTCAAAAAAAAAATTTTAAAAACAATGGCAACACTTACAATAAAAGACTTTAGGATTTTTGGAAGCCAGGAATCTTTTCTCTGATCTTATTTTTAAATCAAGTTAATAGTTTTAAAAAAAATTATTTCATACTTCAAATTTAAGGAAACAAATTAAAAAAAAGAATGTATATGCTGATTTTTCCAATATGTATTCAGAAAATATATACCTAATTTATTTATAGTTTTTACGGCCCAAATCAATTCTTAATCGTACACTGAAAACCAGATTGATGTATGTCTTCTAGTTTTTGAGAGAGTATAAAATGACTTTTATACTTTTAAATGTAGCTCCGTTTAAAGTAAAAATTTCTGAAAACAGCACTGATCGCGCACAAAGCTACCCCTGTACCTTGAAATGTGTATGGGGCATGAGCATGATGCCCCTTTGCATTATGGGCAAGTTAAAACCATATTCCTGGTTTTCAAAAATGCTATAGTAGGTATTCTATTGTAAATGATAAACATACCTAGTCTTTTATTATAAGTGTTGCCATTGTTTTTTAATAAGTTTCTTTTTTGTCATTTAAATTATCATTTTCTTTAAATTACCCCTTCCGCCTAAACGAAGCCGGATAGACCCATAGTAAAAAGTACTTGTATTTAACCCCTTTACAAAAAACCGTTATCAATTTTTGTCGCCACAGTTATCATACTCTTCCCGTTAGTTTTATTTTTTTTTCTTTTAAGTACAGCACTTATAAAAGCGTTTCATTGGTTTTTTAACTATGTATTATTTTAAAGGGGTAAAATGGGCGGTCAAAGTTTGTTTGGGAAAGCTTTTATTTTCCATCCGATCGACTTCAAACTCGGTGTTGAAAAGTAATTCCACCGATTTTGGAAATGTTGCTTTGAGTTATTGGCAACGATCCAAATGAGGCCTTTTTCATAACTCACGAACCGTTATCTAAATCAGTACAAACAATAATGTAAACCATTTTTAGGTAATACTTCGCTTCGCATTTTTAGATCACTGATCTGCTAACACAGGTACTTTCATAGGAAGGTTTCTTTCGCGATATTTAAAAATATGAAAGAGGAAACTAATTGATTGTGAGGGAATCTCTGTGTACAAAATCCTAAGGCGCGAGCGAAGCCGCGGGAATAAACTTGTTAAATCTAGATTTGTGCATTCTATTCAATCCAAATTCATTTTGCTTCATTTCTCCTTGTATTCTCAGTTTCCATTGAATAGAGTTCCCTCCAAAAATATGAAGGTACACACACATAATTCAATAAAAGAAACAAATAAAAACACAATTATTTATTTGTGACAACTAAAACTATAGATATAGAGGATTTCGAAAATTAAATTCGCCAGTTATTCACATATTCATTAGATAATGAACCACTTTCTCTCAAAACCTGATAGAGTAAGTGCTAGCAACGTTTTTTCTCAACTCATTTTAGCAAGGCTGAAACTTTGTAAGCTTAGTTCGTGGTGACTACTGAACACGAAAATATATTTCTGGCAGCGCTGCGTTGGTTTATATAGGAATGCTATAACCTCAAAAGTGCAAAAAATTAAAGAAATTTAACTCATTTTAGCAAACTTAAGATTTTGGTATATGTTATTCGTGACCGATATGGACAGAAAATGCAATTGCCAGAAAAGTTTACCGGTTTCAAAGTTGCGCCAGAAGTCCTTAAAAGTGCAATAAAAAGGCAAAATTTAAGTCATTATAGGAAAGTAAAATTTTTGATATTATGTTAGGGACATTATCACATAACATTTGTTTCTTGTTTTCGCATAAATATTTGAGAAAAACACTCCCATAAAGGCTTTATCAAATGCCAACAAGTATAATTCTTGGATATGTTACAGTTGGCTATATCAAGAATCAACAAAATAAACTGCCAGAGTTATAGTCCAGTTAAAAGGCAGAGCGAGACGTCTTTGAGAAGAACTAAAGAACGCATGATGGATTCTTCGGTGCCATGAAATAAAGTGTTATGCAAAAAGGTCCAAATACTTCCAGCATCAAAAAGGACGAATCAGTCAGGCCAACATGTTACTTGGACACAGCAACTTTTTTGTGACGCATAACAATAATATTGATATCGGCTTCAAATTTGTTCAAAATTTTGTTTTCGAAATTTTTTAATGAAATTTTGGTATCTTTGGTTTTGATTCATACCATATACCAAAATCTTAAGTTTGCTAAAATGAGTTAAATTTCTTTAATTTTTTGCACTTTTGAGGTTATAGCATTCCTATATAAACCAACGCAGCGCTGCCAGAAATATATTTTCGTGTTCAGTAGTCACCACGAACTAAGCTCACAAAGTTTCAGCCTTGCTAAAATGAGTTGAGAAAAAACGTTGCTAGCTCTTAGTCTATGAGAATATAGGCGAATATCAAACGGAGGTCAACGTTCGTCTTACTTGGATAAGTTCGTATCCTATCATTAGGAAGCTGGATATAGGAGGGTGCGTGGAATGGTTTTAGTGAGCCTCAAAATCTCAAGCCTTCTATATTTCCATTTGCTGATGGGTGACTTCAGTGCTCACGTAAGTGCGGATGCGATGACATAGGACAGTCTTTGGATGGATCGGAGACCCTGAGCTCAGATCTGCAAAGGTTTTATCCCAGATCAATCGCCGCGCCGTCTTAGACGAAGGAAGTGGAATATCATTGAAGGAGTCAAATACGAAAATGATGTACTTCTTTTTTGATGAAGAGGTCATTTTACACAGATGGAGCTTCCACTTTTATGAGCTGCACAATCTAGGACAGGACACTGTCATATCCACCGCTTTCAACAGGGCGTTAAATTATCGCACGGAGAAGTCACTTTTGCGATCTGTTAAAATTGGCAAAATCTGCCGAAGGTGGATGAAATCTAAATAAAAATAATTAAGGATCGTGTCTTTAAATTGTTCTGGGAATTTGGGGATATAAATACATACATGGTGATTTGCAAACAATCACCCCGATTGTGAACCTTTCTCTTTTCAAGAAGGAATAAAGAGATTACTCCAAATTTTGGAAGTAGGTACATACTACATGTAAATCAATTTATCATTATTTTTTTGGAAATAATATTGTTAAAGATACGTTATGTATAAAAAAAATGTTCAATAGGTTTTATTGTTTTTTAATATGTATTACTTAAAATACATTTTTCCAATGTAATCATTTCCAATGCAATATTTCATTATACGTAGCAACTAAGTTTATTTAACCAATGCTGACGAAATAACTTGCTGAACTCTGAACAAATGAGTACAGAAAAAACCTACGGAGACCAACAATATTTATAAAGCTCTAAAGTAAAACAAAAATTGGCCAAAGATGTACTCGTATATGTGTACTAAGCAGCCTTAATACGTTAGATTTTTGCATTTTTTAAGCTTTGAACTGTTTTTTTTTCATATTGTTAAGAGAACTAAGAAATAATTCGTAGTAATAAAATTATCTAATTGTAAAGCGCTTTTTGCAACAAACTATGTTTGTAGTTATTGTTTATTTTGTATGGTAACACTTTTTTATTGTACATAATGTCGTCAACATAATTTTGTATGTTTCATAGGGTGACCAGATAAGAACGATACGAAAACAGATTCTGGATTTGTTTTGGAAGCTACATTCATGACATTATGAAAATAATCGAGTGGGGTCAAGTCGCATGATTGCGGCAGGCCAATTGATGAACGCTCGCCGTGTGATGACCCAGTTGCCAAATTTATCCTTTACAACTTACAGCTCAAATATATCAATGTTGTCGAGCTCTGGCCACATAAAGTCGGTTAACATCGCTCTATACCTGATACCATTGACGGTAACGGTGTTTCTTCTTCCTCATTTCGAAAGAAATAAAGCCCGATGATGCCGCCATGCCATAAACCGCACCAAACAGTCAATCTTTGTGGAAGCATTGATTCTTGGTCGAACACTTGTGGATTATGTTCGCTCCAGCAACGGTAAACTTTGCTTGTATAGACATAGCCGCTGAGCCAAAAATATCCCTCATCAGAGAAAATGATTTTTTGGCGAAAATGCGGATCTTCGGCTAACATTTCAAGCGATGCATGATGAAATGACAAGCCCTACTGAATATTTTGATAGCTGGATGTCATCGGTAACTTGAAACATAACAATTGAAAAAAGTATCGTTGCTCTCTGGTCACGCTGTAGAACATCAATATGCGAAAGAAGTTCGTTTTATTTAGGTATGCGCTTGTTTAGTTACGTAACCTATTTAAACATGGTTTTAAAAAATAAAGGAAATTATATGTCCGTGCACATCTAGTGATATATATTCTGAGTTACATAAATGTGCTAATTACATAAATATATATGTATATGCTTATAATCATATATTTATACACGTATTTATTTCTGTTACAAAATTTTATTTGCATAATAGTTTTCAAAAAGATAAATAAATACATTATGTACCTATGCATATTAGTATACTTCTTTGCTTCTGGACGAACTATGACATTTGGTGCTCTTAAGCAAAATGAAATATTAACTTCGTAAAATTTAATATTAGTTTGATGATTATTTGCAATTGGCCTTTGTGTTGACAAAAAGCGCTCATTATATAAAGTCATTCTTTGTCTGTTGCAAATATACTTAAAATATTTAAGTTGTTTAGATAATATAGTCAAGGAAACCCATTTGAAGTTTTTTTTTGTGAAGAGATTCAGCACAGCAGTTTTAAAATTGGTTGAATATTAAAACAAATTATTCAACGAATCTCACAAATGCAAATTTATACTAAATAATTGTAACACAAAGGCTTATCCATCGTAATCATCATCTAATTAATATTTTATATAAATTTTAAAATTTGTTGAATAATTTTTTAATTAAAATCTATTATTTTAAACTGCTTAAGAATTATAATAAATCTTACCTCTTCATAAAATTTCTTCAAAGGTTTCCTGGAATAATTTCAACCACTGATATTATAAAAAGGTACGTTACGTTACGAATATTTATATAAATTAAAACTGAGGCTGTGAAAACAAAGTTAGTGGAACTCACATAGCACTAATGTTAACAGCAATTCTAAATCAAACAGAAATCATTGTAAGTAAGATGCTTTTTTATGTGGACTAAAAATTGAGTTACAGTATTTGTTCTCACGACCTCAGTATTATTAATTTTAAATGTTGCACAATGTAAATTAAAGTTTTAGTAAATTGTTTAAAAGTAATTAGGAACGACACAAAGTTCAACCACATTTCAAAATATATATATGCAATTTAACTTATAGTTAGGTGGTTGAAGTTAATTGCGATTTCATTTCTTAATATTGGTTTAACGATAGTATATTAAAAAATATTAATGAAAGATGTAAAATAATTGGGTGTCACATCCCATTTTAATCATAAATCAGCTCAGCTCAGACCCCTGGGGGTCTAGCACGTAACTTGATACAATCGAGTTCAGTCGATACAATCGAGCTCTGGCAGCACCTAATTTGTCTCAATCGAGGATAATCAATCGAGAATAATCGATTGAGACAAATTAGGTGCTGCCAGAGCTCGATTGTATCGACTGAACTCGATTGTATCAAGTTACGTGCTACACCCCCAGACTTCTGATTTCATCCTCTGATTAAAAATTACTATGATATATAGGTATATCGTATGATTATAGAAAATATGGGTAGGCATTTTACTACGTACTCGAAGAAATGTGTACACTATCTTGTTCAACTCATGATGGTGCTTTTTTGAGCTGGGTTTTCTGTTGAATACATTTATTTATTCTGCTTCTGAGCGTGCGTTTAGAAGGTGTGGTGATATATAGCAGAATAAATAAATGTATTCAACAGAAAACCCAGCTCAAAAAAGCACCATCATGAGTTGAACAAGATAGTGTACACATTTCTTCGAGTACGTAGTAAAATGCCTACCCATATTTTCTATAATCATACGATATACCTATATATAACGGTTGGCGCTCAGATAAAGAATGTACAAGTTAAATAAATACCAAGCAGTTATTTCTGCTATGTTTCAATATTATTATGAACCTGGCCTGAATTCCTGGGACAATGCATTTATTGTTTGAGATAGTATAAATATACAACTTATAAAATAGTCACCCCCATTGTCGCTGTTTGGTATTGGCGACTGAAAATAAACGACTTTTGTCGCGGCGACGATCGACAAATGGCGTCTGAAATGTCAAAATATGTGGATTGTGTTTTTTGACGACGATCGTCGGTATTGCGTGAGGCGTTTTGTGACGACGTTTGTCGTGGAAATGATACATTTCTGTCGTCGACTATTTTGCGGACGGCTGTGTGATAATGTGTTAAAAAAAGTATGTGTACTTAATTTTTAGTTAACAAAAAGACAATTGTAGTTATTTTGCAGAATGGAGATAACAAATAAAAGGCAATTTCTACATTTAGTGAACGAAATGCAGAAAAATATTCCTTTGGCAAAATCATTCACGAAGACCTAATAAAAGTGAGGTTAATCGGCAATGGGACAACATAGCCTTATCTCTGAATTGTCTTGGACCATATAAATCTACGCGCACAAGTAATGAGTTATTACACGACGACCCTAATTAAGGCCATAATATCATTAATATGATGAAAAACATAGAAAGCCGAAGGATGCAGTACCTGGGTATCGTTTTTTGTATCCCTGCGGATGTGCCACAGGGGTATAAAAAGAGCTGCAACTGATATAGTTTGCATTAAGTTTTAACAACTGCGTGATCAAGTGTTAAAGAAAAGTTTGTGTATTTAATATTTAACTAACTAAAAGATAGTTACTAATTCTTTAAAATGAAAACCACAAATAAAAGACAATTTCAACATTTAGTGAAAGAAATGGAGAAAAATATTCCGTTGGTAAAATCGTTCACAAATGGCCTAACAAAAAGTGATGTTAATCGGCAAAGGGACGACATAGCCTTATCTCTGAATTGTCTTGGACCACCTTCGACGTCGATAGTCTAAAATACATTTCAAATAATTGTTATTAACACAATGTATGCAATTTAAATTATTTCTACCACCCACTTAATGTCGGGCAAATCCAATGGATTGAATTTGGTTCGAATTTCCTTCCTTAACTTTACCAGCACTTTTTTCTGGTTTTCTTCTTCCTCTGCTTTCAAAAAACATGTCACACTATTAATCAACTCATTTAAACCATACAAGGCACCAGGGACAGACGGAATTTTTCCAGCTCTCATACAAAAGGGCTTGGATTTTTTTTTAGCTACTATGGTTACCTTATTTAGGTTTAGTTTCAATTGGGACTACATACCACAAACCTGGAGGGAGGTAAACGTGGTATTTATCCCCAAACCAGGCAAACCAATAGAACTACCTAAATCATACCGTCCAATAAGCTTAACATCGTTTTTCTTGAAAACAATTTCTTGAATACTAGACGTACATATTAGAGAATGCTTAAATGAAAGCTCACCTCTGCACCCCTGTCAATTCGCCTACCAGAAAGGCAAATCTACGGAAGGAGCACTTCTAAGTTTAACAGGGGTAGCGACATAAGTCCGCGCGACATATCTCCGTCGAACTAAGAACGACATATCTCCGCGCGAAGTTATGTCGTTTTCAAGCGACATATCTCCGCGCGGAGTTATGACGTTTTAAAACGACATATCTCCGCGCGGAGATATGTCGTTCTTAGTTTGGCGGAGATATGACGTTTTCAAAACACAGAAAAGTGCATGTATTTTTATTGACTAAAAATATTATACCTACTGCTAAATACCCCAGAATAAATATAATTAAACTTTAGCTCCAGGCGCCTGCCAGACAGTTGTTGTTGAAATACCCTTAGCGGAGCGACGAAGTCGCGTGAGCGGCTAAACCCCGCGAAAAAAAGGGTTAAAATTCTGTTAGCGAGCGAAGTGAGTCACCCATCCCATACTTTAAATAGGTACACCAAACTTTCTTACAGACGCCTATCTGACAGTTTTTGGTATAGACTTATTCAGAAATTAAACAAATAAAAAAATAATTACCTACCTTTTGCATTATATTTAATATAAATGATTAACATTTGGAGATATGACGTTTTAAAGCGACATATCTCCGCGCTGAGATATGTCGTTCTTAGTTCGGCGGAGATATGTCGTTTTAAATGCACCCTTAAGATAGTCATAGACTGGTGTAGAAAAGAAAGTCTTTCTATAAACCCCAGCAAGGCTGTCATCGTCCCTTTTACGAAAAGGTGAAATTTAAGTCTTAACCTAATTTCAATCAATGATACAAACATTGAGTACTCCAACGAAGTAAAATATCTTGGAGTGATCCTCGACAAAAAACTAAGCTGGAACTCCCACATAAACAGTAAAATCCAAAAAGCAACCAAAGCTTTCTGGGCCTGCCGCAGCATGTATGGTAGAACCTGGGGGATCTCTCCAAAGATCACACACTGGATCTACACGATCATGGTCAGGCCCATTATAACATACGCATCAATAGTATGGTGGAACAAAGTCACCCAAAAAACAACCATAAATTAATTAAATAAGGTACAACGGCTTGCCTGTCTGGGCACTTCCGGAGCCATGCGTACCTGTCCCACTGCGGCTATAGAAGGGACTAACGCCCCTCCACATCTATATAAAAAAAAGTGACAATTCGCAGCTCAGCAAGTTTGACACAAGCGGAAGAGTTAAATATTGGCGAACACCCAGAACTAATTGAACTACTTTCCGAACATCCAGAACTTGGCATGATCTGTGCGGTCACAGTCCGCTTACCAAAGACACTGTGCTTCAACAAAAGATTCTCAACGGAGATCACAACCAGAGAAGCATGGGTTAGCAATAACCCACCAAACTGCCAAAACGGCCTAAAGTGGTATACGGATGGTTCTAAAATGGACTCAGGGGTAGGAGCTGGTATCCATGGACCAAATCGAAACATCTCAATACTAATGGGAGAATGCCCCAGTGTATTTCAAGCAGAGCTCCATGCCATCAAAGAATGCGCAAACCTTATATACAATTCAGGTATTAAAGGCGCCAACATCCATATATTCACGGATAGTCAAGCAGCTATAAAAGCCCTTAGCTCACACATTATTGACTCCAAATCAGTACTACACTGCTTCACATCCCTCCAAACACTTAGTTTCAGGAACAAGATATTATGGTGGGTCCCCGGACATAAGGGGATTGAATGTCACGAAAAGGCTGATGAACTAGCCAGAAAAGGTTCGGAAACCCTTTTCATTGGACCCGAACCCTTCTGTGCAATCCCCAAATCAGCTATAAATCTGGCTATAAAAAGCTGGGAAAAAAACAAATGTATTTCATACTGGGAGAACATCCCAGGCCTAAGACAAAAGAGCTATTCAGCCCTTCAAAGCAGATGCCACAAGATACTAAATCTTCGCAGGCACGATATCAAAAACTTTGTAGGCTACCTAACGGGTCACCACGGTCTGCGATATCACTTAAATAAAATGCATATAGTCGACACACCGGAGTGCAGACTATGTCTAGAAGAAGACGAAACAGCCGAACACATCATATGTGAATGCCCGGCCCTTTGCGGTATAAGAAGGAAATCATTCTTCAGGGAAATTATAAGTACCGAAGATCTAAGGAAATCCTCTGCTGAATGTATTATCAGCTACATTAGGAGAGTAGAAGCGTTACTAACCTAAACAGATATCTGACGGCAAGCACAATAGATCTTTTAGGTCGACGTGCATCTTAAGGCTCCGGTAAGTCAGATTTAAAAAAAAAAAACTATTAATTTTTGATTTGTTTTATTAAATAATTAACCAAGTCACAAACAAAACACCAGACCCTATATAAATTCGTCGACTGAAATGTCAAATATGTACCATGTGTCATAGTTTGTGGAATGTATGTGGGATGTGAGTTCAGAGAGTCGAGTCGTTTCAGTTACGCAATACCAAATTCCAAACGACTCGACACGACAAACGTCGCTAGTCGTTTGCGACAGACGATTACGACAATAGGGGTGTTTGTTTTGTGAATTGCGCTTCGTCAGTCCACAGAATATTCTTGAGGAAGTGTCCTTCTACACACAATTCTAGACATATGTTCCTCTATTTTTCCAAAACTAAATAGAAACAAATAATATAGACTACATACAACCTTGCACCACAAATAAAAATTAAACAGATGTGCAAAAGTGCCAACAACCTACTATTTGCCGTGTGATTTCGGCTCAGATCAAACTGAAGCAGTCTTGATGTATATATACCAAATTAAAGCTGAGATTGAGTACTTTGAAGCAGGTCAGCAAACTTTACATTCAGCCTAAGCATAGAAACAGCAGCTCAAAGAATAGAAGTTGAAGGGGATGACCCCGCAAAATCTGATCACTATCTGGATGAATTCGCAGAGGGCATTCTTGTTGGTCCATACTCAGGGAAAAGGGCTCTAAAGTTTTCAAAGATGGATTTTTGAGAAATATGGGGGAATTCTTTTTAAACCATTTGAGACTAGTCAAATCGTTCGCATTCCATATAATTCCATTTTATTTATTATACTTTGTTCTTTTTATTGTTTTTAATGGATTGTATTCCTATATGTTTTTCTTGACTTTACATTGGAAATAAAAACATCTTAATTAGTTTGTTATTAACATACTTGCAGAATATCTTCTAGCTCTTCTTTTACTTTCAAGTAAAGTGCGAAATTACCATGTATATATCAGAGTAATTTTGCACCCTATTGAATCACGGAATCGAGTGTCTTACTTTTTTAAAATAGGACCCGTTTTTTTAAGATCCAATTGCGAACCCAAGATGATTTTTTTTTTCTTTTTTAACAATATAATGCTAATTGCATCTGCTAAACGTTGACATCTTCTCGCCATGATTTCACAATTTTAATTAAATTACCAAATTTCTTGCGACATTAATGGCTATCCTGTGTAAACACCTCTGCATTAAATTGCGACACTATGATGCGCGAGCTTCTTGCAAGATATTTATTGCAGAAGAAATTGCAAGAATTCATGTGACAATGTAAACGCTACTGCAAGAAACTTCTGCAAGAATTCCGCGAGTTTACTTGCAAATGGAAACGCGGCCAAAATTTCGAGACAAACTGTGACAACTGGAAACTAAAAAAAAGGGTATATAATTTGTGTGTGTTGTTGTCTTTTATGTGGATTTAATTTGCATTGCATTTTTCAAAAATCATTTAATGAATGCAATTCTATGATTGTGTCCTCCAAAGAGAACATAACAAGGGTGTGATGTGAACTTTCTTAGTGTAGGTACCTAATTCGTTAAAAAAGAATGAAGGAAATGGAATTTTTTTTAATATTTTCACATTTCACCACACTAATGTAGAATGGAGTGTACTATTTGTTGATATTATAAAAGATTTGATTAAAATAATTTTCTTTTAATATATGTTTTGCTTTTAAAAACCCTAAATGGAAACAAAATATACCAAACAACGAAGAAACGATTACCAAAGAGCCATCGTTCAATCGAATCTTTTCGACGACGGTGTTTGTCAGTTAAATTGTTTACGTGAAGCAACAAGGAGAGATGATCGTTCAATCGTTTTTTGGTTGTTACACGAAGGAGCAGCATCGTCGAAACGACGTCGTTCGATCGTTTTAGACTAACGCGATGAGACCCCTGCTGAATTTTTTACAGCAGTAATGAAATATTTTTTGATTTGTTAAACTTTTTTATTTTTGTTAATTTTATGAATTCTGATAAAAAAATACATACTAAGTATTTACTTCTAAAACAAAATAAAAATTTGAATAAAATGTTTTGACCAATATTTTGCCAAGTGGAACGTTAAGTTTTGTAAAAGGTTAGTCTGCCACCTGAACAAGTTTTCCCACCCATGGTGTATAGCATAGACATCTATATGTACGAATAGGGTACATTAACATACTATACAATTATACATGGACACTGGGCAGCTGGCAGACATTTGGTTCACGGTGGAGAGAGGGGAAAACACTCAAATGTCATCGAGCAATTCGTGCGATTTTGTATGAGTGATTAGTGTGCGATCTGTTATAGAAAGTTCGAAATAATTTGAATAAATCGTTATTTTGCGCAGTTGCAATGTTTCTAAAGGGTGTCCCATAATTCACGCAAAACGTAATTTTGATAGAAAATACAGATTTTTAATTAGAAAGCTTAATTTTTTTTTATAGATTCATACAGCCTTATTCATAACACTTAATTAAATTTGAATTAGGGCTAATGTTGGTTTAATTGCAGAAAACTTTATTCATAAACTTTTTTCAAAGTTAATTTCCATTTAATCATCAAAGTGTCAAAAAATTAATTAATCAGGAGCAAATTAACTCTGAATCTTTGACTCAAATCATGTTATTATTTCATTACCAAATGTCGTATATATAATTGTTTTGTGCAATAGCACGACAAAAATCAGTGTTTTCCGAATTTAAATAACAAATTTCCGTCAAAAAAAAAAAAATCTGATACCAACTGCGTAATACAATTTGCTCAAATCGTCATGGCGTTCTTATCTCATGCACACAACATTCCAGAGGAAAATGTCTAAATTTATCAAATATTTCTATCCAATTGCATACTTTTATATGAAATGCTGGTACACTTTTAGGCTTATTGCCTTAATTCATTGATTAGCTGGTATACGAACAAACATTTTTTATGAATAAGCATTTTTCCCATATCAGTACAACAACAATATCCTCAGCACACAAGTAAACACAGAAATAGCAAAATACCTTTTTGTTCGAATCATACACGCAACATTGACTTCCTTCACATTGCAGGCGTTTCATACCAGGTATGTATTGTATGTAGTATGCTCGTTTTTGGATTTGTGTATGCTGGTTTTATATTTTTTCTTGAACATGCTTTTGTTCTATTATTCTACATCTGTATATTTCTCTTGTTTGTGCTTATGATCACTTATTGCACTGATAGTGAATTGAATGCATTAAAACACCTCACGAAGAAACCTCATATCTTAAAGACGAAATCGAAAAAATGGTGTAACTGCATATTAACAGATCCTTCAGAAATACAAAATAATTAAAGGAGTACCTAAAAACTGTATGGCAACATCCCACATAATCAAATTCATTTATTTGCTCTCAAAAGCTTTAAAAAGTAACAAAACCCGAAAGTTCTTTGACAAAATCCATAGAAAAACACGTAATGATATTTTTGCAAATGGATATGAGGTGCTTAAAACACACACCAACACCACACATGTTTATTTTCTGTGATAAAATAGCAACCGCACCGCACACGAGAAGATCACCCTCATCGTCATCCTCATTCTGCCATCAGTTGTGTGGCAGACTGGTCATGGTGGAGTGTATGCGCCTTTGAGGAAAATAACTTCATAAACAGACTGATCATGGTGGGTTTTTCGTAAATAATAAATAAATAGGCGGCGCAACAGGCGGTAGACACCGAAGGCCTAGCTTCTCGCAACCATTCGTTTTGTGTGAGTTTCTATTTTTGGAACGAATGGAAGGGAACGAGTCCGAACGGCTGAATTGAGAAGCTTTTTCAGGACAGTCATACTCTCGGATGTTTGTCAGACGTTCGCGAGAGGTGGCGCAGTAGAAAAAACCTTAAGATGTAATTTGTGTTTTTCCGGGGATCGAACCTGGGATCCCTCGCACAGTAGTCCAGCACACTAACCACTGCGCTACTGCGCCCCCATTTTTCGTAAATGACAACAACAAATCCTTGGTAAGTCAGTGGCTTTGGTTTTTATTTCAGTGGCAGTGAGTGTATCTACTGGCACCATTGGTAGAAAAAAGAGCTAACCATAAGGCCTGTACTGAAAATACAAATTGGACAGAGTATAGTGAAAATAGCCAAATCAGAGGTTTATGGTCGGTAACTATGAAAAACTTACGTCCATATGGATAAGGGGGTAAATATTTGGTAGCCCAAACAATGGCTAGTAACTCCTTCTCTATTTGGTTTCTGTTTCCGATAAAGTACGCGATGCATAGGATACTGGCTTATCTTTTCCAATAGGACCTTGGCTTAGAATTCACTCAATCAGACTGAAGAGTTAAAAGAAATCAATTTTCTTGTAACATATAAAATTATATTTACTTTATTAAAATCTTAACAATTTAGAAAAGTTGAATTTTATACTTTTTAATTTAAACTGCACAGTTGCTACAAATAACATGGCCTAATAGAGTTTTTGTAGAGAATTTAATGAGAATTAACAAACAGAAACAATTTACAATTTTTTATCACTTCCAATCTAATTGGACATGACATGGACTCAGTGATGCCATATCGTGGGTAATTACCCATTTCGTGGGTATTTTGCATTTCAAAATTAGCTTAAAGGGCGAAAGGGCATTTTTATATCTCTCAGAACAAAAAAAAGGGTATTTGAAATACTTCATCTAATCTCTTAACAATATTAATTTTATTAAATTATTTCTATATCTGAATGCAATCAATAAATAATGCATACTCTGAAGCATTCCATTTAGATTCATTCAATGAATGCACTCATTTTCAATTTTGCAAATGCAAAATAAACATCTGTCTGTCATTGCGTTGTCAATGTTGTTCGTGTTGGCTCCAACATAACCACTAGCTCTTTTGGTTCGGAGTGGAATAATTTTAAAATCTACACTTTTTTGAAGTGACATCTATTGTTAACAAGGGGGCAACAATTTGAATTTCAACCGTTTTACTTGCCAAATCCACTAACGCGCAATAGGAGTCTCTAGCATTCTATAGAAAAATCAAAAATGGTTGTCGCTTTGCCTCCTTTTCCCAATGCCATCTACTGTAAACGGTAACATAATTCTACATTTTGTCAACTCAAAAACATATATTATTTATGCTTTAAAAAAATATAAATAGGAAGAATCAATAAAAAGAGAAGACTGTTTTTGTTTTTGTTAATTTTTGTACTACTATGTAGGTACAGTAGACGCTCGGTATAGTGAACCCTCTGTATAGTAAACTATCCAATATTGTGACTCGGTAAATTGATTTCCACGCCACCTACCAAGATTTTTACGTACCCGAATCACAGGATAAGATTTGTGACAGTTGATTTCATAACAGAAGTTCCTACTGAAATTATAAATTGGAAGCGCGCGCAAAACATTCTATTTTAAATTTATTGTATAGACATTAACAAATTTGATATCAGAATGCCTCTACAAAATGTCAAAGTATATAAAACAAGTAAAATATTTGTGAAAAACTAAGAGATGTGAATAAAATCATGCCTTAAAAAATTGTAAACAAAGCACTCGAAGTTACCAATTATAGAACAATTTTTTTTATCGTGTTATCTGTTGCCCTTTAGGATTTAATATAACTCATATTTGGATTTAATTTTCTCCACACGCAGTACAAGATTGCGGCAGGTTTTTAGTTGAGAATGCTTAGTCCAAAAGGAAATAATATCAGAAGATATCCTTGTGAAAGAGGTGTTAAAATTTGTTCTTTTTCAAGTGGCGGCTACAAATAAGAAAATTCTTTCGATTGTTCCGATCATTATGAACTTTTTTGGGAATTCGGTGCATAGATGTACATTATTTGGATTCCTGTACGATGTGCAATATTTAACTCCACAGAGTTCCCCAGTTTTTAATGTATAGTTTCTTCTGCCATCATTCTTGCACTTGACCACAAAATCTATTCAACATAGAAAATATTAACTTCAACATATTTAATTGCAATTATCACGTATTTTTCACAAATTGTTTTCACGAGGGAAAGGTACAATTACATTTATTTGACCGCAACATATTTAAAAGAATCAAAATCTATTTATTAGTTGGTTTTTATAGCTGTTTTTTGGTACAGATTTTCTTTTTAATATTCCTTTTCTTAAATTCACTACTAAATTTGGTAAATAACAGTCTCTACTTATTAAATTTAATTTTTTTATTTTTCGCAACACAAATTTTCATACGATTTGACAGTTAATGGAGTGACTTATCCTGTGATTAGGGTTCCGTCGAAATCCGCTAGACGCGGTATGACCGAGTGTCAATAGTGAACCACCAAAATTTTACACAGACTACTCTAAATAGTGAACTATGAAAATCTCGATATAGTGAACTCAGATTTTTTTCGCAAAAGTCAAAGAAAAATGCTCCAGTTTAGCAATGCGCCTGCATGTCAACAATTTTTTAGAACAATTTAGCGTTCTTTTGTGTGTTATTTTTGATATTTTAGTTATGAAGGTTAGGTTAGCCACCTAGATTGTCCCAAAAACAGGACACAGGAAGTGGCCAGAAAAGTTATGGGCCGGACATTACAGGTGGGAACTCTATTGCTACCTACGAATTTCTTTTAAAGAAAGGTATCTCCGTACATCTTACCGTGATGGCTGAAACAGTCAACTCAGTTGGTTAAACATGTTTGAATTTAGCGGAGGGTAACCGTAGCAGTCTACCCCCAGTCTATTGCCTCTGACAGTCCACCACTGAGGAGACCGTAGCACTCTACCACCCCCCCCCCCCTTTTATTTCCTTTGAAATCCCGTTTCCCGTCCACGAGACAAAGACTGGTGTTGACCAGAAGAGCTTGATTGAAGCAAACCACCACGCTGCTTGGTACCCAAAAAAAGGGTTAGAGTTTCTCCTTCAGGGAAAGCAAAGGCGAATGGTGACCGAAACAGTTTAACAGTAGGGGTATTCATGCAACGTCGTAAACTCGTCGTAAACGTCGTAAGTTTACGACGTGGTAAATGAACTGTCAAAATTTGTATGGAAAATCATTTACGACGAGGTGGTAAACTTACTACGCGAATATGTGTGGAAAACCGATATGGTAAACTTACGACGAGGTTATTGTGACATTTCACACTTGAAATAAAGGCGCGAAATCAGAAAAAAATACTTTGCCATGCATTTATAATACTTTTGATGCATTTATAAATAGAAATTGCAAATTTTACTATTCCAAGTGTAGGATAATTAGTTAGTCCATCAAATTGTATTAAGAAAACAAGTTTTAAAAGAGATTAAATAACGAAATTTCCAATTCCAAACAAAGGGAGTTTTCGTTCGCGGCAAAAAGATTGGAATTGTAATTTTCATTATTTAAACCCTTTTAAAACTTGTTTTCTTAATACAATTTGATGGACTAAATAATTATCCTACACTTGGAATAGTAAAATGTTCAATTTTCTCTTTATAATTGTATCAAAAGTGGTTTGTTCTCATTTTATCAATTCGTTCGTTCCCTCCCATGTGAAACAGCTGATTGGTTTACCACCATTTACCACAAACAGCAAATTGGGGCGTTCATGAAACGTTTGTCGTAAACTTACCATTTTACGCAAATGGTAAAATTACGACGTTGCATGAATACCCTTAGTCTATTGCCTCTGACGAGATGTTTAGAGTGTCGAAATGAAGTTGACTGATGTAGTCAGCTCCTACAGGTGGCGGTTAGTCTTCGACGATGGCGAAGAAGACATTTATTGAAGGTGACAAATTATTTTTTAAAAATTTAATTATGGAAAAAAATTATATTTATTTCTGTGTTCCTAAAAAAAAATGTTTTCATTTCAGTGCTTAAAGATTAATAAATTTTTTTTGTTATTTGAAGTGTTTTGTAATCAAAACGTTGGTATGTGTTTATTTATATCAAATTAGCTTATTTGAACATTTAAAAACTCCCGCTCGAAATAGTGAACAATTTCGATATAGTGAACAGGCCTGGTTTTTATTAGTTCACTATATCGAGCGTCTACTGTATGTAGTTTTATATATGTATATTTTCGTGGGGAATATCGTGGGGTTTTTTCTAACGGCATAGGCAAAAAGGGTATTTTTGATAATCGCCGTGGGAAAGTCAGTGCGAAAAGTCTGGCATCACTGCATGGACTTTCATTTTAGGAGAGAAAGGAAATGTGAGAGTTCTCGCACGTTTACGCTAGTATATCTACGAGTATGTGTATTATTTTAAATTGTATTCTGCACAAATGCTTTCGATTTTGTGTGGTAAACATTCTACTGGATTAGTTTTTTATTGGTAAATGGAGATCAGTAGGTTTTTTTTTATTGTTCAAAAACTACAGCGGTTAAACTAAACATAATCACCATTAAAAAATGTTCATTCATAAAGAATGTTTGCTGGTTTACCAGCTAATCAATGAATTAGCGCAAAAAGCCACTTAACAGCATTTCTTATAAAATAATGTTTTTGTTAATATATTTGATGATTTCCGACATTTTTCTCTTGAACGTAGTTTGCTTGAGATAAGAACACTATTTAAACAATTTGTATTACGGAGTTGTTATGCGAATTTTTGTTTGTGGAAATTTGTTATTAAAATATGGAAAACACTTTTATAATGTGATTTTAATCAATGAATTAATTAATTTGCTAATTGTTAATTTGCTCCTGAATGCCGATTTCGGCATTTTATATTTTCACACTTGATAAAAAAGAAATTAAATTTGAGAAAAGTTTATGAATAAAGTTCTCTGCAATTAAACCAACATTAGCCCTAATTCAGATTTAATTAAGTGTTATGAATAAGACTGATTGTGTTTAGAGTTAAATGTCAACCTCAACCTCAACACCAACAATCATCAACCATACATTATGTTCCTTTGAAAATTGAATAATATATTGGGGATGTACACAAAAACTAGTTGTTTAAATGTTTTATTAAACAAATTTACAAGCTTAAAGAATTTTTATCTTTTTATTTATTTTTTTCTTAGGATGATCGAACCGAAAGTGATTCGAATGAATGCTTCGCTCTAATGACCACGGAAAGCAGAAATAGAAATGAAAAAGAAATTTATCAAAAAGAACAAATTAGAGTGCACCAGAAAGATGTAAAGAAAAATGAAAACAAAACATTCGTCATTACTCCTGACTACATCCAACAAAGTAAGATATTTCTAATTGATTCTATTATATATATATAGTCCGGGAGGCAGGGGTCCATTTTGAGCACCGTTTTTATGCCGATAGATTATTATCTTTACTCATTGATAGGCTTTAGTTGATAAGTAAAGTGAAGGTCAGCTGATGCACCCGCGGTGGGTGCGGTTGTGGGAGGGTGTGGAACTTGTCGAAAAAAAAAAATTTTAAACTCATTTTATGCCGTCTGATTTTTTTTTAAATAAATTATTGACATCATGTAGTGTTGAAAAAACATAGTCAGTCGCGTTGTGGAAGGGGGATTATACGTCAGCTGGTCGCATGAACTTGCAAAAAAATGAATAATAATACGGGGAATAAAGATATTCACTTCGAAACAATTAGTGGAAAGCTGGATTTTTGCATGAACCTTCCTTTTGTGGTTCTAAACAATATCCCAAAAGTCTCCAGCGATACATGTGCCGCTAAAAATGTTACGCGGGGTCAAGGGTCATGAAAAACTGTTTTTCGTGAATATCTCGTTAACAGATACTTATATCGAAAAATAGTGTATGTCGAATTTATAGCTTAGGAAATTGCCAACAAAAAAGATCATATTATTTTTTTTCGTAAGACTAACGGTTTTCGAGAAAATTTGATTTAAAAAGTTTAAACAAACGTGTGCGCGTCCAGATTTTATTTACGACCCATTCAAAAATAACGGTTTGTTTTTACACAGTCCGATTGATTAGAGTACCCTAAATACAAATATGGAAAAAAAATTTGGCGTTCTCTTACCGTTTGGGCGTGGCACGCCCCCAAAGTTTCAAAAATACCATATCAAATAGTACCAAAATTTCAGGAATAGAGTGACAAATCTTTCCAAAGTTATTTCTTTTATTATAACTATGTATGCAGTTAACTAATAAAAGAAGTTTCATCAAAATCCGATCATAAGGACCGAAGATATAAAATAATTATTCAAAAATTCAGTGGTTAAATTTTAATTACATCATATCTTAGGTCTTTATGATCCGATTTTGATAAAACTTTTTTTATTAGTTAACTGCACACATAGTTATAATAAAAGAAATAACTTTGGAAAGATTTGTCACTCTATTCCTGAAGTTTTGGTACTATTTGATATGGTATTTTTGAAACTTTGGGGGCGTGCCACGCCCAAACGGTAAGAGAACGCCAATTTTTTTTTCCATATTTGTATTTAGGGTACTCTAATCAATCGGACTGTGTAAAAACAAACCGTTATTTTTGAATGGTTCGTAAATAAAATCTGGACGCGCGACTTTTATTTGTGTTTCTTGTTGAACACAAAAAATATATTTCTTTCTGTTCTTAACGAACAGAAACCAACTTTTAAATGAAACAACTTTTTAATTTTTAATATTTTTATTGAGCTTCAGATCCCTTACCACTGGTGGGGGGAAATCTTGGGCTTAAACGAAGTGTGATACAGAACTGAGTGGTCTATGGTCAGATGGACCCTTTATATAGTGCTTTTTTGTTTATGCCAATTATTTATCTCTAATAAAAATTGTCAAATTGACAATTTTTGTAATATTTATCTTGGATGCAACTGCAGAAGGCAGTGCATGTAATTTTATATTCTATTTACCGTGAAGGGCAATTGCTATCTCTGACAGTATTTCATCATACTTATTTGTCTGAGATGCTGACGTATACATAACTTCTCCCTCCTTTACTTTAAAATTCTTCTGAATTTTGTTATTTACTTTAATTACTTTAATTCGTATGAAAATTACTGCAATCACGATAAGCAATATTATGATTAAACTGAAATTAATTCCATAGGATATATTTCTATGATATTGCAACTCCTCAATCTTGTTGAGATTTTGTATGTTTTCTATTGCAATGTCATCTAATGTAATTTTATTAGTGAAGTTGTGTATATTTTCATTTGTAGGGTAGTAAAATCGTTCGTGGAAAAATTCTTTAAGGTTTGACATATAAAATTCTTTAATTCTTATTTCACAATTATTGAAATGTATAAGGATATTTCCGGTTACATTTAATTTTCTTTCATCACAAGTTTGGGTTATACTTAATTTATTAGCATTTTTTATTACAATTGTTTCATCATCTAACGTTATTATTTCAGTATTACTGTTTTTCAATAGTTTACAAGTTTTTTGGAAAATGCAATGTTTACTAATGCTTAGTTCATTTAAAGATTTTAATTCTTCGTATACATAGGTTGAGTTCTTATAATCAAATAGGTACAATTTCTTTAGGATAATCAATTTCTTTCTGTTCTGTATTAGGCAAAGGTATAATCATTTTTAATTGAATTTTAACAAATTCCTTTGGAATTTTTATTGCAAACATTAAAACATCGTTTTCAAATTTAATTACTCCTAGCTTTATATATCTCATTTTATTTAAATCTATATTATATGCCTGTATTTCCTCATCTGTTAATATGTTAGGGTGTAATATTCCATGTCTAGCAAATGTCAAATTATCCTGAATATGTTCTATTTTATCTTTTAATATTTGTAATTTAAAAAATTGATCATAAAATAGGTTTTGATTAATTGTTTTACTTGTTACATCATTTAAATGGTTTACTATTACAGTTCTATCTTTTTCTATAATATTTTTCAACTGGTTAAATGTTTTATTAAATTGGTCATTAATGACTATTTGCTGATTCAAATTGTTAATCGCATTATGAGTGTTTAGTTCTATATTTCTAAAATGGTCTTCTATGCTAACTCGATCTTCATCATCCATGGTTCCGAAGAGCCATTTGTGCGTAGAGCCTACTAAGTTAATAAGCCCTCTTTTATTTCGATTATTTGGTATCAAGGTTTTAATTTTATTGGATAGATGTCTAATTTCTAACATAAGTAAGTCTCGGTGTCCTTCATCTAATTTGGCTATGTTTGTTGAAATGTTTCCAAGTATGTTTAGTATATCTAGTGGTTTGATAACATGTACTATGATGTCTGTCTTTGTTATTAAGTCTCTGGTGCTTAGTCTTATTTGAGAGAATCCTGTCTGGTCTCGTATCTCGTTTATGTTCAATAGTCCGTCAGTCGACCTTGTCATTAGTATTGTCAATAGTATCATGAAGAGCTGCAAATTTTGGTGGTCTTTTTATATTAGTTATATCTTATATGTATCTTAGCCAATTTGCTCTTTTTAAACCTAGGCTGTTGCTTATGCCTAACTGCCTTATAATTTCGTATAAAACCTGTAGACCTGTTTTCTGTATAATCTTCTCTCCTTTTGTTTGCTTTTTCAATGGTATTCTTCTTTACAGTTTGTAAGTTATTTCGAATTTTATTAAAATCAATTTTATGAAATTGTACTATACTTGGTCCTGTCTTTATTGTTAAATGAATTCTTTCATTATAGTTGCGAATAGCTCGCTGGATTAATCTTTTAACTGATATATTGGTTTTATTTAATTTTAAAATTCTACATTTTTCTAATAGAGTACTATGAAATCTTTCGATGTCTGCGTTTCCTGTGTGAGAATTTGGCTTCGTAAAATGGATATTGACGTTTTCATTTTGAAGAAACTCTTTTATATGAATTGAATTGAATTCATTATCTGCGATAATGTTTTTAGGTTTTCCTGTCTTAGTAAAATGACTTTCTAACTCTTCTACTATAGTTATGTGATTTCTGTCTGTTAAATAATAAGCAAAACCAAATTTAGAAAATTTGTCTATTATAGTGAGAAAACTGCATTTAAGAATTACAAATGTATCTATGTGTATAAATTCATTTAGCTCTGTAGCTGTTTCAGTAAAGTGAAACTTTGGTTTTATTGGTCGCCTATCATATTTTACCTGTTGGCAAACTTCACATTGGTTTATTACTATTTGTATCAGTTCTAACAGTTTCGGAAAATAGATTTTGTTTTTAATTTGGTTATACGTTTCTAGTATGCCTGAGTGTAAACTTTCTCTTACGTGATATAATGAAATTTGTTTCACGGCTTCCGTTTCGGTTGTTATATCTAGTGCTCTATATGAACATTTAATAAATTTTATTTGGCTGTCATTAGAAAACATTTCCCTAAGTTTTTCTTGCACTATGTTATATTCATGATCTGATAGTTCAGAATATATTCCTGTTACTCCCTTTTTAATCACTCGTCTAAATATATCTCCCAAATTATCAAAGTCATAATTAGCAATGTAGATAATTCTTTTTCCATGTATTATTTCTATTTCCTCAGTTTTGTTATTAGTAATAATTATTTGTGTTTTATATTTGTTTACTATTTCTTCTTTTATTGGTATATGATCTAATAACTCTTCCTGTGCAGAATGCATTGTTGCCATTGTTAATCTGTCATACTCCTCGTCAATGTCTTCGTTATGTTCTTCGTTATCGTCATCTTCTTCTGTATTAAATAATATCCCTATGTCTGAGTCATCTGATTCGTTAAGAAAATTATCTAGTTCTGGTTCTGGTTCTGTTGAAGTCTCTCCTCTTTTTGAAATAGCGTTCTCATTATTTTGGATCCTACTTAAAAAATCTGCTACTTTGTTCATTTTACCTTTTAGATATTCTATCTCGAATTGATACTCTCCTAATTTCAGTAACCATCTTTGGTGTCTTGGAGATATGTCTTGATGCGCTCCAGTCGAAAGAATTAAAACGATCTTAGTTACTTCATAATACATATAAACTTCATTTTATTTAAACATCGATAATTACAAATAGTTTTAATATGCTTAGTGTAGGTCGCTAGACAGCCGAATCATCACTGACTAAATTGTTATCCAACTAGGATTTACTCTTCGCGATCTTGTGCTTACGCCTGCGCGTTTGTGTGTGTGTGTGTGCGTGAGCGTATAAGAGTTCTTTACTTGTTTTGTGTCAGCGCGAGGAGGATGCTCAGAGCGCAGAGACCGATCACTACATACTCCCCTTCCAGCGTACAGCGTCCAAATATGTAATTGAGTTAAGTATTGTAATAGTGTTTTCATTATGTAAGAGAACAGCTTGATTAAAATTAGTGTTTACACATTCCAAGCTATTCTGCTATTTAAATTTAACTCGATTATTTTTCTTCACACCGCTTACTTCAGTGGCGATAATATGCGCAGGTTTCAATCGATCAATAGAGACGGAGATATGTTTGTTATTGATATTTATTATAAACTGTTTTCGAAGCTTTCGTACCACTTTGTAGGGCCCTTCATATGGAGCTGTTAGACCGGGACGGATTCTATCAATTCGAAGAAATACAAAATCACATTCTGCAAGAGATTTAGGGACATTAATGTTATTTTGAATAGTTTGTCTAGTTTCAACAGGCTTAGTGCTTTGCATTGTTAATCTCAATTGCTCTACCAGGTGGGAGGGATCTTCAACTCTGTCATCGTTGTTACTTGGGACGAAGTATTCTCCAGGAATTTTAAGAGTTTGACCGTATACTAATTCAGCTGCTGAGCATCCTAGATCAACTTTAACAGCTGTTCTAATGCCCAGTAAAACGAGAGGAAGGTCATCACTCCAATTCCGCGTATTTTCACGGGCTATTATTGAGGCTTTCAATTGTCGATGAAATCTTTCCACCATACCATTGGCTTGTGGATGATAAGCCGAGGAACGAATTCGGTGTGAACCGAGAATATTCGTAAGGTATAAGAATAATTTGGACTCGAATTGTGTGCCCTGATCCGTCGTTATTTGACTAGGGACACCGAATCGACAAATATATTCTTGTACGAATACCCTGGCAATGGTGGCTGCACACATATCAGGAATCGGGTACGCTTCTGGCCACCGCGTGAATCGGTCGACAATAGTTAAGACGTAAGAAAATCCTTTTGATGGGGGCAATGGACCAACTATATCCATGTGAATATGTTCAAATCGCCCAGTGGGAATTTTGAAAGTATCGAATTTAGATTTTGTATGCCTATGTATTTTAGAGCGTTGGCAGGAAATACAAGTTTTTGCCCACTGATTACAGTCCTTATTCACGGATGGCCAGAAGTATTTTGAGGTTACTCTTTTCCGAGTAGCTCGAATACCTTCATGTGAGAGATTGTGCAGTGAGTCAAAAATGGTCTTACGTAGTTGCTGAGGAATAAATGGACGGTTAGTGCCAGTGCTTGTTTCGCACCAAATCTGTTCATTAGTGATTGGAACTTTTATAACCTCTATTTTAATGTTGGAAGTGCTTTTGGTTTTATCAGATTTTAATGATTGCAGTTCTTCGTCCCCTTCCTGTAACTTAGCGATTTTTGTCAGATTGAAAGCAACTGATGCAATCTCGCCTTCGTTTTCATTGCGCGAAAGAAGATCAGCTACAACGTTGTCTTTACCACGTATATGACGGACATCGCTGGTGAACTGTGAAATGTAGTCCAGCTGACGTGCTTGTCGTGGACTACGTTCGGTTTTTGACGTCAAAGCCGTGGTAAGTGGCTTGTGGTCCGTGTAGACTACGAAATCTCTGCCTTCAACAAAGAAGCGAAAATGTCTAATCGCCAAATATATACCTAGTAGCTCGCGGTCGAACGCTGAGTAGTTCTGCTCTGTAGCGGAAAGTTTCTTCGAGAAAAATGCGAGAGGTTCCCAGCAGTTGCCATGAAGCTGCTGCAGAACTGCTCCGACAGCCATATTTGATGCATCTGATGTAATATTTAACGTAGAGTTTTCAATCGGATGTGCCAATAGTGTCACTTCAGCTAAGGTCTCTTTCGCTTTCTCGAAGGCGGCGTTGCATTCTTTTGGCCAAGTGAAATGTGATTTGCTTTTCTTCAATTTCTGAAGACCAGCCAGATGAGAATGTATGGGCGACAACAGCTGAGCAAGTTTTGGCATGAAGCGGTTATAAAAATTAATCATGCCCACAAATTGCTGAATTTGACGGATCGAGGTGGGGGAAGGTAGTTTAATGATTGCTTCCACTCGCTCTTTCGCAGGCGCTATGCCCCTCTTGGTGATCGTATGTCCTAGAAAGTCTAGATTTGAAACACCAAAAACACATTTCGTTGGCTTAAGTGAAAGGCCGTAGTCAGCCAGCCTCTGAAAGAGAATTTGCAAGTGCTTTTTATGCTCATCAATATTTACACTTGCTATGAGCAGGTCATCTATATAGGCAAATACAAATGGCAAGTCTTGTACAATGGCATTGATGAACCGTTGAAAAGTTTGGCTCGCATTCCGAAGCCCAAAAGGCATGCGGACAAACTCAAAAAGCCCAAATGGAGTAGTGATCGCAGTCTTGTGTACGTCCTCAGCAGCCACGGGTATTTGATGATACGCCCTCACCAAGTCAATTCTCGAGAAAATGTTGCAACCGTTCAGTTGCATTGAGAAATTGTGTATGTGAGGTATTGGGTATCTGTCGGGTATGGTGACTGCATTTAGGCGCCTGTAGTCCCCGCATGGCCTCCAATCTTCGCTATTTTTCTTCCCCACCATGTGGAGTGGTGAAGAGATAGGAGATGATGAAGTTCTACATATGCCAAGATCAACCATGTGTTGAAATTCTAAAAGCGCTGCTTTGTGTTGCTGCAGATTTAGCCGGCGTGGCTTTGCAAATGGACATTGTCCTTTGGTAACTATGTGGTGTTGAACTGTGTGTCTGACCGGGTTGTTAAAATTGGGTGGTGCTGTGAGGGAAGGAAACTCTTTCAAAATATCACTGAAGTCATTATTTATATGAAACTGTTTGGGTGACGGAGTATCCACTACAGCTTGGACAGCGCTTATATGCAGGTTTGTAGTCGAATCAATGAGACGACGGTTCTTGATATCGACTAACAATCCAAATTTATTTAGAAAATCGGCTCCTATGAGCGGACGGTTAACAGCTGCTATTGTAAATTCGTGGATGAATTGTCTTCTGAGCCCCAGATTGGATGGATGTGCCATTGGCTGCACAAAGAGAAAAACAAATATCTTTTCCTTTACTGGGAAAGAGAGTAACTGGAACTACAGATAAGTCGGCTCCAGTGTCGATTAGAAATGTCAAATTATTATCAAGGTCACGAATAAAAAGGCGACTTGGATTTGAATTAGTCCAACTGTTTGTCGCCGAGACAGCTGGTTTATTTAGTTTTTTGAAGATCGTTCACTATCTTTGCATGAACTAGCACTGAAATTGCATGGATTGGTGCATTTTCGCGCTTTAGATCCGAACCTAAAATGAAACCAACAAACATCAGCCCTGTTTAATGATCTGTTTCGATTTTTTGAACTACTTCTACTATAATCTCCACACGAACGACTGCTTTGCCGACCGAATCTGCTAGTAAGTTGCTGCACCATGGCTTTAATTTCATTTATCTCGCTACGAAGTTGCGAGGTTTCTGCCAATGGATCTACATTTTTGCGCAACACTTTTGAATGTACCTCGGATATACCTGCCACTGAGCCAGACGCCTCCCAAATTTTGTCCGCCAGCGTTGTTATTTCCGCTTCGCTTTTCCCTTCTTGGGAAATAAGTGCGATGTTAATAACCTGTGGAAGTCGCCGAAGCCAGAGCTTACGAATTAAATCTTCGCTTATTATGCCGGACGCACCTGCTAATTGTTTCAATGCTCTTAAAAATTCGGACGGTTTTCTGTCTCCTAACTGCTCGCTAGATAAAAGTTTTTCAATGCGACGCTCTTCACTGAGAGAGTGCCGTTCGATAAGCATGCTTTTGAACTGATCATAAATGTTTTCCGCAGGGGGAGATTGGATAAAATCGAGAACGGTTTCGAGCACTTCTTGTGGTAAAGCTCCTAAAACATAATTATATTTTACCCTATCTCTACTGATTTTCGCTATTGAAAACTGCGCTTCAGCCTGAATAAACCAAACCGATGGAGATTTCGGCCAAAACGGCTGTAATTTTATGGAAACTGTGTTCACACTATTATCATTATTCATACCGCTACTACCCGGGGTTGTACCGTGATCGATCTTTACCTGAGTTTGCTAATTATTGTCCATCATTGTGACAAATAAAAATTAAAAATTTGTTTATGAAGTTAATTAAAAGTATATATATGTGTATATAATATCGTTCTATGTCTATATTGTCTTGCTGCACAATATGAACACTTTGCACTGCTCGCATACACACACTCGATGCACCTGAATTTTCTAACGATTAATAGAATTATCAATGATGATTCACCTTCTTTTGATTTACTTAGCTTAAAGTAGAAAAAAAACAAAAATATTATAGTTTAAAAAAAAAGAAAGTAAAAAAAAAATTCAGATATGATAGAAAAAAACTAATAAAATTTTCAATAATGTAAGTAAATTATAATAAACGGTAGGCATATGAATTAATTTTGTAATTTACTGATTACACTCCAAATATATAACATAGTTTATATATTACAATATCATAAGAAGTGCATATTATGGTGATGACTCTGATGAGATGAGCCTGTATGTAACTGCAAGCGATAATGTACATAAGATCCGCTACGAAGCGTCGAAAATAGCGTTGATGGCGTGAGTTTTTAATGATCATTAGGTTACTCTTGGGTTTTGTAAAATGTACGGTACCATAGACTGATATTGCTGCAGGTATATAAGGATGAAGATGAAAAGTACCGGAGGATGATGCTGCTGTGGGGTTGCGTTTTCGCCTGATGATTTTACACTGATATGATGATGAACTATGTGTTTTATGATGATGTTTGGTTCACTTTAAGATACATATTTTAAAGCTTTTACGATGTTCTGTTTGAGAATATATTTTATATTTCGTGTGTCGAGTACGATGAACTGAATTATTGTATGAATATGTAGTGATAATGTAAGTTCTTTGACTGATTGCTTTATTGTGCACATCGAATAAATTGACACTGCTTTTTTTAAATCACTTATGATTGTTATAGTGCGTATTTAAACTTTTCGGGGTCACCAATTGATGTGCTCCAGTCGAAAGAATTAAAACGATCTTAGTTACTTCATAATACATATAAACTTCATTTTATTTAAACATCGATAATTACAAATAGTTTTAATATGCTTAGTGTAGGTCGCTAGACAGCCGAATCATCACTGACTAAATTGTTATCCAACTAGGATTTACTCTTCGCGATCTTGTGCTTACGCCTGCTCGTTTGTGTGTGTGTGTGTGCGTGAGCGTATAAGAGTTCTTTACTTGTTTTGTGTCAGCGCGAGGAGGATGCTCAGAGCGCAGAGACCGATCACTACAGTCTCTTCCTTTATGTTTGGCATACAAATATTTAATAGGTTGGTGGTCCGTAAATATCTTGAATTTGTTACCGTAGAGGTATGGCCTGAAATAATTTACTGACCACATAATTGCCAAAAACTCTTTGTCTGTAGCTGAATAGTTCCTCTCGTGTTTATTGAGAGTTCTTGATGCGAAGCATACTGGATGGCCTTCTTGTGAAAGAACCGCTCCAATAGCATAATTTGAAGCATCAGTCGTTAGCTGGAATTGTTTATTAAAATTGGGATATCTAAGGATGGGAGTACTACTTATTAACGCTTTAAGTTTTTCAAAAGCTTCGATATAACTGGGATCCTGTATATTGATTCTGGCTTCCTTCTTCAAGTATTTAGTTATAGGTTGCGCCACTTTGGCGTAATCCCTAATGAATTTTCTATAGAAACCTGTCATTCCTAGAAAACTTTTAATCTGTTTCTGAGGCAACTCTAAGCTTTCAATTGTCTATATTTTGTTTGGGTTTGGTTTTAGTCCGTCTTTTGTCTATATATGACCTAGAAAATCTGTTTCCTTTTTCATGAAGTTACACTTGTCTACTTGGATTTTTAGTTCCTTTGATTCTAAAACTTTGAATATATCTGAAATTGCCTTAATATGTTCCTGAAGTGTCGTACTAAAGATGAGAATATCATCTAGGTATACAACGCATGTTTTATTAATGAAGTTTCTTAGAATTTCATTCATAAGTCTCTGGAATGTCGCTGGGGCATTCTTAAGACCGAATGGCATTCTAATAAACTCATAGAGACCATGAGGGGTGACAAATGCCGTTTTCTTTCTGTCTTCTTCTTTAATTAGAATTTGGTGGTAACCCTTTGCTAGATCGATAGTTGTGAAGTATTGCGCTCTGCCCAACTTATCCAATATAGAATCTATATTGGGAAGTGGATACTATTGTCGTTAATAGTAACCTCATTAAGTTTCCGATAGTCTATGACTATTCGGTACTTCCTTGATCCAGAGTTATCACTCTTCTTTGGAATGACAATTAATGGGCTGGAGTATTTGGAATTACTTTTTCGTATTATTCCTTGTTCCTCCATTTCCGCAACTTGCCTTCTTACTTCCTCCTCATGTTTGGGAGGGTACCTATATAATTTTGCATTTATTTGTTGGTCAGTGGTTGTTTTTATTTCGTGTTCGATTTCTGTCGTACTTGTTAACATATCCCCTTCTTTAAAGAATAGTTTATGGAATCTATCCAATAGCCCCCTAACAGCTTGATATTCTTCTCTATTCAAATGTTCTAGTTTTAAATGTCTTGTATTGTCCGTTACTTCTAAAGTGGTAGTGTGCACTTGGTAATCAATTTGATATGGATTGTTTAGTAATTTAATTGTCTGTCCATTGAGTCGTATTGTCCCGTCCTCTAATTCTATCAATGTATTTAGTTTATTTAATAAATCCGTACCTATAATAAATTGGTATTTGGGATAGGGTAAGCTTTTTACCTTCCATCGTATAAGTGCTCCTACTGGTGCTTTTAACTCATCTGGCACTGGTGTATGTGCTTCTAAATTTATTGAATCTTTTCCGTTTATGGTGGAAAATTTAATTGGCTTAATTTCAATTGTTTTAAAATTATTTATTTTGTCATCTATTATACTCAAAGATGACCCTGTGTCGATTAACGCTAAGTATTTATGTTTATTTATTGTTATTTGGATTATTGGCAGTTCTTCCGAGGCTGGTAAGTAAAAAACTCGGAAGTATTTATTTCATTATTATTTTCCCTAATATTGTTTCTGAAACATTTCCCTTGCCTTTGCTTGGACACATTCTGTTGTTGGCAATATTGGCCCGAATGTGTTCCAAGGTTTCCTGGCTGTGGGTAATTGCAACATATCCCGTACCCTTGCTCGCACACATTCTGTTGTTGGGCCGAATGTGCGTCGAGGTATGGTTTTGGGTTTTGTGCAGAAATATTGTTTAATTGCCCTCGCCTTTGGATGTTGTCTACTTCCATTGGCTCTTGTCTATTTTGTATTTGGCGATACTGATCTGAATTTCTATTCAAATTTTTCTGTTGGTAATACTGACCTGAATTTCTATTCAAATTTTTCTGTTGGTAATACTGATCTGGATTTCTATTCAAATTTTTCTGTTGATAATTCTGTTGGTAATACTGTCCTGAATTTCTATTCGAATTTTTCTGTTGGTAATATTGACCTGAATTACGATTATTATAATTTTGTTGTTGTGGATATTGAATTCTATTTTTATTAAAATATCCTGAATTGTCTGGTTTATTTTTTTCTTTCATGAAATTCCTACTTTTTCTATATTCCTCTCTTATACACGTATCTTCGTATATACGTTTTCTCATTAATGTTATTATAGTATTTAAATCAGTTTCATCATATATCTTTTCCAATAAAGTACCCTGTGTTATCTCTTTAATAGTATTAACAAGTATATTATCTACAGTACTTAGGTCAATGTAATGATCATTTTCATAATAAACTTTTAATTCATCACTTTTATATTTTATGTTTTGAATCTCTAAAGCTAATTCACTTACATTATTAATTCTTATATTGTTGATCCTTTTGTAAATGTCACTTGGCTCCGTGTCTGGCTGGTATCTTAGTTTTAAGATGGATTTCACTTCGCTCCAGTTGTCCGGATGCTGTATATTGATGATTGTTTCTTTTGCTTCTCCCTGGATTTTCTCGTTGAAGATAGTTCTGACCATGTATTTCTTGATGGTTTCACTCGTTACTTCTGACAAATAATATTCGACGTTTTGTAAAAATGAGTTGATGGTGACATCTCCGCGTCCTGTGAATGTAGTCATATGTTTAACTTCCCTAAGGACTCGTTCACGTTCATCTCTTGTTGCTTCTCTCGCCCTGAGTTCTTGAAACGCTGCCGTCATTTGTTGGAGTTGTTGGTCCCGACGTTGAATTTGGGCCTGGAGTTCTTGGATTCCTGCCATTCTGAATATTGGTCGGTTTTGGTCGTACAATGTAGCTCTACTTCTTGTTATTGGCATATAAAACACTTTTATAATTTCCTTTTTCCTCTTTCGTTAGCTTTTCACCACACTAGTTATTAATTACGTATTTTCGATCACCGGATAACTTTCTTCTTGTTATCTTTTTCTCTTTTCTTTTCACAAGAGTTCGCACTGTTTTAGCACGTAGTTTCGATCACTGGATAGCTTTTTTTAGCTATCCTACCGACTGCGCCACTTTTATTTGTGTTTCTTGTTGAACACAAAAAATATATTTCTTTCTGTTCTTAACGAACAGAAACCAACTTTTAAATGAAACAACTTTTTAATTTTTAATATTTTTATTGAGCTTCAGATCCCTTACCACTGGTGGGGGGAAATCTTGGGCTTAAACGAAGTGTGATACAGAACTGAGTGGTCTATGGTCAGATGGACCCTTTATATAGTGCTTTTTTGTTTATGCCAATTATTTATCTCTAATAAAAATTGTCAAATTGACAATTTTTGTAATATTTATCTTGGATGCAACTGCAGAAGGCAGTGCATGTAATTTTTTATTCTATTTCCCGTGAAGGGCAATTGCTATCTCTGACAGTATTTCATCATACTTATTTGTCTGAGATGCTGACGTATACATAACTCGCGCACGTTTGTTTAAACTTTTTAAATCAAATTTTCTCGAAGACCGTCTTACGAAAAAAAAATAATATGATCTTTTTTGTAGGCAATTTCCTAAGCTACAAATTCAACATACACTATTTTTCGATAAAAGTATCTGTTAACGAGATATTCACGAAAAACAGTTTTTCATGACCTTTGACCCCGCGTAACATTTTTTGGGATATTGTTTAGAACCACAAAAGGAAGGTTCATGCAAAAATCCAGCTTTCCCCTAATTTTTTCGAAGTGAATATCTTTATTCCCCGTATTATTATTCATTTTTTTGCAAGTTCATGCGACCAGCTGACGTATAATCGCCCCTCCACAACGCGACTGACTATGTTTTTTCAACACTACATGACGTCAATAATTTATTTAAAAAAAATTCAGTCGGCATAAAATGAGTTTAAAAAATTTTTTTTTCGACAAGTTCCACACCCTCCCACAACCGCACCCACCGCTACCGGAACAACTGACGTTCGGTTTCGTCATTCTCTACATAGTATCTGTTATGTCCATTAAAATCAGCCGGCATGCGATGAGTCGGTCAAAAAGACCCCTGCCTCCCGGACTAATATTACTAGCTTTTGCCTGCGGCTTCGCTCGCGCAGCCCTCAGGATTTGGTACATAGATATTCCTTCACAGTCAGTTAGTTCCCTCTTATATATTTACTAGCTGATGGTCTTTTATTGGTTTTTGCAATTTTTATTTTTTAATTTTGTTGGCCTATCAATTGATCACCGTAATCACCGACATTTTAAAAAATCAACTCAATTGGTTGAAAATTACGGGCCACAGAGGGAAACATATAGTTTTTTCCACTTTGTTTTATATATAATTATAGAGATAGAGATAGATAGATATAGATTCTCTCCCTAAACCTGAAATACAGCAATACGAACAAAATAAAAAAAGACTCATAAAAATCGGCCCAGCGCTTATAGAGATATAGCGTCATCGAGTTTCACCCCATAGATGATGTTTTTTGTATAGGAGGTATACGATTTTGAATGTTTTTTTTTGTATGTTAGGTGCCACGCACCTTTGTCCAATTTTGACCAATCTTCACAGGAGCACTTCAGGGCCAATACCTAAGATTATCTGTAAGTTTGAGCTCAATCGATTCGGTGGTTTTCGAGATATACGATTTTGAATTTTTTTTTGTATGGGATGTGCCACGCCCCTTTGTCCAACTTGGCCAATATTCACAGGAGCACTCTGCGGCCAATACCTAAGATTATCTGTAAAATTGAGCTCATTCGATTCGATTCGATATACGATTTGAATGTTTTTTTGTATGGGATGTGCCACGCCCCTTTGTCCAACTTTGACCAATATTCACAGGAGCACTCTGCGGCCAATACCTAAGATTATCCCCCTTTCTCCGATTTTGACCAATCTTCACAGGAGCACTCCACGGCCAATATGTAACATTACCTGTAAGTTTGATCTCAATCCATTCGGTGGTTTTCGAGATACATATACGATTTTGAATGTTTTTTTGTATGGGATGTGCCACGCCCCTTTGTCCAACTTTGAACAATCTTCACAGGAGCACTCTGCGTCCAATACCTAAGATTATCTGTAAGTTTGAGCTCAATCGATTCGGTGGTTTTCGAGATATACGATTTTGAATGTTTTTTTTGTATGGGAGGTGCCACTCCCCTTTGTCCGATTTTGACCAATCTTCACAGAAGCTCTCCACGACCAATACGTAACATTACCTGTAAGTTTGAGCTCAATCGATTTGGTGGTTTTTCATTACTGACATTTATAAAAAAAATCAACTAAATTGGTTGAAAATTACGGGCGACAGAGGGAAACATACAGTTTTTTCCACTTTGTTTTATATATATAGAGATATAGATGGCGCAGGAACCCTACCTAAGAAAGTATGTAAGGAGCAATTAGTAACTCTGAACACCCGAGAGAAGCATGGTGATACCATCCTTCCAATAATCGTACCTAGTCGTTAAACTAATCAGCAATTTATTTATAATACAGTGGAACTTCCATAAGTCGAACTCTCAAAATGAAAGAAAATAAATTCGAGTTATGGAGGCCAAAATTTGAAAAGTTGAAAGCGCAGAGTTCTCAATAAAACTTCGAGTAATAGAGAAATTCGACTTAAGGAAGTTCGAGTTATGGAAGTTTGACTGTACTTATAATTCTACGCTATAAGGTAGATACATACTAGCGTTAAGCCTGAACTACATCCAAACAAAAGTGGAAAAAAGTACAAAAAAGTGAAAACATGGAAACTCATCGAAAAAACACGCATATTTACGTGACATCTATGAGTAAAATCTGAACTACTAAAGCTCTGAGCTTTTTATTGTTTATTTCATCGAAAACACATGACTATTGACAAAACATCTGTGAGTAAAATCTGAACTAATAAATCTAAGAGCTTTTACTTGTGAAACTCATAGGAATTATGTGATTTGAACGTGATCTGGCGGAAAGTCTGTAACGATTTTATTGAGTGTATTGGTTATAAGAACTTACTGAAAATTGAAAGCTGGAACATGTTCAAGCTTTCAGCACACACAAAATTTTAAATTGAGAGAAAATATACAGAGTTTACTATATGATGAAGTAGGACAAATGATTTTGTTTACTTTTTTGTACTTTTTTTCACTTTTGTTTCGATGTAGTTCAGGCTTTAGCCTATTACCTTTTGTTTTTTAATTCGTTATCACTTGTTAGTGTGATTGTGTTATAAAATTATATTTATTTTCTTTATTTCTAGGTAGTTACCTCAAATGGTTTTACTCTTCGTAATTTGCGAACTAAATTGTTGTTATTAAGTAGTTGTTGTATGTAGTTCGACTACTTCTGAATTAGCATGGTTGCGAAGCCTACCTTCATGCCTTTTTACGACCTTCCTGACCTCGTCCTCTACCGTTTCAATTTTTAGATCTCTATGTAGACCAGTGTTACGTATGTACCATGGCACATTAACAATATTGCGTAGTACATACTTTGTTTTGGAAGCATTGAATGCTTTATAGGTTTGTCTTACTGCTGCACCCCCAAAGCTGGAGACCATATGACCATTTGGTCTTAGGACTTGCTTATAAAGACGCAGTTTATTATTTGAGACACATGAATGCCTCCAACAACAAGTACAGCAGTATCGTCTGCAAATGTGGCTACAATAGTTTTGTCATTTTGTGGTAGGTTGTTCGTGTATATACCTAAGGAAAAGTACAGGTCCTAACACACTACCTTGCGGTACTCCCGCTTTTATATATTTTTATGCAGAGTACCTACTCTTCTTGCTTAATTCTAAATAATCGCTGGATTAAATATGACTAGTATTTCTGAGTATTGTTTGGGAAGATATTTTTGATGCTTATGGACTAGTCCTTCATGCCACACTGTATCAAAAGCCTGTGTTACATCAAGGAAGATGGTAGAGCATATTTGTTTTTTCCAAGGCCTTTTCTATTTTATCAGTTTGAACCTGATCTAGAGCTGAGTACCTATTTCTGAATCCAAAATGATGGTTTGGTATAAGTGTCTTTTCTTCTATAATCGGATTAAGCCGTTTCAGAAGAATTTTTTCGAAAAGCTTTGATAGAATTGGCAGCATTGAAATCGGACGATATCTTCACTGGGCAATTTTCCCGGCTTTGGTGCCATAATAACTTCCGCGACTTCCACATGCGTGAAACATAAGTTAGTCTAAACGCTGCATTTATTATCTGTGCTATTTTTTCATACCGTTTTTAGGGAGTTTTTTTTTTAGAATTTCAAATCAAACCCCGGAGCTTTTTTCGGGTTAATCTTGTCTTTTATTTCAGTGGATATTTCGCATCATTTCTTCCGTTTGATGTAAATAATCAATGTCTTCATATGGCTGGAAGACGTTTTCAAGATGTTCCGCAAATAGATCCGCCTTTTGTTTTCGCCCAGTTTCCACTGCTGTTTTTAACTGGTGGAATGTAAGCTGTAGGTCTGTTCATTTTTGTGTAGACTTCCACAGTGAATATTCTGTACTGGAATAGTTTGTCAGATTTGTATGGTATCTTTCCACAGACAATTTTTTTATTTCTTTGATCTCTTTTCTTAGTATATTGTTTAGACTGTTGCAGTGTTGTTGCAACTTGTCGCATATTTCTTTGTGATATACGTTTCTTTTTATTTTACTAATTGATTCAGGCGTTGTAGCCCAAGCAGCCTTTTGTATATCTAGAGTGAAAGTATGTACCTACCTACTCGTACTTCATTTTCTAGTTGCTTTATTGTATCAATTGTTGTGGAAAGTTCAATCCGTTCCTTTAGCAAATATTTGAAATATGTCCAGTCAATGGGCTTGTTGACTAGGCGTGGATTCCTTTCCTTCATTATTATTTCATTACCAAGTGTTAGCAACACAGATGAGTGATCTGAGCCAAGGTCTTGCCCTTCCTGCAGTCGGTTAGTATTTGAAGAATTATTCATATTTATAAAAAAGTCGACAACGTCCGGGATTTTGTTCATACCTGTGGGCCAGTGTAGGATTTCCCGTTGAATGGTAATTAGAATTGCCTTCTTTCATAGATTCGAGGAGTTCTCTTCCTCTTGTATTTGTTAATCTTGATCCCCAAACTTTGTTCTTTGTGTTGAAATCTCCGCCTATTATGAACTTATTTCCAAATTTGTGGAAGAGACATTTAAAATCGTTTTGTTTCAGCCTGTAGCTAGGAGAACAATATGCCGCAGCTACCGTTATCTGACCGCTGCTTGTTTTTATGAATACAGATTTGGCTTGTTTTCCACACGACCGGTATTCTTCCATCATTGTGGCAAACATTTTCTTTGATTATAACTGCAACTGCAACCCCCCCCTCTTGCTGTATTGTGAGGATGTGGGGTATGATACAGTGCGGTTCAATTGTTTAGACGCACAGGAGTTACGTTTTATTTTGTGTTTTTTTTGTTTAGTATCTATTACGTGGAACAAAGAGAAAAAAACTTTGCAGAAAGGTACATTCATACACTATAAAACAAACATCATTTCAAATTTTATAATAGACTCATAACGGTAGTTTTACTCGTTTTTTCCTATACCATGCAAAAACGTATGCATTTTTTTGGTTCACTTGCATAGGTCCTACCTCGTTAAGAGGTTTTTGGTGAGTTTCGGAAATGTCAAAATTTATCGCCGATTTAATGTACCAGACAATTCTTTCGTGAGCTAAATTACTGGAGACATTTTCTTGGCCGAGTATAACAAAATTGTGCGTAGTACGTATAACACACAATATTGTTATACTTGACTGACAATTAGTGTGTCCCATCTATATGAAAATAAGAATTTAGCGTGCGGAACAGGATACTGCTTTGCTAAACTGCCTCGCTAAATTTTATCTCTGTAGACATTTTTGTATGGGAGATAAAATTTAGCGCGAGCAGGATACTAGGCTTAAGACCAAAATACCCAGCTTTACACCTCCTCGCCTAGACGGCCAACCGCTCCCATTATCCTCCAATGCAAGGTATCTCGGAATGATCCTGGATCCCAAGCTAAACTGGAAACTGAACATTGAACAGCGGGTAAAGAAAGCGTGCATAGCTTTCTATGCCTGCAGCAGAATGTTTGGCAAAAGATGGGGCCTGCAACCAAAACTGACTCTTTGGATGTACGCAGCCGTAGTACGACCAATCCTCACTTACGGGTCAGTAGTCTGGTGGCCGGCTCTTAGAAAAGCCTACACCATAACCAAGCTCAACAGGGTCCAAAGAACGGCATGCATAGGCACCACAGGCGCTCTCCGGTCAACGCCGTCAGAAGGCCTCACAGTCCTTCTGCACCTATTACCCTTAGACCTTCATATCACAAACATCACAATACATAGCGCGATCAGACAGACTCAGAGATTCGGGTAGTAATATTCTGCTTTCCTTATCAAGAGAGCTAGTACCACCCTCAACGGATTACATCACCTCCAGATTACTCTTCAAAAAACACTTTGAAGTAGAATTTCCTTCAAGATCAGACTGGCAGGACGGACGGGTGAACAGGGACCCGAACTTAACAATCTACACGGACGGACTGTGGAGTAGGTGCGGCTTTTTTTCGGAGTCTCTGAGCATCTCAAAATCCTTCAGGCTCCCGGACTCAGCCAGTGTGTTTCCGGCGGATATACACTCCGTGTCACTTGATTAGGAACAGGCAGTTTTTTGTTTTAATTTTACGATATTTTTCAAACCCTTTGCTAATCTGGGAAAACCCAATTACAGAAGGAATGAAGGATATATTATGTTTATATTGTAAAAAGAAAAATGGGATTAAGTTGATAAATGCAACTTTTATGACACTTTTCCCAAAAGGTTCATAAAATTGACCTGTTTTTTTCGTTTCACTTGATTAGGAACAGTAGCTTTATCCACCTGTTACCATGTTTTAAATCAAATAAAAGGATACTTTGAGTATTAGGGAGCTTAGTTTAAGTAATACCTTCATACAATTCACAACTATGGGTAAAGGAAAGACATTAACCAAGGAGGAAATAGGCCAAATTCGAGCTTACCGGGCACAAGGACAATCCATCCGTTACATAGCCAGCAAGATTGGAAGAGGCGCCACTGTTGTTAACAGCTTTATTAAGGACCTGGAGAACTATGGAAAAAACCGCAAAGGAAGAGTCAACAAAGCAATAACATGTCAGGAAAGGCGGGTGATACTGAGAGCTGCTTCAAATTCAAGGCTCTCCGTAAGTAAAATTGAGGCAGAAAATGACCGTAAGAAATAAGCAAGTTACTGCTGCTAGCAATTCGTGCGAGTGATTGTCTTGACGATTGGAAGATCTTAATTCCGATTTTCGAAAAGCTAAGACATCCCACTTTGCGCACTGTTCAGAATGACCCTATATGTAAATGCTTTGACTGACATACATGTGAAAAAAAAGTTTATATTCTACCTTATTTAGTTGTAGTTCTAAATTCTAATAGCTATGAGCTAAACCTATTTCTGAAATTAAAAAAATTAAATTTGCTTTCATTTGATGTGTGAAAAGACCATACGTTTCAAATGTTGTTAGGTCGGTTAAAAATGTTCGTATTGAAAGTTAAATATTTTCAAAAGTGTAAGCGTTAGGATAAAACTTTGTACATAGTTTTAAAGGTCATCGTATAAGCTTTTAGAATCATGTACGTATATTACAATCGTGCAAATACTTTTGGAGATATGAATCATTTCTCTGCACTTGCCCCTGTAAACGAACTCTACGCCAAATACAGTTCGACAGGCTCTGCCGAGATGTTATGACCGGAATTTCGCTCTGCCCTTGCAGATATAGATTTACTAGGAGGTTGTCCATGATATATCCAAATTTCAAGCTTGACAAAATAAGTTTAAAATTTAATTTTTTTTGCATGTTTGGGAGGCTCTGCCACGCCCTTCCGCTCGCCATATCGCTCTGCCAATTATACCACATTGCATATTTCGGTCTAGACATTCATCATGCAAAAATTCAGATGTGACACTATAATTTTTTTTTTAATGATTTTTGCAACTTTGGAGCCCCCCACCCCCCAAACCGCTCGCCACAGGCTCGGCAGAGTTCCACTTTTATGACCTTTGCGTCCACGACAACCAAAAAAAAAGTGAAATTTTGTTGACGAATTAATCTCGAAAAAAATTCACTAGCTCTTGGACTATAACCCAAAGCTGAAATCTCTGGTGTCAAGTGGAAAGGGGTTAAGTCAAAGAATTCCGTTTTCGGAATTTTATTGGACTTAAGTCAATTTTTTTTCTGTATCGTTTGGTCCTATCGACATAAGTCTAGCGTAATTTGTTCGTCAAGTTTGGTCCTCTCTGTTCAACACCCGCTTTCTTATGCAAAAAAATAACCCGCTTTTCTTCGGGTTATTTGGTGGGTTTTGTGGGTATCTTTTACCGCTGCGCTGCGGTGTAATTGAGTATTTCTGCAAAATAACACGCTTTTCTCCGACATATTTGGTGAATTTGAATTGTGTGTCTTCTATCGCGTCCATGTGCTGTAGATGTAGTCATAGTCAGTTCCCTTTTTTACCTAATGATTTTCTGATTTTTTCTGAGGGGAGTATCCTCTGTTCATAGGCCGCTTTCTTATGCAATAAAATAACACGCTTTTCTCCGAGTTATTTGTGAATTTTTTAAGTATCTGATAACTGATGTGTTTATAAACAAGTTGCTAAGTGAGAAATCAAGTGTTTTGAGTCTTGGCTATGATCTTCGTACCTAAATTCGTTTGAAGAAATGTTTCAAAGAGTAAGTAGATGATTTTGGTGAACCTACAAAAAACCGCGAATGCTCGATTTAAACACTCATTTCAATAAGCCTTATGTAGAAATAAAGGACAATATTATAAGAAAAGATATAAATCACGTTTACACGAAGTTATTTTTTGGATTTATTGAACAAATTGAAATATGATAGTTTTGCACTATTGAATCAAGATGAAAAATTATCTTCATTAATTTAATTTCTTCCTGGAGTTTTCGATTTTATGGTTTTCAACAATTAACTAAAGTTTTTGTATACCTACTACATCTTCCCTTCGACATTTTGATATTTTTCGACTTCGATACCACTGATACAATACTGTATACATATACAGTATCCAAACGCTAGGTAGGTATCGCTTGAACCTGGCTTTGTCTAATGCCATGTCAATTCCTGCAATTTGCAATTGCCTTGGTGTAGTTAGTGAGATAACTTTCAAAAATGTCATTAAAAAATACGCACCAGAGAGCCAAAAATCTCGACTTCTATGCCTTTGTGAAACAAGATTCATTGAAAGGCATGACAGTATTATTTCCTTTGTAGAGCAGTTCAAATGGGTTCTTGAAGAAATAACGCATCAACAATTTTGGCAGCGGTCCAAAAAAGTTATTTCCTATAGTAAGCCTCATTGTATGCGAAAAACTATTCAGTTTAACGCTGCCCTTATCAGTTTTCCTACAGGACAAATCATTAGATTTCGTTTCTGCAATCGACCGCACAAAATAAATTCTGAGTTCTCTTAGGAACATCAGAGAAAACGGGGAGAGTACGATAACTACGGCGCCAAAAATTGATAACGGTATTTTGTAGAGGGGCTAAATACAAGCACTTTTTACTATGGGAGGGGGGGTCTATCTTACTCCGTTTAGGCGGGAGGGGTAATTTAAAGAAAATGATACTTTAAATGGAAAAAAAATACATTAAAAAACAATGGCAACACTTATAATAAAAGACTATAACATTTTAGAAAGCCCAGAATCTGTTCTTTTATATTATTTTTAAATCAAGTTATTCCCTTAAATAGTTTTTGAAAAAAACAATTTCAAACTTGAAATTTTAGGACAAAAATTGGGGTGAGTTTGAAAATAATTTTGGCGATGAAAACTAATGACGGATTTATGTAGAGGAGTTAAATACAAACATTTTTTACTATAGGAGGGGTGGTCTATCTCGCTCCGGTTAGGCGGGAGGGGTAATTAAAAAAAAAAATTATAAATAAAATTAAAATAAAATATTAAACAATGGCAACACTTACCACAAAGAACTATAGTATTTTTCAAAGCCAGGAATTCGTTCTAAATTGTCTAAAATGCAAATCAGCAAAATTTTGTCTACCAATGTGAAATTTCTGGCCAGAGATTGTATCTGAAGAATGTTGTTGATATTGGGTAAACTAATATAATTAAAAGAAAGTTTGCATATACTCAGCCTTGCACCCATCCCAAAATCCAACAGTGACCCCAAGCAGGGGGGTTGCAGGGGGGCAGCATGCCCCCATACGCATTTCAAGGCGCAAGGGTAGCAATTTGTACTCTAAGCGGAGCAACATATAAAAGTAATTTTCAATTTTCTCAAAAATTATAAGACATAAATCAATCTGGTTTTGAGTGTTCGATTAAGAATTGATTTAGGCAGTAAAAACTACAAACAAATTAAGTATATATTTGCTCAACATTGAAAAAAATCAGCATAAAACTTTTTTTTTTTAATTTTTTTCCTTAAATTTCAAGTTTGAAAGTATTTTTTTCAAAAACTATTAACAGCTATAACTTGATTTAAAAATAATATCAAAGAACAGATTCCTGGCTTACAAAATTCATAGTCCTTTATTGTAAGTGTTGCCATTGTTTCTCAATTTTTTTTTTTTTTTTTCATTTTAAGTATTATTTTTTTTAAATTGTCCCTCCCGCCTAAACGAAGCCAGATAGACCCCCCCCCTCCCATAGTAAAAAATGCTTGTATTTAACCCCTCTACAAAATACCGTTATCAATTTTTGGCGCCGTAGTTATCGTACTCGTGCCGAGAAAACGCCTTAGATTTTTTCAGAGAGTCTTTTCAATACGTATCCCAACTTGCCGAGGACTTATTTAAAGTTAAATTAGGAGCTCCAAGAACTTAATTGCAAAAACGCGTTCCAATCCAGAAACCTATTTTAGAATGTCTATACCTATACTGATTCCTTGCATAGATTCGTTAATACAAAATCTGACGGACAGATTCACGGTCAACGAAGACGTTCTATTCTACCATCGTTACGAGTTATTCTCCCAGGTTTTGCTGCAGTTGAGCGAGAACGAAATGGAAAAGCTAACAAAAGTTTATACGAGATCATCAAAACGGACAACGACAATATGACATTCGCTTACAAAGCAAACTGCACATTACAAAAGCTTTTCACGAACACAAAAAGTGGGACAGAAAAGGAAAATCAACACAACGTCGTTTATGAGATCGGTTGCAAAGGGAATGACAACACAAAATGTGAACTGGTATACATAGGCAGCTAGGTTCCAGAAATCGAGTGAAATCGAAATAACAAATCGAGTGAATTCGTTTTCAGTGTTCTGCATTTCGAGCGATTCGGAAACTCCGAAATTTTTTCGAAATCACAATTTCGCTTTGTCTCAATTTCAAATCGAAATCGAATACAGTGAAATGTAGAACACAAAAATTCATTTCCGATTTCATTTCGAGTGAAAGTGAAATGTGGAACTTAGCAGAGGAACGACGAAAAGACCTCTCGGAGTGAGAATTGCCAAACATCAAGCAGACATTAGAAAAAACAAGACAAGGAGAGAAGAGAGAACACTAGGTATACACTGGAGAGCTTACGTATTCAAGAAAAGATTACAAAAACAATGAACATGAAAGAGGACAAAGACAATATATGTATAAAGTCTAACTACAGTGTGGCAATAAAATCCCTGTGATACTAGTTTAGTTTATAAGATTCTTGTCTGATAATTTTATTTATTTATTTGCTTGTATAGTGTTAATGTTACGTGTATCTGATTTGTGTTCATTTAAAAAATGTTTTAAAACTACTCTAAAGTGATGTAAAAAGTAAGAACCATTTAAAATTAATTTACCCTTGAATATTGTTAAGATCGTGTAAAAGATCGTAAAAAAAGACAAAATCCCCAGAAGAAGTTTAAAAAACATCAACGAAACGTCGGGAGAAGAATAAAATAGTTTTATTTTGATTCGGAAACCATTGACCAGTATGCTCAAACTTAACTACTTTAATTTATAAAATACCTGGTCACCACTTAATAAGAAAAAGCTAACATGTTTTTTTGTCGGAGGTTGCTACTAGCCGATGGAGCACTTAGACACACCTACTAGTCCATTGTACAGCCAAACAGACACCTTACTTTACTGTACTTAGTTTTCCCGTTTTTCGAAAGATGAGAAGGAGCTTCAGCGATAAAGAGCTTAGATGTTCGGCACTCAAGACTCACTACGTCAGCCCCAAAGATCCGCCCCCTAATGCGAGCAAATGCAAAAGCTTGCTGGGCCGAAAGGACTCTCACAAGCAGTCTGCAGTCGATTCTCCTGAGAGACAGAAGGAAAGGAGCGGACCTTTTGCAGATGACCGGATGTACTCATGAGAAACCCAAGTATCAATGGATGACCTAACCACAAATGCAGGTAGGTCCTGAGAGATCTTCTTCTGAACCCAGCGTAGCAAGCTCATCAGCGATCTCATTTCCCTGGATACCAGTGTGACCTGGGACCCAAACAAGTAGTTTCACTGTGTTTAGCCTTCCGACCAAGTTCAGAAAAAGCTTGAGTTCGAGCACTAACTTGGACGAGGTAAGAGAGCAGCGCTTGTAGCGCAGCTTGGTAATCACTGCAAACGCATATGCTTCTAGCCCTCCACCTGTTTGTCACAATATAGCCCATAGCCATAAGGATAGCGAAAATCTCCGCTTGGAAGACAGACGCATGATTACCTAAGGGATAATGTAGTCTAATGTTCTCGCTTTCCACGAAGACTCCAGAACCAGACCCCTGTCCGTTTTTGGAGCCATCCGTGAATACACGATAGCATTCGTTCCCTGGCTCAGAGTCTGGCCAAAGCTATTCCGTTTCCTGAGGAAAATTGTCATGGTAGTTTTGTCGCAGTTAATGGACAAGCGGACCATTTGAAAATGAATGAAAAAAGGATGAATAAAAATAAATTGGGATATGTATGTATGTATATAATTTTTTGTTTTTTCGTAGTTCCTCGTAAGATTTGGAAGCAAGCTCCCCCCCCCCCCCCCCCGAACCAAATCCTGGCAACGGCACTGCATTTTACATATATACAGGAAAACTAGTTGCCCTAAGTGTTAGTATTCCCAACGTAGACTGCCTTAAGATACTGGGCATAATATTTGGAATTGAAATTGAAAACAATCACACAAACTGGAATATCTTGTTTACGGACGACTCAAAAACAGAAACCGGAACCGCATTTGCTGTAGTCGATAATAAGGATAAAACTATCTGCAATGGTCTTCTGCCAGAATTCTCATCTGTATTCACAGCCGAAGCGGTAGCAATCCTGAGAGCTATGGAAACCACAAAAAGGAGAAAATCCTTACTCTTCGCAGACAGCTTGTCTACTATACAAGCGATTTTAAATATCAAAAACAATACACCGGTCATTGCTATTATTCGCAACAAACTTACGCAACATAAATCAAAGTTAAAACTTGCTTGGGTCCCAGGCCACGTCGGTATCCAGGGAAACGAATTCGCAGATGCAGCCGCAAAACTTGCTGCAAACGAACCCCTTACCACCACCAAATGTGACACACGCACATCTTATCAACAAAAATAACCCACCAATCTGCAACATCTGCCAAAACAAGGCTCAACTAACTATAAAACACTTAATATGCGACTGTCCAAAAGTAAATACTTTGTATAAAAAGCTGTTTCCAAATTCTTCTTTTTCGCAAGCTCTATCCTTGCCCTCAGAAAAAACATTAAACAAGTATTTAAAATACTTACAGAAACTAGTTTAGAAACTAGTATATAGTTTGTAAATCAGCCGAAGGCCTATGTAGCTAATGCTGTAGAAACTAAGTTAAATTGTTTTTTATTATACTATTTAATAAATACATAATAATAATTATTATTTTATATCATTCCGACGATAGCCTTGCATCACGTAACATTGAAAATCTTGATGATATCGTTTCGACGATCCAACATTTTGATTTTTGTAGCTCAATAATTGACAGAGCACTATACTCTGTTCATTTTATATTTTCAGTACAGGCCTTATGGGAAGCTCTTTTTTCTACCAATGGTGCCTGTAGATACTCTCACGGCACTCAATCACAAGAACTGCCACTGAAATAAAAACCAAGCCACTGACTTACCAAGGAATTGTTGTTGTTATTTAAGAAAAACCCACCCCATGACCAGTCTGTTTATGATTGGAATTTTCTTCAAAGGCGCATACACCCCACCATGAACAGTCTGCATTCTGCAACACAACTGCTGGCAGAATGAGCGAATGAGGATGACGATAAGGATGATCTTCTCGTGTGCGGTTGCTATTTTATCACAGAAAATAAACATGTGGTGTTGGTGTGTGTTTTAAGCACCTCAGAAGAGTGTTACCATATTCATTTGCAAAAATATCATTACGGGTTTTTCGGTGGATATTGTCACAGAACTTTCGGGTTTTGTTGCTTTTTAAATCTGTAGCATACGACCTTTGGTTTTCGGTCGACAGCGTTCGACCATGCGATGTCGGTACAACCGCAAATTTCATGCACACACACGATACAATCATCGCATACGACCGCATGTTGGTACAACGGTTGGTACGATAATTGTATCGTGTATTCCCTGCTTGACATTGATTTTGTATATTTTGCAGACAATTTGAAGCTTTTTACTTGAGTTGTAAAGTGAATAATTGACTACAGATTTTTTTTATGATTCAAAATATATAATAACTCATCCGTCATTATAAAAAATCAATTTTGTTTCTAATAAATAATCAAGAAAACGAAAATTGAAAACCTGCGAAGATGGAGACAATAAAAAATGTGAAGAGAGACTGCTAGTATCGATTCGATACTGTGGTATGTATATTGAATACCATTTTGTAGACGGCGCGGCGCATGCCGATTGCTGTTCTTATCTTATGCACAAGACAACACTTAATTTCAGTGAGAAAAATTACAGAATATCCAATATTTTTTACCAATTTTCACTTTTATATAGCAAATAATTGCATAGGTACTTTTACAAAAATCAGTCCTTGAAAGATTCCGTAAATTCTAAAACTTTGTGTGAAATAAATAATGGACAACACTATGATGGTAGAGTTACGTGAAGCAAACAAAAGACGATCTAATTCACTACTATCGTTTGGACGACTGACGTTTTAAATTTTACGAAATTAGTACCCAGTACAAAGGGACCTGCTCCAGTTGCGACTTGTACAGCAGTATTCTTATTTGCAGATACTATTGGAATATTTTTACTTGAATGTTGAAATTTTATTGAAAATATTGTTGATCAATGTTGTTATTGTAACTAAATGTTTATTTAATCATTTCTTTACAGCTATTAAAAATGCTCTTAAACAAGAAAATCTTAACCCAGAAATAGAAGAAAAACTGATAAACTTGCAAAAATATCAGGAACGACAGATGAAATCAGATCCAACAACTAGTTTAGATTCCACTTCGGATATAAATTTAATTTCGTCAACTGAGATGCCAATTATAACACAAAAACGTTATAATAAGTTAAATGAACAAATCGATTTCCAGACCGAATCAAAAGAATTATGCATATCTCCCGGCGTATCCGCGCTCAACACAGATAATTGTGAAATTATGAATGTTGAAATCAATTTACCTCTAAGTGGAAATAAAGGAAAACATGAGACAGACAGAAAAAAAGTAGCGGTGCAGCTTACTGTAAGTTCATTCATATGTATTTCTTTCTTAAATGGCATATTTATTGAGAACATATTGGTAACTACTAAATATTGCATATTGTTATTTTATTAGTGACAGTGCGGCATTGAAGAATACTAATTATGTACTTAATTACAATTTATTTATTTGTAGTTACGAATTTCAAATTTTAGATTTAATAATATGTACAAGTTAAACAAAACGATTATGTATAAGAATTATAAATAAATTAGTTACGACGATACATATAGGTGACGGCCAATAATAAAGTGGCAGATTGCATACGTTCGTCGGCATATTGAAGAACACAATGACAATGAAGCGTGCTGGCAGCGGGTTGTGTTTAGGCATAGCACCCCTTCCAACCTAGATTGAACTTATGTCGATTTCCATTGGGCTTTTACCGTTTTGCTCTCAGATCTCAGATTTTTCCTGCCCAATGGAACATGAAATGAGATAAATTTTTTTTGCATTTGTGTTGGTGTGTGATTTGACAGTCAGCTGTTTTTAGATTCCAATTTGTGTTTATAAAATTGAATTGTTATTTGTTAGTTTTTTACTTGTACTTGTACCACAAACCAGAGAGAATAGACCACCAGCTTCGGGCAAAAAAGAGAATTCCATAGAGCCAGTTTTGAAATGAGTAGCGCCGCCTCTTTTTCTATATGTAAATAACTGTAAATGTTATTAGGTGCCAGTGTATGCGTGACCAATTCGCCCTCCATTTACTTTAGCATGGCACACATACTTAACCACCTAATAACTTTTTGAAACTGGCTCTATGGATCTCCCATTTTTCGCGGAGCTGGTGTCTATTCTCTCTGGTTTGTGACTTGTACAATAACTACTTACTTGTTTTGTTTTGAATTAGAACTTCGTCCTTCCCCATGAAAACAACCCCATTGGCATTTTCTACGACGGTCCATTAATAATTTTCAATTTTCAAATTTATTCCACAATAGGTAGGAGAGACTGGGGCACATTTGAACACTTTTTGCTTTGAGGTTTCATAAAATCCAATTTGTTTAATTTATTAGACTGTAAAGTATTCTCACTTTAAGAAATGCAAATAAACTTTGATTTGGACAAATAACTACGTAAATTTAGTAAGGGCGTATAATTCATTTTTATTTAAAAACGAAGTAGGTCCTTATGTTTTGAACTAGGCTGGGGCACTTTTGAACGGCAGTATTTGTAATTGCTTTTAGCAGCTAATAAGTTAATACAAGGTTTGTATTTTTTTAATAAAATAAATTAACTTTATTATTTTAATAAAGAAAACAAAAACTACTTAGCAAAAGAAAACTGAAATTTTGAAATTACTGAAATATTTTACAAATGACTGAGGAAACTTTATAAAAACAAAAATGAGTTATTTTATTAACCGAACAGAAATTTTGAAAAAAATAAGACAAAAATTATCACCGCAGCTGTCCTCGATGTTCCCTGAGCGTTAATTGGTGGCGGTAACTTAGCTTTTAGTTCAATGCCACTTACAGACCCCTTGTTCAAATGTGCCCTGACTGTTTTGTTCAAACCTGCCCCAATAAGTCACACGACAGAAAAATGTGCGCAAATATTTATATTTTTCATATTTGTCAAAAAACGTACGTACGTTTTCAAATGAAGTTGTGCCTTAAAAATATATATTACACAAAAAGAAAAGCTCACTATAAAATTTGTACACTCTTACAAATAGAAAAATTAAATTTAAGCATAAAACTTCCTCATGCGGCTACTTCCAGGCGACGACTGCAAAGACAGCCGAAAGTCATTGACGACTAAAGAACACGGTATTACAAAGTTTAAATTTTGGTTTATACTTTGAAATATTTTTTAAATGTTGTTTTATTATCAATGTTCAAATGGCCTCACGTTCAAATGTGCCCCAGTCTCCCCTAATAATAACTAACCTCAAAGTTTGACAAATGTCACTTGTTTTGGTATTGGTGAAAGTATGTGCGAATCTCCCTCGAATCGAGATTCGCAAAAGTGATCTGAATCTTAAAAAAAGTGTTTTTTTCCCAATGGAAAATGATTTTGACAGACAGCTGATTTCTAGAGAAGAAAAACTGCTCTGAATCTTAAAAAAAAGTGTTTTTTTTTTCCCAAAGGAAATCGACATTAGTTTCAAGTCGCGTTCCTGCTTCGAATTATTTCTGAACGCCGAAGATTTAATCTCGTAGTCTCATTTGATTGCTCTTGGCTAAGCGTATGTGTTGGGCCATTGACTATAGGCCTGTTTTCTTATACCCTCCACAGGGAGGTATATTCACTTTGCCATTACATTTGTAACGGCAAGAACCAAGAGATCCATCGGAGATCCCATAAAGTATATAATAAGGCTTAACTACATTCGGCAAAAAGACAAAAAGTGAAAAAGATTTAAGATTTATATGTTATATCTTAACTAGCTGAACCCCCGTCGGCCACGCCAGGCTTTTTATTGTTTTTTACAATTTTAATTTTTTAATTTTTTTGGCCTATCAATTGATAACCGTAATTACTGACATTTAAAAAAATCAACAGACAACAGCGACTGAGGGAAACATATAGTTTTTTCCACTTTGTTTTATATATATAGATATAGCTGTACCCGCCCGACTTTGCCCGTGCACAGATGTGCTTTCGTAAAATGCGAGAAATGAGAATAAACTGGAACTTTCTTTCTGCCTAAACCTGAAATACAGCAATACGAACAAAAACAAAAAAAAGACTCAATACGTAACATTACCTGTAAGTTTGAGCTCAATCGATTTGGGGGTTTTCGAGATATACGATTTTGAATGTTTTTTTTGTATGGGCGGTGCCACGCCCCTTTGTCCGATTTTGAATTTGTTTGGCCTATCGCCCGATCACCGTAATTACCGACATTATAAAAAAAATCAACTGAATTGGTTGAAAATTACGGGCGGCCGGCAGAGGGGAACATAGTTTTGCCACTTTGTTTTATATATATAGAGATCTTTACCGATATTCAAGCCACGATTAAATCCTTGGATTCGGTCATCTTTAAGTCCAAAAGCGCTGAACAGCCACCTTACCACTGGGGTGCCATGAAATAAAATCTTCTGCAAAAAAGTCCAAACCGTAATTTTTTACGAGTTTTGGATTTCATTTCATTTTTGAAAGTGCAATAAAGTCCAAATAGAAGTGGAAATAAAATTCAATCAAAATGAACAGTAGAATATGAATGGGGGGCATGCTGCCCCCCTGCAACCCCCCTGCTTTCTTTTTCTTTTCAATAGCTGAGTGCAATAATGTCCAAAAACTTTATTGCACTCTTGAAATTGCAATAAAGTCCAAAACGCTTTTGAAAGTGCAATAAAGTCCAAAATTAGGTTTTGGACCTTTTTGCATAAGACTTTATTTCATGGCACCTACCACTGGTGGGGGGATAGCTATTCAGAAGTCTTTACTTTAATTGCTAAAGTTCAACTCATTTATTTTACTTTAATTACTTCCTATTTATACATACATTTTGCTTACTAACTTTTTGGCCCTATGCTGCCCTTTTGCTGAGTTTGATGGTAACATGTTGTATTATTTAGCCCTATTGCGAAGATCAACTATCCATACTAAGGTGGGCGGTAGAAGGAGTATAAGTCAAAATTTGGTCAAAATGAGATAAGTACGCCATTCGACTGTAAAATTGATATAGCATGTTTGGAAAAAGCAGTATAAGTCTATTGCATACACAAATCTCTATAAAGGGCAGTGTTCAAAGTAATATAACTTTATGAGATATAATTGTGCGAGGTTAAAAGATTATAAGTAGACTTATACTATTATGATCAAATAATGGGTTTTTTTTGTTCTGACTGGCAACTATAATGCATATTTCTTTGACTTGTACTGAAATGACCAAATAATTTGGCTATGCTCATATTTTTCTTTCTCGGCTTTTTTCTTAAGTCCACATTGGTCTAAAGAAAAAATGATTTCACAAGCGAACTTTTTAAGTGGCAGTGTTGTAAGTGGTTTCAAAAAATCATAAAATCATTAGTTTTTCCACAAAAAAAACATTTGGCCAGTTTCTGGTTCGCCTTTTCCATAGCATTTGAAACGGTGCCGTGAAATAAAGTCGAAGGAAATAAACACGATTCGACCGTGTTTATTTCCATTTTGATTGGAAATAATGTCGAATTCCAAAAATTTGTTCGTTCGACTGTATTTCCAAAAAAAAGAAAAGAATGGAAATAATGTCGGTCACTTCAATAATGATTATTTCAGCATGCCTACTCCAAATCTGACAGTAAAAACAAGCAGGGCGTTGCAAGGGGGCAGCATGCTCCCCCCAAACATGTTTCACTGCCTATGGGGGTTATATTTTAATTTTCGACATAATTTCCCTTTTTTCGACCTTATTACTATCATTGAGTTTATATACATAGAGGAACCACCTCGACGAAATGAAAATAGTTGGTCAACGCCTCGCCAGATAGCGTCTCTATTTGCCCCTGAAGGTATGCTAATTTTCATATCCAACCATGTGGATTCTGGATTGTGGATAATTTGGAATGTGACTTAACACAAACCACAAACTACATAAATAATATAGGTATAGGTTGTTTGTAGGCATGCGCATGAGCAGCAGAGCAAGACGTAGAGTTAAAAAAACCAGGACCCCAATTCTCAAATTCCGCATAACGCAACTCGTATACGAGCAAATCCGCCTGAAATTTTCGCATACGAAAAAAATTGGTATTCTCAAAGTTTTTTCCACCTCTGCGAAAATTGTATTCACCTCTCGCATGAGGTAGAATTTTACGTCGAAATGTACCTACTTTTTGTGCAAAGAATGGCATGAAAAAAAAAATAATTCAATTCAAATTGGCTAAGAAATATTGTGGATGTGGGTTTTGATTTGCGATTAACAAAAACGAAAAAAATCATTTTGCGATTGTGTGTGATTGGTTCTAACTTCAGTTAATAATTAATTGTGTTTTTACAATGGCCACATTGGGGGAAATGAGATTAGCATTTTTTGTTCAGTTGGCAATGGAGCAGTTGGAGTAATAGACCGAGATATCCGAGAACCCCAAGACTATTTTGAACTTTTCGACACAAAATTTATGAAATTATTTCGGTTAAACAAGCGCTTGGCACAGGAATTCATCGATTTCTTGACTACTCATATGATTGACTAATTTAGATCAAACGCTTTATGTAACTGCTGAAGAACCTTCTTCTTTTGTTTTCCTTCCATTTTAATTACTTTTGCTTCTTCACAATAAATTATTTCACACAGAAATTAAAAAATCGAATTGTCAAACTCATAATTCCGTATGCGAGAAGCAAATCCGCCTAGAAAAAGCAGACGAGTAACATTCGAAGAGAAATTCTCGTATGCGGAATTTGAGAATAGCAAATTTCAGTCTTTCGCATGAAATTGGATATTTTGACAGATAAACGTATGCGAGAATTTTTGAGAATTGGCCCCCAGTTTGGATGAGGATGAGGATATGTATCGCTGGAAAAATATTTTCTGATGTAGGTACGCGATCGAAGATAAATGATTACTTAATTCGATTGGGGAAAGAAATTTATATTTGCTATTGAAATTTTAAAGGGTTTTTCAATAATGATGGGCCAATTTTGAAATGGAATAAAACAAGAAGTGTTTTAATTTATTAACGTAATTTTTTTTAATGTGAAGGGCACATACATGAAGGTAGGTATGCCATTATTATTGTATGGAATATAACATCGTTCAAATGTCCGCCGCGGTGACACGGATCGGAGTGGTCCCTAATTTTGGCCAAAAAATCATCTTTATCGACGAGGCGCATTTTTGGATGAGGCTATGTTTTTTTTTTTTTCATAAATCAAACAAAATTGAAAAATATGGCGCGGCGGCGTCATTAATCCGCACTTTTTTTTTAAAACGACGTTACTGATGCCTGATCACCATCAACGAGCGCCCAAATTTGGTCCAAATTGAACGTGTTATTCTGTAGGTCCATATTTTAAAAATTTTCTTTTCATCAATCAATAGTTGTAAGACATCAATTATATAGGTTTTATATATGTAGGAAAATCGATCCGTAAAAACATTAAACAGAACAAAACTGAAACATTTAACCCCAGTAATTCATAGGAATTCAGTGGAACATTTTTTGGAGTTTTACAGTGCTGACTTAGGATTGTTTTGATATAAACGAGCGAATGCTGCCTATTGCACCGAACAGGGAAAAGATAAACGAAATTGAATATGTATACAATAGGAGCTAATGAATAATTTTATTGTTATAAACGAATATAGTTTGTAGGTAACTTAGCCTTAGAGCTGGAGATGTGGTGTCTTCATGGAGTAAGAAAATTTCTTTCCAATTAAGATTAAAATAAGGCTGTACAATTGTCACTCCTAAAATTCTAGACGCGCTTCTGTCGTTGTTTCCTTGGTCAGTGCTTACTGCATTAACTTGAACACCTAAAGATGTTACCTTAGCTATGCAGTCCTTAATAATATTGCTTAAGAGCACTCCATTAACGTTTCCTATAAAAATGCCTATAGTTTGTTTTCAATTGCAATTTAACCCCCTCAACATAACAAGAAGTGCATGTTGAATAGCGATGAAATTTTTCCGACCAAAACTTCCATGATCTATAAAGCCATATACCTTTTATATCTTCTGACGAATTATATTCGAATTCAGGCTTTATAGCCATTTCATCTAGCAACAACACACATTTTTTGTCTATTGTTGAGAGGGAAGTGCTTTTTATTTTTAACAAATCAAGAACGCCTTGAGATATTCCTGGAGAAAACTTTATATTTGAATGCCACTTTCGAATTGTTGAAATTGAGGGTAACAAAAATCCAATCTCAATTAAATAACTATACATTACTGAAGATTTATAAAAATATTATATAAATGGTTTCCTTCACTTTTCCACTGACAATTTTTTTTATGTACCTACTAATTGAGATCAAATAAGGATTCTCACAGGATCGATTTTGGTGCTAAGCATTTTATTATTTTGTTTTCTATTTTCATCATCACTTTCTACTATTTTCTTTGGAGACCATTGGAGAAAAGAAATCGTGGAATGCGAGATGACGACGATTTTTGCTAAATCTACGCTTTTTTTCGATGAAGACGGAAGCTCTGTTTCTAAATCACAAGAATATCTGGTGTACTAGCTTTCTATTATAGAAAACTCTTAAACTAGGACCTATCTATTTCCTTCCAAATGTTGCATTCGCAAATATGCCTCTCCTATATCCTAATTACCTAATCCTACATTCATACACTTCTTCTCACATCGCATATTTCTTCCCACGAATTAATAATTTTATATCGTGTCTTATTCGCATATCTCACTTATCTATCTTATATTTGTCTACCTTTTATCTATACTAATTCAAATTACATGAACTGGTCACTGCCAGCATACGCAAATCGTATTACGCATTCTTACTCTTCTTCCCACGAATTAATAATTTTATATCGTGTCTTATTCGCATATCTCACTTATCTATCTTATATTTGTCTACCTTTTATCTATACTAATTCAAATTACCTGAGTGAACTGGTCACTGCCAACGTTCTCAAAGGTATCACCTATCACCTTCAGTGTACTGTCACAAAATTTTGATGTTCGGAGGCAGAGCAGACAATTAAAAATTAGGAGTTGAAAAAGTAACGCGCCGGAGTAAGGGTCTCTGATTTATACCGTATAAGAATAAAATAATATTGCAATTTTATTTCTAATTATTTTGCAATAAAATCCACTTTGTGATCAACTAAAAGTTCAGTCTAATTATTTTGGTGTTAATCTTCTTCCTATCGCTATACAATACAAAATAAACAAGTTTCAAATTAAACTCCCAACCCAAGTGTGTAGTTTAAAAATCCGAAAGACAAAACACATCGAAGGGAAGTTAATAGTGTCGTGCACAACAACTGTGTCTTACTCCAATATCCTGTTCCGCAAATGTGCTCTAATTGCGTATGTTGGATTATATCAGTCTTAGTGTTTGGATTATCCATACCGCGGTAAAACTAGAACACAAAGATAAGAAACTATATTCATCTAACGGTAAAGGGCAGTCTATAGGCGTAATTGTCGCGTGTGGATGTTTTCGTTTAAATTTGTTTTTTATTCTCTCCTAACATTCTCCTTCTAATCTAATGTCTGCTCTGCCAAAAAAGATACTTTCATAAGTTCTTCACACACTGTATCCCTATAGTTTTCAGATCAAGAACATATATTAGGCGACAAAATTGGTACGCAAAATTTTTGGCCCACCCACAACCAAATTTGAAAGATAAAAATGTTTTTAGCAAAACCTTATATTTTTTTCCATAGATATTTTGCCAAATTATTGTGTATTTCCTGAATGCTTAACCCAAAGCACTTGCCTGTAATCATTAGGCAAACTGAAAAAAGATATGCCCTCACTTCTATAAGCATTATAACAATTCGTGTATGCACAATTGCACACACAGCCTGCATCTCTGAAATTGAAAATAAAAGTAGGTGTCTTCTCAAGCTAAGACCGAAATATTGGTAATGAATGACTAATGAAATGACAAACAAATAAGAAGAAGAGCCACTAAAGATGGACAAGTAAACACATATCTATACAAATACAATTCCCTTTTTTACTTTGAGAAAATCCCTCACACGCCAGACTCAACACAAGGTTAATGGTGCGTATTGCATTCTATAGAGATATTGGATATTCCTATGAATACACAATCATATGCACATGCCCCTCCCCCTCCCTTTGCATGCTTTCGCACTGCAATTTCTTTCGTGATGTTGTCAATGCTCAATGGGTTCCACCATGTTCCACACACAATTTCGATCTCGATGTAGTGTACGTGGTGACATCTACTGAGGTTGTTCTAAGCTCTCGTGGTTCCTCTATGTATATAAACTCAATGTTACTATTTTTCTATGGAAATAAAATCGACCACGAAAAAAGGTGCAATTCGACATTATTTCCAATCAAAATGGAAATAAACACGATTCGACCTTATTTCCTTCGACTTTATTTCACGGCACCTTTGAAACAATCAAGTGTGGAAAATCACTTCTGTCATGTGGTGGCCACGATCAGCGGTGCACTTTTGCAGGCTTTCTTTGAACTTGCCATCCATTCTTTCCAAAATGGGTTGGTCGATTTGGGCGGCTTCCACGCGAATCGCTTCTTTCAATTCTTCCAGCGTTCTGGTCTTTTTCTCGTAAACACGTGAAATAATTGCATATGGATAAATATGGGGACCGAAGGCTTTCTGTGTAATCCACAGGCTGCAATCGAACCTCTGGGGGTCTTCAGTACGTCAAAACACTTCGTGTACGCAATGCATTCAACCCAACGAAGAATACTATTTCGCGGAGGAACAGCTCTAATTCTGTGGTTGTTGAAGTGGCGACGAAATTCACTGTCGTGGTCGACTCATTATTTCGGACGAAACTGTCGCAGGCAAAAACGCGGTGCTCTACCGTCCACGGCTCCATGGCTTCAACTGGTTAAATTAAAATATGCTAAGACATCGCAAACCCAATAGGAAAGGCGTCCGACCTTTTTGCCAGACCCTGTAGAATTTTGAAACAATAATAGGGGTATTCACGATCACGATTTACTGTATCAGGCCTAGTATCATTGTGAAAGTGTAAAAGTGTGAAATTTTCTTATATTACAAAAACAAAATATTGGTACACTTCTACACATTTACCTACTATACCTAATACGTATACATATACGATATACCCCAAACCTATAGTAACAGCAAAATATACAACAGAGTAAAATGTACAAGTTCGCAAATAATGTCAGTGTTGTATTATAGAGATTAGAAAAAGTGTGTTCACGAAGTGATAAAAAAATACAATTTCACAATTCTGGTGAGTACACCTAATGTACTTATTCCAGTATTATTTTTTCCTTATAAATACCCATTTAGGTGTAGAAATACAATTTTTTTGTATTGATGTTGTTATAAATTGTTTATAGATTTTACCAGCATAAGTCAATTTTCGATCAAAATGTTAATGGTCAAATAAGTACAAGTCACCTTATTTCCTTATTTACTGCAAATAATACAAAAATAAGTTTTCTATTTTTGAGTTCGACGAAAAAATAGAAATTCACAATTTGATTTAAAAAAAAATATCAAAGATTAAAAGTTTTATTAAGTTTTTTCTCCCTCCTGAAAAATTGCAATTTTCGACTTGTACTCCTTCTACCGCCCACCTTAGCATTGATAGTTGATAGGTACTTATCAATCAATTTTTTGAAATGGTATTGCGACGATCAATTGTCAATGAAGTGTTGATGGATTGTGAACGTGCATCAAATAGCGATAGTCGGTAGACAAAACGGTATTGTGAATGTCAATCGTGAACAATTTTATTGGTAGCTGTCAATTTTCCGATCAATCGGAATTTCGGTGTTGATAAGGGCGACTGTTAAAGAGAAATGTACCAGTATTTTTAAAATTGTTGAAGATCAACGTTTTTAATTGTTATTTTTTAAGAGCTAAGATAGTTAGTATAATAGTAATCGTTAGTTAAGGCAACTTTAGTTGAGTTGATGGAGCAGAATCTTGATATCGCGAAAGGGTTTATTTCCAAAACTGCGGTGCGCAGGTGAAGTGGGAACAATTTGCGAAAGAGGTAAATAGCTTAAATGCCGGTGCACACTTGCGTATTTTTCCCGCGCGGGTCCGCAGCGGGTCCGCGTTTGCGGGTTACAGTACTCATACCTGTGTGTTGGGTGATGCACACAAGCAGGCGGACACGCTGCGGGCCCGCGCGTCATACTTGCAGGTAATAACACCCACAGCAACACGCAAACGCGGACCCGCTGCGGGCCCGCGCGGTAAAATAACGCATGTGTGCACCGGGCCTAAGACCACCTGAACGCGATTGGCAGAAGTGGCAAAGGGTACCTTGCACAACACTGACTTTATGATCAATTTAAATTTCTACATTTGTTTAGGTATGGATCGACCTGAAATGCAAAACAAAAAAGAAAAAGGTTGAAAATAAAGTCGAAATATTTGCGACAGGTGGTGGCCCAAACCGATGTCACCAGTTTAATGATATGAAAGAGGCTGTGATTCGTATCCTTGAATTGCATACTTGCGTGGATCCTCCTGGTAATGAATTCGGGTTGAACGAGCCATATGCAGCGCTAATACCGAGCTCCAGTCAGCGAAGATCCCCAAATGATGTCATCCAAAGAGCAGAACAAACAACAGCTCCAACAAAACCAAAACCAACACCTCGAGTTGAAGCATTGCAACAGAATCGCATGACACTCTTAGAAGTCTTAGAACTTTTATTTCTCGTTTATTTAATTTTTTGTTTGATTTTAAACTATTTACATAAATGAAAAATAAATTATAGTTTATAAAATCAAAAACAAAAAAAAAAAAAAAAAATAAGAAAAAAATCATCACTTCAAATCAATTTAATAAATACTAAATAGTTATACTGAAGATAGTTACAAAATTAGGACGAATTATGTAGAGAAGAGCCAAGTAGGAAGAACAGTGCAAAGTTCGAACTGTTGGTGAACGATCCATAATAATGTAACCATTATAAAATTACAGATTCAAGAAGAGTGCATTTTTATCAAATATCTGTACGAAGCTACTGAAAAGGTAATTTAGTTAGACATGTTTATTTTAAGTTTAGAAACTTAACCGAAAATGTTGAACATCGTCACATCGGTTCGCGAACGCCTCGGCTTCAAGAGTATTTCGCCAACACAATGGGAATCAGACCCCCGACAATTGGGTTACACCTGGGTGTCACCAGGTATAAAAACATCGTCAAAGTTCCAGCGATACTTTGATAAGATCCCTCAGGAGAAAGTTCCAAAACTCAGTTCAAACGGTAATATGTAAGAACCTTGAATATTTACGTCTCTGTAATTATTCAATCAGCTTATTTACGGGTTTAGTTTGTCCATTTGTATTGGCGCTATTCTACGATACCCGGAGGCCCAGAGCTTAGCTTCAATGAGGGCCGAGGCCTGTGCTAATGTCTATAATACATACATACATACATTTTAAACTATTTACATAAATCTTAAGATTTCAATTCATTTGTCTCAAAAAAGTTAAAATCACCGACTAAAAAACGAAGGAAATACGAGTCCTTTACGACAAACGCCAACGGGAATAGGGGTGATTATTTTCCTGCTCGCAAACTCTTCCATATAGCAGCCAATTCCGCGTAATTTGTGTCGCCTTCGTCATTATCAAAAAATAATTCCACTGATGACATGTTTTTCAATAAATTGCACAATCGCAGATTTGTAACACTCGTAATTATGTATATTGTTTAAATAATTTGTTTGAAAGTCGTAATAATCACTCTTCAAATCAAAAATATTTTAGAATTGTCAAAAATGAATTTTCATTCACAATAACCTTATTTTTTGCGTTATGTTCACAATAGCTTATATTTTTATGAATTATTGTATTTCGCAATACCAATATCAATTTAAATTGATAAATTTTGTCAATCGTCAACCAGTGGTTGGGGTGATTGCTTCGTGGGTCATGCGCTGGGAGTAGGTCAACATTGTGGCTTGGTGGTGCTGAGTTGGGTTTTTTGGTCATGCACTTCAAATAGGTCGATGTGCAATAATTGAACATTCTGCCGCGCCAATGAAATCGGCTACCGTGAGTCTTCTAGCTGGTTGTGGTTGTGCTTCTGTTGCTTACTGTTCCTCTGCGCTGATCTTGCGGCGGCGTCGCCAGACGATGAAACCAATAGTGCTGACGGCGAATACTAACGTTACGGCATAAGTGATATTGTGGTGGATGTCATGTGGGGTTGTATTCCCCGGTAGTTGCTCGTGCTTTTTTAAGTCTTCGATCCATTGACTTACTGCGTTGAGATTATCATGGTCAATTTTGAGACTCATCCTTGGGATTACGTTTGCTTTATTTCTTGTAGTATTTAATAATATGTGTGAAATATTAACAGATGGGATGAATGACGTATTCATATCTTGCTGGCCCGAGTTGCTCAGTGGGTGGAGCCAATTAATGAAAACAATGCATTTTTTTGTTTATGCAGTTTGCTCTGATGCCTCCTAAACAACACCACTGCTTGGTTTCTGCTTCCGCATCGGCTTACTGCTGATATTCTGAGCGATCAGAATATCGATCGATCTATCTCGCTTCGTTTGGGCGGGAGGGGTAATTAAAAAAAAAAACAATACCTAAAATGAAAAAAAAATTTAAAAACAATGGCAACACTTACAATAAAGGCCTTTAGGATTTTTGGAAGCCAGGAATCTGTTTGATTTTATTTTTAAATCAAGTTATATCTGATAATAGTTTTTGAGAAAAAAAAAAAAGGTTTCAAACTTCAAATTTAAGAAAAAAAATAAAAATTTTTCCAACACTTTGACAGCTTTTTCCCGCCACAGGCATTTAGTTTTTGTTTATCCACAAACACTCTGCCAGCAATCCGTAACCTATACAGCTATCGCTTTTGATTGAATCAAATAGCTTTTGGAAATACAAAAATACAAATCCGCCATGAAAAGCGATACGCCGCGCATTTGGGAATAAGCCTCCAAGTTGATGTAGTGTCTTCCAGCATTTTGCGAAAATGGAATATTACTTTTATACAACAACAGTCGGATTAGTTTGTTTCTCATCATCTCGAATTAGCGGCATTCGGCTTTACTTATAATCAACCCATAATTCCGACATTAGTTGGCTGCCAGCTTTACCTAAAATGTATAGCTTTATTGAAACGGTACCAATAAACAATTTGATCTCCACATTTACTAGTGCGACTTTATTAGGATCTATTACATTTTATGTCATTGCAGGAATTAAATTCCATTTATACACAAATTACAATTAAAATCACCCATCAGATTCCTCCCAAAGGCTTTAAAACGATTATTAAAAGCAAAAACACGAATTAGGAAATCTACAAATTGTCAGCTGTTTCGTCAAATTCATACGAAAATTAATACTGTCGCATCATACAATTTGGATCTATTTTCAGTACTAATTACAATACGTCTTCCTATGCATTAAGGTACTTTTGTATCAATTTCGAACATTGAGAGCTGTTCTAATAAAATTCATTTCAGATTATTGAATAAATAATCCATGAGAATGGATTTCTTTTTTACAAAAAAATCACACCGATATATAAAATAGCATACATATATGAATCCAATCTTTGAACCTTCGCAATAAAAGCGACACCAAATAAAATATAAGTGTAAAAAACTTAGCTTTGAAAAGTAATTTAAAATGTAAACCAAATCGTCGTCGTTCAATGAAAACTCCCTAAGTCCATTTTTCTCAAAACTGAGATAAGTACACCATGTGTAATCAAATAACAAACTATGTGTTCTGTGAAAACTCCCTAAGTCTTTCTCTATTTCCGAATTATATAAAATTAAAACTCCCTAAAACAAAACATTTTGGATTTCTTGTCAGTGAAAACTCCCTAAATGGACTTAGGGGGTTTTGACTGGCAAACGTTTTGCAGTTTTCTGTTTGTTGAAATTCACTAGCCTACTCTAATCGATTGTAAAACGTAATAATAAACATAATTTCGATTATAGATAGTTATTATCAACATATATGTGCATTTTTGGATTTTATTCTTTACCAATTTCAAATGCAAATATCTCAAAATCAATAAAATGGACTTAGGGAGTTTTCATCGAACGACGACGAAATGTTCTTAAGGTCGTTGGCAATTCGTACAACTACATCCGCGATTTAAATAAAACTTGAATCAGTGGAATGGTCTATACTTTTCTGATGTAGAAAAGAAAATAGTGCAAGAAATGTTGTAGTTTTGTTGAAATACTACCTACCAGTTTATATTATCTTATCCCTTTGTCGACTAAGGAAAGAGAACATGCTTACACATTGCACTTGAGCAGAAAAAGATCCAATTATGATCCAATAGAATAAATCACATCGTGTGTTCCTTCTGTCGTCGCCGCTCGTAACTCCCTCGAATTGCTACCCTTGTACCTTGAAATGTGTATGGGGTCACTGTGCTTGGGGTCACTGTTGGATTATGGGATGGGTGCGAGGTTGAGTACATGCAAACTTTCTTTAAGTTATATTAGTTTACCCAATGTCAATAATATTCTTCAGCTACAGTCTCTGGCCTGAAATTGCACATTATAGACAACATTTTGTTGGTTTACATTATAGACAAGTTAAAAGCACATTCCTGGCTTTCAAGAATGCTATAGTACTTTGTTGTAAGTGTTGCCATTGTTTTTTTAATATTTTATTTTCATTTTAATCTGTATGTAATTTTTTTTTAAATTACCCCTCCCGCCTAAACGGAGTGAGATAGACCCCACCTCCCATAGTAAAAATGCTTGTATTTAACCCCTCTACATAAAACCGTCATTCGTTTTCATCGCCAAAGTTATCGTACTCGTCCCAATTTTTGTCATTAAATTTCAAGTTTGAAATTGTTTTTTCCAAAAACTATTAACAGAAATAACTTGATTTAAAAATAATATGCAAGAATAGATTCCTGGCTTTCAAAAATGATATAGTCTTTTATTATACCTAAGTGTTCCATTGTTTTTATACCCTCACACAGGAAGGTACTTTGTCATTACATTTGTAACGCCAAGAAGGAGTCACCGGAGACCCTGTAAAGTATATACATATACCTATGTATTCTGAATCAGGATCACATTCTGAATTGATTTAGCCATGTCTGTCTATCTGTCTGTTGAAATCACGATATCGTCCAAACGAATCGACTTAGGCGAATGAAATTCTTGTGCGACGTCTTCTTTTTACCGTCGGTCGTCAGGTTGGTATTGAAAATTGTCTATGTCGGTCAAGTAGTTGTTCTGGTACCTCCCATACAAAACCAATATTAGACACATGCGTGTACAGTACATCCTGATTGACTTCCATTCGCTTGGTTTTGACGTTTAATAGCATTAAACTTAACATACGTTTTGTCTTGATTACGTTTAGACATGGGTTAAAATTGTCTATGAATTTATAGTAACAGCTTATCAAAAATCTATAAATATGCCCCAAAGACTTTTTATAATACTTAAAGCAAGGCGCGCATTGAAGTGGTGAGCAAGTGGCGTAGCAGTGGCGTGGTGACCAAGTGGCATAGGAGAGGTGTGTTGCGTTGATATTCTGCAGCCTGCTTCGGTTGTCGTAACAATAAAATGCGGGCATACAATTAGGCAATCCGAGCGAAATCCCATTGTAAACTCACAATAAAACGTTAATCTTTATTACAAAAAAAGTGTAACTTATAATTATTTATTTTTTAGCTCTGGCCTACAGAAAACCATTTAATTTAATGTATTCCATTCTTCTAGCGATTGTATCGACATAAAGAGCTCTTAAAGAAGGATATATTAAAAAAAAGAGCAATTCTGGAAAGAACACTACATTTTGAAATTCAGAGGGAACTGTCAGTCGAAGTACCAGAGCGAGAGACAAGTGATTTAAATATCTCAAGTTATTGCAAAACTGGAAGCGTGGTTGAGAAGTAAGTTAAATATTGTACTAAAATTAATTAAAACTAATGAAACTATTGTAATAGACACTCATCTAATAATAACAATCATGAGACGTATTCATCCAGCAAGATGCTCGTCGGAAGTAAAGTCAAAAAATGTTCTAAGTTTCCCGGAATAACAAAGAAGCGTGAGAAATTATATTGCATATGTAGAAAACCATATGACGATACAAAGTAAGTCTACTATTAAAAGTTTGGTTTGCATTTTTGAAAAGTCAAGAATTGACAAAATAACTAATTAGCTTAGGGGGATTATGCTCCCATACTTATCTTATAGACTAAGGCCCATTTCGCACATACCCGGCAGCCGGCTAACCGGTACCGGCTACCCGGGCGTTGGGAATACATTCTTATGTGCGCGTTCACACCTTCAAACCGAAACCGTCCATAAAAATGTATCCCAACGACCGTGTAGCCGGTACCGGTTAGCCGGCTGCCGGGTATGTGTGAAATGGGCCTAAAGGTGCTAGTACACGGTATGTAGCACGCCATATATATATGTGGCTCTGACGTAATTTTGACGTCAGCGTGTGGAGCCAATAGATACATCCCGTGTACAATCTCTCGTGACGTCAGAGCCACATATATATGTGGCGTGCTACATACCGTGTACTAGCACCTTAAGAGCTAGCAACGTTTTTTCTCAAGTCATTTTAGCAAGGCTGTAACTTTGTGAGCTTAATTCTTGGTGACTACTGAACACGAAAATATATTTCTGGCAGCGCTGCGTTGGTTTATATATTAATGTAAATATATTAATGCCATAACCTCAAAATGGAAAAAAATTTAGGTACCTCATTTTAGCAAACTTAAGATTATGGTATGTGTTAATTTACGGCCGATGTAGACAGAAAATGCAATTGCCATATCAGTTTGCCGGTTTTGAAGTGCAAAAAGGCAAAATTTAAGTCATAATAGCAAAGTCAAATTTTTGATATTATGTAAGAGATATTATTACTCTACTAATTCCTCAAATCTAAACCAAAACTCCGGTTTCTAAAATGAGGTACATTTTTTGCCCTTTTGAGGTCATGACATTAATATTATAAACCAACGCATCGCTGCCAGAAATATCTATTTATTGGCTGTCGAAAACTGTTTACTACGATCAATTATCTCTTAAGCCCTGCAAGCCCCATCGGGGCGAAAAATCATATACCCTCAGCCACCCAGCCTTAACTTGGTTGACTGACACAAAGTGGTTTTTTTTTTCCTTTTGGGGGGAGGAGAAATGCTTTACGCACCATAAGGAGGCCTGTTTGCGTTGACCATCCCCGTGTGTCCGGCTCTCTCCGTATGCTTTCGGGGAGTACGGACTAAAACTCCTCCCAACCCTATGGTTTCTGACACACCCCCCTGGGACCGCTCTTCGCATTACTTCAAGGGGGCTGTAATCATACACCCTTTCGGGCTCACGTGCTTTCCCGGTATTGTTCTTCTCTTTTCTTACTTCTGAGAATATCTTCCACAAACTGGCAAATTTTTCCCCAATTGGAGTCGCTCGTCAGCATTTTCTCGACTATGTTTTCTGGGTTAAAGGCACCAATGCTGCTTTCCAGGATTGTGCGTTGGGCTTCCCATCTTCTGCAGGCAAAAAACGTGTGTTGTGCGTCGTCTGTTGGAGAGTCGCCGTACTGGCAGGATGGGCTATCCGTTTTGCCAATCTTATGGAGAAAGGCGTTGAAATTTCCGTGTCCGGTGAGGAACTGGGTGACGAAGTAGTTGACTTCACCGTGTTTCCGGTCGTTCCACTCAGCCACATTTCTTATCAGCCTCGCTGTCCACCTTCCTCTGCTTTCCGAGCTCCAGCGCTCTTGCCACTTCCGTATCGTTTCCTGCTCTGCTTGGTCGATTGCCGCATCCAGTCCAATTTCCGCCTTGTTGTCATGGACGTACTTCCTTTGTGCCGCTAGGATATCGATGGGAGTCACTCCTGCGACTACAAGGACGGCTGGTTCCGACACCGTTCGGTAAGAGCTAGCAACGCGTAGAGCTCCACGTCTTTGCACTGCCGCCATCTGCTTCCGGTACTTTTTTTGCCGAAGCGCGTCTGCCCAAATCTCACTTCCATATAGGAGAATGGCATGCGTTGTCGACATTAATAACCTGCGCTTGCTTGGCGTTGGACCACCTATGTTCGCCATTAATCTACTGAGTGATGTTGTAACTCTAGAGGCTCGTTCCGTTGCGGACTTTATCTGTTGCCAGAAAGTTAGTTTTGTGTCCAGCCTCAGTCCCAGATACCTCACCGCATCCTTGTTCTTAATGGTTTCAAAGCCAATTTGGAAGTCGATTTGCGTGGGGATTCTCTTCTTCGTCAGAAGGACTATCTCTGTTTTTTCTGTTGCCAGACTAAGTCCGTGCTAATCCATCCAAAAGGTTGTTCGTCGCATGACTTGGTTCAACTTTCTTTGCGCGTTTTCAGAGTCTCTTGCCGTTATCACTGCCGCAATGTCGTCTGCGTACCCAACGAGGAAGGTGTCTTCAGGCATCTCCATCCGCAGTATGTCATCATAGGAGATATTCCAGAGGTCTGGTCCCAAAATTGATCCCTGTGGACTATAGCCATTTTCAGCGAGCTTCTGTTTTTCCCAGTCACTGCCACCTGTATTTCCAGGTTTTTGTTTGATATTTTCTTCTTGATGGCTTCCTCAACCTCCTCTGCTGTGGTCAGTTCATCCAAGTCCCTGATTTCGAGTGCAACTTTTTCTTCTAGGCTGCGAACCGTAGCTCTTTCCCCTAAGATGTCTCTGAGGGATTTCCCAAAAGCCTCTTTGTCCTTTGTCCTTTGTCAACGGTCCTAGTTCTAAAAGGACTTCCCCTTGTTTTGTTTGTCGCACCGATTTGATGACAGTTTCTGTTTCGTCTGGGTTGGCTTTTTTCCGAATTTCCCGCAGAATATCACTGTACTTTTCCGTGCCTTTTGGTTTGATAAGGATTGCCTCGTGCCTGAATTTCCGATAGCTACTTTCCTTCTGTCTTGTTTTGTTTCTAGGATTTTCTCCTACGCGTTCCTTAGTAGTAGGTTTGGGTGTAACTAGTGTTTTCCCTTTTTCCTTCTTGAGGACTTTTGCAAAGCTGTCCTGTTGTATGTTTGTTGCTTCAGAGTCCACACCTTCCGTTTCCAGCATTTTCTTCTGTTTTGCTTTATTTACTCGGATTGGAGAATTTCTAGTTTTCTTGTCCGTTGGTTGTACAAGAGGGCTAGATGGAGGTCTCTTGTTTCCGCCTGGCTTTTCGAGATTATTTGTTTTTTGAGTTGGAGTTGTCTCTTCTCCTAGTTTTTCGTTCCCGTTTGGTGGCGGTATCTTCCGATTTGGCTTCAGGGTGGTCCGGGCTTTTGTCACCCACTTCATTTTGTCCAATGATTCCTCTAATGCAGCAATTCCGTTTCTGATGTCCATGCTGACATTTTTTTGCTTCGCACAGGCATTCTTCATCATTTTTAAGATGTCGCAGCATTTCTGTACTTCTTTGGAAATTGTGCCTTCGGGGACCGAGGGGGGAAACTGAGTTTCTGTAGAGCGCGAATCTACAATGCCTTGGGTAGGTTTTTGGGCTTCATCTAGTCTGTTCCATTTCTCTTCAGTTGAATTTCCTGGAGTCTCTTCGGCCGAGGCGCTACTGCCTACCGTTGGTAGTATTTGCCTCTGGAGTATATCCCGAGCTGCTGAAGGTTTACCTGATGTAGGTTTTTCTGCTGCCGGCTCTTGCAGTACTACATGGGTGTTTACTGCCGACGTCGACGGTGGTGTGCACCCATGCACCTCTCTTAAAGTGATCTCTTCTGGGTTCACTTGTAGCTTTCTGTTCCACGGGGACCAAGTGTTCCACTCCCGGGGTTACGGCATTGACAGATTGCTGTAACATCAGTCTAAATGAGCTTCTTACCGCTCCTACCGGTGTCCCGTCCTGGGTCTTCTTTGGCTCCGTTGGTGTTGGGGTAATCCCGTCTTTTATCTGTTCAGCTCCCTTGTCGGTTTTCATTGGCGGTGAGCGCATTAACGCAGATCTCCGTCTGAACGGGTCTTCTGTCGCCTCCTGATTCGTCAATGAGCTTTCATTTTCTTGTTTTTTAGTTTGTTCTGTTTTGTTTTGTTCCATGTTTTTTTTATTTTGGATCCCACGAGTGCGGGGGAAAGTATGTCGGCCACGTCATAGCCCCCGATAACGTGGTAAGGCATTTATTACAACCAGAGGTCACCAGGTATCTGGAGGGCTCCGTTAGCGATGCTGTATTGTTTTCAGGTCCCCGGCACCATTCAGGCCTCGTCACGGGTCGCTTTACACCTTGTCTTAGGGATGGGATTTTAGGCGCCTTCTACGACAGGCATGCCTTACCCCGGGAATATTCTACCCCCTGTCCCGTTGGGGGACACAAAGGGGTATGGATAGTATAGGGACACTGCCACAGAGAAAATTGTATTCAGTGTATACGTTTACGTACGATACAAATTCGTATGCAATGTGCGGCTGGCCTAATGGTTTAAGCTGGGAGTGGCTATTCGATTTGTTTGATTTTCTTATGGCCATATTATTCACACACTTTAATACGGATTAAAGTTTACACCCGGGTTTAAGTAAGTTTAACCCAACAATTAAACCCAAGTCGATGATTTCAGTCGTTAAACCCGATAATAAAGCCGTTTTTTTAACCTTGTCGGCGTTTAATCCGATTAAATTTGAACTGCACTCCGCAGACCAGTTTAAGTACATACTTTAACTCGGGTTAAACTCAATTTCCTATTATTGAATATTTTTTAACTTTCTCGTATAGTACGTAGTAAGAGTTTTCGTACAAGATTTCGAACTTGAGATTTTGATCAATTCGCCATTTAATAGTATAACCCCAGTCTGTATACTCTATGAATCAATAACAAATTTAAGCTTTCTAATTAAAAATCTGTATTTTCTATCAAATTACTTTCCGACAAATTAAAAGTTTTATTTATCCAATGCTGTAAGACTCCGAACAAAGGAAAAGCATTATGTTTCTCTTTACGAATACCAAGAGCAAGGTCGAGGCGAAATCCAATAGTTACATTGCAGTCGAAAATTAACCGCATTTGTGTTTCCCGCATTTCCAGTCAGACTTGATTCGTGCACAAGAAATCGGCCTTTCGCAGATTCCAAATTGGCGAATTTTGCATCGGGACATGGGCTTACACCCCTACAACATCCAACTAATCCAGGAGCTCAACGTAAATGACCATAGAAATTAAAATTTTTATTTCTATGTGTACATATTTACTAGCGAACACACTTCAATGCACAATGAATGAATGAACATCAATAGGCGTATTTTTTTGAGCCTCTTTACTATACTCACTTTTCGAGTCTCAAAAAAACATCCCCAACTCACTTTTAGCACACTTTATTTTTATTTGGAAGTTGGTACGCGTGTTTTCAACTTGACATATTAGTTGGAAATGGGTATGTCCAAAAAATTGATACTCATTATTGGAGAAACTGAAAATCGTTCTTAAATTGTATCGACTGCAAAGGTTCGTTAATTAAAAGTGAATGAACTATATTTCGAAATTCCAGCCCTATTCATACTGCTGGCAGTATTACTGTCGCCAGTAACGAGAATCCTTAATTAGTTCACGACCCCTAATGGTGATGGTGCAGATGTTGCTGGGTGCTACTGCGACTATCTGCGCTGCCAAGACATTATATGAAATTAAATTACTTAACCTTTTTAAACAATATTTTGTTTGAAGGTGGAATAAAACAAAAATTGCCTAAAAAATGTTTTTGCTCTATTTTGTTGATCCAATATGAGCATACAAATTTAATACGCCTTGTTTACGAGAAAATGCGGTGAAATTATGTGCATACATTCACCCCTGTGCTCAATTCCGGGTGAAATTGAATTCGTGCAGATTTCGAATTTTCGGTGTAACATGCATTTTTGATGACCTTAAGTCGCATTGATTTTTTGTTTTCTAATTCCATGTTTGTTAATTCAAGCCAATCAAGTCAGCTATTGTAAAAAAAAACTAAATATTAAAGCTTAGTACACGCTGCTCGAGCTAAACTTTAGCTCCCATACAAAATTCTCTCCAAAATTTAGCTGAGGTAAATTTAAGCGAATCCATTTAGCCGAGCGGTACGCTGCTTCAGCTAAAAAATCAAATTTTCATTTCAGACTGTACCGCATGAATCTATCAAAATTTAGCGCGCCCATTAATGGTTCGGAGCATTTTCTCAAGCTAAATTTTGACAGTTCGTGTTGTTTTTTTTTCTGTTGTGTTTTTGTGCTGCGGAAAAATAAATAAGGATGAGTTATTGCAATGAATACATCGACGAGGAATACCTTGGAAGTGAAGCATTCAAGATCAAAGAATAGTAGACGAGGAAGAAAAAAAGCGCAACGAAAATAAAATATTTTTCGTGTCGATGCATTTTTGAAGGAAATTATTTTCAACGAACATACATATTATGTTTTCTGTGACACTTATATCCACAGCGCACTACATGTCAAAATTTAGCTAGGGTTTTAGCTAATGTTTGGAGAGAAAAATTGGAGAGCCGCTAAAATTTAGTTTAGCTCGAGCAGCGTACTAAGCTTTAGCGAACTGATCACACAGAAAACTCGAAATCCGCACGAATTCAATTTCGGTCGGAATTCAGCACAGGAGTGATTATCTTTAAAATATTCAAAAAGGAATCGCATCTATTACATCGATTGAATGTTCACGTTGCATTTTGTTACCTTGAATAGGTACAACAAATTGCAGTAAGTACATATTAACATCCATTTTTCAACAAAGTGTATGTAACATTTTCAATCGTATTTAAAATAATATTATGTAAGAATATGAAGTATTAAAAAGTATAAATGCATTTCAACCAATCAGAGAATTACAAAATATTTTTATAATTCAGACAACAATCAACGAACACAACCCATTAGTGACAAATAGCCGCTCTCAACGTTCAAGAAAGAAAAATAATTCCTCCTTATTTACAACACTGCCATCTATGAATGACATTTTTCAACTTTCCTATCTCCACTTTATTACTGCGTTAATTATAGCCACTTTTATACAAACTTTTGGTTTTGCATGTAAAAGTAAAAGTGACCTAGCTATAGATTCCCAAAAAAATACGCCTATTAGGCCTATTAGGCGTATTTTTTTGAGACTCTTTACTATACTCACTTTTCGAGTCTCAAAAAAACATCCCTAGCTCACTTTAGCACACTTTATTTTTATTTGGAAGTTGGTACGCGTGTTTTCAACTTGACATATTAGTTGCAAAAGGGTATGTTCAAAAAATTGAGACTCATTGAAACTGAAAATCGCTCTTAAATTGTATCGACTACAAAGGTTCGTTAACTAATACTGAATGAACTGTATTTCGAAATTCCAGCCGTATTCATACTGCTGGCAGAATTCAGGAAAACGTGTTGATCGTAGGTATTGTCTTTCGCTGGGTTTTAATTAATTAGTTTACGACCCCTAATGGTGATGGTGCAGATGTTTTATTGCTGGGTACTACTGAGACTATCTGCGCTGCCAAGATATATATCCGGTTCTAGACAGATGTTTATAATTTTTAAAACAATAAAATCCATCATCTTATGAAATTAAATTACTTAACCCTTTTAAAAAATATTTTGTTTGAAGCTGGAATAAAACAAAACAAAAATAGCTTGAAAAATGTTGTTGTCTATTTTGTTGATCTAATATGAGCATCAAAATTTAATACGCCTTGTTTACGGGAAAATGCGGTGAAATTATGTGCATACATCAACCCCTGTGCTCAATTCCGGGTGAAATTGAATTCGTGCGGATTTCGAATTTTCGGTGTACCAAACATGCATTTTTGATTACCTTAAGTCGCATTGACTTCTGTTTTCCAATTACCTATTTCTTAATTGAAACAAATCAAGTCAGCTACTGTAAAAAAAAACTAAATATGTATTAAGCGAACTGATCACACAGAAAACTCGAAATCCGCACGAATTCAATTTCGGTCGGAATTCAGCACAGGAGTGATTATCTTTAAAATATTCAAAAAGGAATCGCGTCTATTACATCTATTGAATGTTCACGTTGCATTTAGTTACCTTGAACACAACAAATTGCAGTAAGTACATATTAATATCTATTTTTCAACAAAGTTTATGTAGCATTTTCAATCGTATTTTAAATAATATTATGTAAGAATGTGAAGTATTTAAAAGTATAAATGCATTTCAACCAATCAGAGAAGTGCAAAATATTTACCAATTCAGACAACAATCAATTAGTGACAAATAGCCGCTCTCAACGTTCAAGAAAGAAAAATAATTCCTCCTTATTTACAACACTGCCATCTATGAATGACATTTTTCAACTTTCCTATCTCCACTTTATTACTGCGTTAATTATAGCCACTTTTATACCCACTTTTGGTTTTGCATGTAAAAGTAAAAGTGAGCTAGCTATAGATTGCCAAAAAAATACGCCTATTGTTGGTTTAATGTTCTTGCATTTTTTTTCATCAATAGGAACGCGTTTGAGTTCATAAAAAAATCTCTCACTAATTCGGAGAATTCGTTTAAGTCTTAATTAAAATGACATTTTCGCAATTGACGTGGATTAGCTGAGACACTGATAATTAACAGATTAAATGAATCTAATGAATAAGGCTGAAAGAATTTTTGCTCGTATACAAGCTAATCACTGAATTAAGGCAATACGCCTAAAAGTATAGCAGCATTTCATATAAAAGTATGCAATTGGTAGAAATATTTGATAAATTCTGACAATTTTCTCTGGAATGTTGTGTGCATGAGATAAGAACGCTATGACGTTTTAAGCAAATTGAATTACGCAGTTGGCATGAGATTTTTTTGACGGAAATTTGTTAGGTATTTAAATTCGGAAAACACTGATTTTTGTCGTGCTAATGCACAAAACAGTTATATATACGATATTTCGTAATGGAATAATAACATAATCACCCCTATCGTGGAATCCGCCGGGGGGAATAATTCACGGAAAAGAATATTTTGGTATCGTCAAAATCGCAAAGTGAACAGTTCCCCGTTCCGGAAAAATTCGATTTGAACGTTTTTAACGATACATTGAAACTCATTTACATTACCCACACTGGAAACTGTTCACTTTGCGATTTTGACGATACCAAAATATTCTTTTTCGTGAATAATTCCCCCCGGCGGATTCCACGATAGGGGTGAATAATTGTAATATGCCATGATTTGAGTCAATGAACAAATTAATTCAGAGTTAATTTGCTCCTGAATTTTTTGAAACTTGATTAAATGGAAATTAACTTTGAAAAAAGTTTATCAATAAAGTTTTCTGCAATAAAACCAACATTAGCCCTAATTCAGATATAAGTAAGTGTTATGAATAAGGCTGAATGTGCAGTTAATTGATAAACAAGTTTCATATAAATCGGATTATACATATCAGAGAAATTTTGGGTTAGGATGAAGGGGATAGGTATTATTGAAAGCAAAGCAATAGGTAGGCAGTACCAGCATTGCGCTGTTGCCATTTACAAGGAGAGATTAAGCGGTTTTGTTTGCGCTGTTGCCGTTGCCTTACCTTTTATAAGTTATGGTGGGATATATGGTTTTTCGTATGAAGAGGGAGACAGAGGAAATAAGTTGCATCATTATGAAAATCGCCAGGCAAATAGTTAAAAGCTACACCAGGACTATGAGGGGGATGATGCAAAGAGTGTTAAATTTTGGGTCAGTTGGTAATAATTGTGGGTTACTCTACAGGGAACACATACATATTATTGAATTGCAATGTTATACAGTATGTATAACGCTCGTATCTTTTTGCGGACAGAAAAGGGGATAAATGCCCGAAATTTTGAGATTTCAAGGGATATCGCAATTTAAAAAAGAGGATATATAGGGGACAAGTTTTTAACTTGTTTTCTTAAGATCCAAATTGGTCAGGCACTGCCGCAAATCTTTAAATGAGATCTCGGATATGTGCACATTAACGCTGTGCTGGGTCCCTGGTCATAGAGATATACCAGGTAACTGTAAAGCCAACGAACTAGCAAGGAACGGCACGAAAATGGAACTCTCTACTGGTAAAGGAGAGCCCCATGTGCCAATTGAAACGGTAAGATACAACATCTCCACACTAGCACTGCAACAGGCTAATGAGTGGCGCGATCTTGTCACCTGCAACCACGCAAAACAGACCTGGCCACGAATAAATCGGCGCAGGACAAAGGTCCTCTTAAACGTCAGTAGAAAACATATCGGAACTCTTGTCGGAGTACTAACAGGCCACTGTGTACTAGGAAGACATGCCGCAAGGCTTTGAGTTACCGCTAATGACTTTTGTCCCAGCTGCATGGATGAGGAGGAGGAGGAAACTCCGTTCCACCTACTATGTAACTGCCCGGCGCTATCCTCGATTAGAAAGCAAACTCTAGGAGAGTACTTCTTCGGGGAGCTTGCTGATATTGCCGAAACGGATATCAGCAAAATACGGAAATTTCTCCAAAATTCGTAATGGTTCCAAGAGTAGCGGAAATATCCGACTCTGCTTGTGGTATCACAATGGACCTTACTTGGTCTAAGTGAATTACTCCGTATTAACGGTTAATAACGGTTAATTGTTAATTGTGGGCGCAGTAGCGCAGTGGTTAGTGTGCTGGACTACTGTGCGAGGGATCCCAGGTTCGATCCCCGGAAAAACACAAATTATATCTTAAGGTTTTTTTCTACTGCGCCACCTCTCGCGAACGTCTGACAAACATCCGAGAGTATTACTGTCCTGAAAAAGCTTCTCACTCAATTCAGCCGTTCGGACTCGGCATAAAATTGTAGTTCCCTTCCATTCGTTCCAAAAATAGAAACTCACACAAAACGAATGGTTGCGAGAAGCTAGGCCTTGGGTGTCTACCGCCTGTTGCGCCACCTATTTATTTTATTATTTAACGGTTAATTGCCACCTAACCTAACCTAACGGTTCTTGAGACTCCATTACTCCGCGCGACCCCTTTACTCCTGAGCAATTCTCACCCTCCCTACGGCCTAAGGTGGCTACACATCTACATATAAATCAGAAAAAAATCATGAAAATCGAACGAATGGTTCTCGAGGTATGGAAAAACGAACAGACGAACGTTGCATTTTATATACATAGTAGTATGTATTTGTCGGGTTTGACATGACATATACTCCTAGCAAATGTTTATAACATATTTATTGTTATTTTTTAATCATTTTTTATTTTTTTTTTAGATTTTACGTTGGATGTGACCTATGCAGCAATTGGTTTCATGGAGAATGCGTAGAAATTACTGAAGAAGCTTCGAAAAAGCTGTCCGAATTCATATGCGAAGAATGTCGTCGTGCAAGAGATACGCAAGAACTGTATTGTTCATGTAAGCAGCCGTATGATGAATCACAATTTTATATATGTTGTGATAAATGCCAGGACTGGTTCCATGGTCGTTGCGTTGGCATTGTTCAAAGTGAGGCTGAATTTATTGACGAGTACATTTGTCCAGACTGTCAACGTAACAATGCCGTTAATAAGGCGAATATGAAAAGCCTTACAAATACTGAATATGACGAACTTAAGAAACTCATGAAGCAGATGCAGGTAAGGATAATTGTAATTTGTTTTTCGTAGATCTTGCAGGATACTGCATACTGTTTTTTTTTTTTTTTTTCTTAAACACTGTGCATATACTACGGAAAATTATAAAGCCTTAATATTTTAATGCTTCGAAATTTAAACTCATTAATCGCAATACAAACTGCGAGAGAGAAAAAAACACCTGCCGGGTATAAATGTTGCAACACTCGTAAATTTGTAGGTCTGTTCCTTTACTTTTGTAGTAAAAATGGAAAAGACTGTTAAAATGGGAGTCTCTCTCAAAGACAAAAACTTAAGGTGCGAGTTCACGGTATGTAGCACGGCACATATATCCAGTCAAACTTCCATAACTCGAACTTCTTTAAGTCGAATTTCTCTATTTCTCGAAGTTTTATTGAGAACTTTGCGCTTTCAACGTTTTAACTTTTGGCCTCCATAACTCGAAGTTTCTATAACTCGAATTTATTTTGTTTCATTTTGAGAGTTCGACTTCGAAGTTCCACTGTATGTGGCTCTGACGTAATTTTGACGTCAGCGTGTGGAGCCATAGTGAGCCCCAGAATAGCCATCTAGCGGACACTGGGCGATTTTGCCGATCGCAACATTTTCGAAACTGAAATTTAAAATAAAACTTTTCTACATTTCCAATGGACTAACGCATACAAATCAGAACAGGGTTATATTCTAATAATGATTACATTTTATTTGCAGAATCACAAAAACGCATGGCCGTTTATGGAACCAGTAGACCCGGAGGAAGCCCCCGACTACTACAATGTTATAAAAGAGCCAATGGGTAATCATTAAACTCTGCTTTAGCTCTATTATATTTGTAATTTTTTTTATTTTTTTAGATTTAAAAAAGATTGAACAAAAATTGCTAGCCCAAGTGTATACTAAATTGTCCGAATTTATTGGTGACATGACGAAAATTTTCGATAACTGCCGCTATTATAACCCTAAAGAATCAGCGTTTTATAAATGTGCGGAAAGTTTAGAAGGATATTTTGTTCAAAAAATTAAAAATTTTCGTGAAAATGTTGTAGCGCTTTCTTGAATAAAAAGCGTGTTAGTATTTGTTTGATATAATCTATTAATGCTTTATAACAAATGTTCTACCCATGCAAATGTAATAATAATGTGTACTAAAGTTGGGGTTAAGAACCGTAGTGATAAGTATGTTATAATGCATATAAAATAAACGTAAAATTAGTTCGCATACATAGCTAAGAACATTTATTCATGTAAATATTTGAATTAGAAAAGTAAGTTGTATTTAGTGTACCTCCTCGATAAGTAAAGTTTTTTTACGGTAGCCTTTTTAAATCATGAATTATAATAACACTTATTTATTTTTACGAGTTTTGCTACTGCTTTGTCTCCAACACTGTAAATATAAATCAATAGTTTGGTGATAACATTTATGTTAGTTAGTACTAACAAGCATTGAAATACATTGTATAACGCGTCATACATAGAATAAATAAAATTAACTCAATTATAATTTCTCACATTTGTAAAGTACAATTTTTCCTAGTTGTAAAAACTCAGATGGAGAGGATCTTCACCCAGGCACTTACAAAAAAAAGGATTGCGATACTTAGCACCCGATATCAGTACGCTTGCGAGAACTCTATTCATTGTTTATTTAATCAATCATTTCACTATTACATTGGTTGAAATGAAAATGGCCTATTCCTACAGAAAGTTGAATTCTACTATACTTTTCGTAATGTCCGAACGTGTCAACTTCTAAAACTTCGATACTCTGCTAGGTTCCACATTTCACTTTCACTCGAAATGAAATCGGAAATTTATTTATTCATTTACTAGCTGACCCGGCAAACGTTGTTCTGCCTAAAATAGTTATTTTAAATATCAAGATTTATTTTGATATTTTTGTTCAATCCAGGATAATACCTAAGATTGCTGTAAATTTGAGCTCAATCGGTTCGACAGTTTTCGAGATATAAGATTTTGAATGTTTTTTTTATAGGCGGTGCCACGCCCCTTTGTCCAATTTTGATCAAACTTCACAGGACCACTCCAGGGCCAATAACTAAGATCATCTGTAAGTTTGAGCTCAATCGGTTCGACGGTTTTCTAGATATAAGATTTTGAATGTTTTTTTTTATAGGCGGTGCCACGCCCCTTTGTCCAATTTTGATCAAACTTCACAGGACTACTCCAGGCCCAATAACTAAGATCATCTGTAAGTTTGAGCTCATTCGATTTGGTGGTATTCTAGATATATGAGTTTGAATGTTTTTTTGTGTATGGGCGGTGCCACGCCCCTTTGTCCAATTTTGACCAAACTTCACAGGACTACTCCAGGGCCAATCACCCCTATTGTCGTCGTCGTCTGTCGCAAACGACTGGCGACGTTTGTCGTGTCCAGTCGTTTGGAATTTGGTATTGCGTAACTGAAACGACTCGACTCTCTGAACTCTCACATCCCACATACATTCCACAAACTATGACACATGGGATTTGACATTTCAGTCGACGAATTCATATTTGGTCTGGTGTTTTGTTTGTGACTTGGTTAATTATTTAATAAAACAAATCAAAAATGACGAAGTGACGGAAGAAGAAAACCAGAAAAAAGAGCTGGTAAAGTTAAGGAAGGAAATTCGAACCAAATCCAATCCATTGGATTTGCCCGACATTAAGTGGGTGGTAGAAATAATTTAAATTGCATACATTGTGTTAATAACAATTATTTTCAGATTTTAAATGTATTTTAGACTATCGAAGTCGAAGGTGGTCCAAGTCAATTCAGAGATAAGGCTATGTCGTCCCATTGCCGATAAACATCACTTTTTGTTAGGCCCTTTGTGAACGATTTTGCCAACGGAATATTTTTCTCCATTTCTTTCACTAAATGTTGAAATTGTCTTTTATTTGTGATTTTCATTTTAAAGAATATGTAACTATCTTTTCGTTAGTTAAATATTAAATACACAAACTTTTCTTTAACACTTGATCACGCAGTTGTTAAAACTAGGTATCAGTTGCAGCTCTTTTTATACCCCTGTGGCACATCCGCAGGGATACAAAAAACGAAACCCAGGTACTGCATCCTTCCGCTTTCTGTGTTTTTCATCATATTAATGATTTTATTGCCTTAATTAGGGTCGTCTTGTAATCACTTATTACTTGTGCGTGTAGATTTATATGGTCCAAGACAATTCAAAGATAAGGCTATGTCGTCCCATTGCCGATTAACCTCACTTTTGTTAGGACTTCGTGAATGATTTTGCCAAAGGTATATTTTTCTGCATTTCGTTCACTAAATGTAGAAATTGCTTTTTATTTGTTATCTTCATTCTGCAAAATAACTATAATTGTCTTTTTGTTAACTAAAAATTAAGTACACATACTTTTTTTAACACATTATCACACAGTCGTCCGCAAAATAGTCGACGACAGAAATGTAGCATTTCCACGACAAACGTCGTCACAAAACGCCTCACGCAATACCGACGATCGTCGTCAAAAATACAACCCACATTTTTTGACATTTCAGACGCCATTTGTCGATCGTCGCCGCGACAAAAGTCGTTTATTTTCAGTCGCCAATACCAAACAGTCGTGTCGCTTTTTTTTAGAGTCGTAAACGACGACGACAATAGGGGTGAATAACTAAGATCATCTGTAAGTTTGAGCTCATTCGATTTGGTGGTTTTCTAGATATGTATATGATTTTGAATGTTTTTTGTGTATGGGCGGTGCCACGCCCCTTTGTCCAATTTTGACCAAACTTCACAGGACCACTCCAGGGCCAATAACTAAGATCATCTGTAAGTTTGAGCTCATTCGATTTGGTGGTTTTCTAGATATACGATTTTGAATGTTTTTTTTGTATGGGCAGTGCCACGCCCCTTTGTCCAATTTTGACCAAAACTTTAGATAAACCATCTACACGACCATACGAACAAACCCTAAAAATTTAATAGAATTCGGTTTGAACGTTCGTGAGTTATAAAGTCACAACACACTTGCAACAATTTTTTATATACAATGGTGGACATAAGTATTTTGACAAAACTAAAGTTAATTCTACTCATGATTTGAACTTACTTCATGTAAATTTTGGCATCAATGGAAAGGTCATTTAAATTCCGTTTGAATGATACAAAACTTTCCTTACCCATTGAAAATTTATAACTTTTGTAAAAGTCTACTTTTTCGACTTTTTTCCTCGGTCCAAAAAAAAAATGTTTTGATGCAAAAAGTTTCTTGAAACAATTCTAATAGTGACTACAAAAAAAAAATTTCAAAAATCTCTTCGCTTATATTTTTTATGATTAGTCACTATTAGAATTGTTTGAAGAAACTTTTTGCATCAAAACATTTTTTTTTTGGACCGAGGAAAAAAGTCAAAAAAGTAGACTTACAAAAGTTCTAAATTTTCATTGGGTACTTAATGGGTTAAGGAAAGTTTTGTATCATTCAAACGGAATTTAAATGACCTTTCCATTGATGCCAAAATTTACATGGAGTAAGTTCAAATTATGAGTAGAATTAACTTTAGTTTTGTCAAAATACTTATGGCCACCATTGTATATAGATTTATTATTTACTAGCTGACCCGGCAAACGTTGTTCTGCCTAAAATAGTTATTTTAAATATTTCAAGATTTATTTTGATATTTTTGTTCAATTGTTTCTTTTAATAGGAATGAAGGTGGATAGCTTCAGTGGTTCAGCGGCCATTATCGGACTTACATACGAACCAACGTTTTTATATAGGTAATGTAATATAACTGTAACCGCCCGGCTTTGCCCGTGCACATAAGTTGTATTGCTTAGGTCTTAAATAATAATGTTCTATCGTAAAATGCGAAAAATGAAAATAAATCGATTTTCTGGGATTTTATTTCTGCGTAAACCTGAAATAAAACAAAAAAAGAATCATGAGAATCGCCCCAGCGGTTATCGAGTTACAACGTCATCGATTTTCACCCCATAGAATATCTTTTTTGTATGGGAGGTGCCACGCCCCTTTGTCTAATGTTGACCAATCTTCAGAGAAGTACTCCTTGGCCAATACCTAAGATTGTCTGTAAATTTGAGCTCAATCGGTTCGGCGGTTTTGTAGATAAAGGGTCAGCCATCTAACGTTTTTTTTTTCAACTAGTGCTTATTTCGCGAATGGTAATACTTAGCTCATGTCTGATTTGACAGATAATTAGTTTTATCCTTCCGCTGAACGAATATGGTTGTGTATACGCTTGAACAACGCTGGGAAATATTGCGACATTACTTTGAAAATCATGGTAATGTTGCAGAATGTGTGCGAAAATTGCGTACGGATTTTGGAAGAAGAGAAGCACTGTCAGCTCCGTATGTTCGTTATCTTGTGAAAAAAGTGAAAGAAACTGGCATCCTCATCGATAAACCAAAGCGTGAAAATCCAAAAAACAGTGCGTATACCCAAAACGAGTCACTCACCCCTATTGTCGTCGTCGACTGGCGACGTTTGTCGTGTCGAGTCGTTTGGAATTTGGTATTGCGTAACTGAAAAGACTCGACTCTCTGAACTCTCACAACCCACATACATTCCACAAACTATGACACATGGGATTTGACATTTCAGTCGACGAATTTATATTTGGTCTGGTGTTTTGTTGTGACTTGGTTAATTATTTAATAAAATAAATCAAAAATGAATAGTGTGACATGTTTTTTGAAAGCAGTGATGAAGAAGAAAACCAGAAAAAAGTGCTGTTACAGTTAAGGAGGGAAATTCGAACCAAATCCAATCCATTGGATTTGCCCGACATTAAGTTGGTGGTAGAAATAATTTAAATTGCATACATTGTGTTAATAACAATTATTTTCAGATTTAAATGTATTTTAGACTAGACGAAGTCGAAGGTGGTCCAAGATAATTCAGAGATAACATCACTTTTTGTAAGGCCCTTTGTGAACGATTTGGCCAACGGAATATTTTCCACCATTTCTTTCACTAAATGTTGAAATTGTCTTTTATTTGTGATTTCCATTTTAAAGAATATGTAACTATCTTTTCGTTAGTTAAATATTAAATACACAAACTTTTCTTTAACACTTGATCACGCAGTTGTTAAAACTTAATGCAAACTATATCAGTTGCAGCTCTTTTTATACCCCTGTGGCACATCCGCAGGGATACAAAAAACGATACCCAGGTACTGCATCATTCCTCTTTCTGTGTTTTTCATCATATTAATGATTTTATGGCCTTAATTAGGGTCGTCGTGTAATAACTCATTACTTGTGCGCGTAGATTTATATGGTCCAAGACAATTCAGAGATAAGGCTATGTTGTCCCATTGCCGATTAACCTCACTTTTATTAGGCCTTCGTGAATGATTTTGCCAAAGGAATATTTTTCTGCATTTCGTTCACTAAATGTAGAAATTGCCTTTTATTTGTTATCTCCATTCTGCAAAATAACTATAATTGTCTTTTTGTTAACTAAAAATTAAGTACACATACTTTTTTTTAACACATTATCACACAGCCGTCCGCAAAATAGTCGACGACAGAAATGTATCATTTCCACGACAAACGTCGTCACAAAACGCCTCACGCAATACCGACGATCGTCGTCGAAAAATACAATCCACATTTTTTGACATTTCAGACGCCATTTGTCGATCGTCGCCGCGACAAAAGTCGTTTATTTTCAGTCGCCAATACCAAACAGTCGTGTCGCTTTTTTTTTAGAGTCGTAAACGACGACGACAATAGGGGTGACTGTTTGGTGCGGATTTTGGTCCAGAGGCATAATTGGGCCATTTTTCTTCGAAAATGAGCAAGGAGTGGCCGTTAGTCAATGGCGATCATTATCGGGCCATGTTGAACGAATTTTTGTTCACAAAAATTGAAGAGGAGGATATTGGCAACATTTGGTTTCAACAGGACGGCGCTACGTGCCCCATAGCCGAAGCTACACTCGATGTTTTGCGCCCTGTTTTTGAAGATCGCATTATCAGCCGCAGAGCTGATGTCGTTTGGCCACCGCGGAGCTGCGATTTGACACCGTTGGACTATTATTTGTGGGGTGCCGTAAAAGATAAGTGTTACGCCGACATGCCAGAGACAATTGACGCTTTAAAGGACAATATTCGTGAAGCCATTGGTGAAATACAGCTGCACACAATCGATAATGTGCTTAAAAATTGGACCGATCGTGTAGGCTACTGCATGGCCAGCCGAGGCAGCCATTTGAATGAAATTAGTTTCCATTATTAACCGGAAGGATTGTACTTCCAAATAAAAAAAGAAATTTGAAAAAATATTCAGTAGTTTTTTTTTATAGCATTTTCAAAAAAAAAAAAGTTATTTGGCGGACCCTTTATAAGATTTTGAATGTTTTTTTGTATCGGAGGTGCCACGCCCCTTTGTCCAATTTTGACCAATCTTCTTAGGTGCACTCCTGGGCCGATACCTAAGATTGTATGTAAATTTGAACTCAATCGATTCAGTGGCTTTCGAGATATAAGATTTTGAATGTTTTTTGTTTGTATGGGAGGTGCCACGCCCCTTTGTCCAATTATGACCAATCTTCACAGCAACACTCCTTGGCCAATACCTAGCATTGTCTGTAAGTTTTAACTCAATTGATTGCGCGGTTTTCGAGATATAAGATTTTGAATGTTTTTTTTTTGTATGGGAGGTGCCACGCCCTTTTGTCCCATTTTGACCAATCTTTACAGTAATACTCCTGGGCCGATACCTAAGATTGTATGTAAATTTGAACTCAATCGATTCAGTGGCTTTTGAGATATAAGATTTTGAATTTTTTTTTTGTATGGGAGGTGCCACGCCCCTTTGTCCAATTTTGACCAATCTTCACAGGAATACTCCTGGGCCGATACCTAAGATCGTATGTAAATTTGAACTCTATCGATTCAATGGTTTTCAAGATATAAGATTTTTTTTTGTATGGGAGGTGCTACGCCTCTTTGTCCAATTTTTCTTTTTTTTAAACCCGTACTGAGAAAATACCTTTCCAACAAAGTATAAATCATATAAATCGGTTCGGCCAATCTCGAGTTATGGGATTACATGGGTTCGGACACTTTCTTTTATATACAGTCTGTCACGAAATTGTTTTTACAAATTTCTTGACAAGCTAATTTTTGCGTATTTTTTTCATAATGTAGTATTTTTTGTTACTGTTCGTTAGTAGATAATCACCCCTATTGTCGTCGTCGTTTACGACTCTAAAAAAAAGCGACACGACTGTTTGGTATTGGCGACTGAAAATAAACGACTTTTGTCGCGGCGACGATCGACAAATGGCGTCTGAAATGTCAAAAAAAGTGGATTGTATTTTTGACGACGATCGTGCGTCGGTATTGCGTGAGTCGTTTTGTGACGACGTTTGTCGTGGAAATGATACATTTCTGTCGTCGACTATTTTGCGGACGACTGTGTGATAATGTGTTAAAAAAAAGTATGTGTAGATACTTAATTTTTAGTTAACAAAAAGACAATTATAGTTATTTTGCAGAATGGAGATAACAAATAAAAGGCAATTTCTACATTTAGTGAACGAAATGCAGAAAAATATACCTTTGGCAAAATCATTCACGAAGTCCTAACAAAAGTGAGGTTAATCGGCAATGAGACGACATAGCCTTATCTTTGAATTGTCTTGGACCATATAAATCTACACGCACAAGTAATGAGTGATTACACGACGACCCTAATTAAGGCAATAAAATAAAATCATTAATATGATGAAAAACACAGAAAGCGGAAGGATGCAGTACCTGGGTTTCGTTTTTTGTATCCCTGCGGATGTGCCACAGGGGTATAAAAAGAGCTGCAACTGATACTTACATTAAGTTTTAACAACTGCGTGATCAAGTGTTAAAGAAAAGTTTGTGTATTTAATATTTAACTAACGAAAAGATAGTTACATATTCTTTAAAATGAAAATCACAAATAAAAGACAATTTCAACATTTAGTGAAAGAAATGGAGAAAAATATTCCGTTGGCAAAATCGTTCACAAAGGGCCTAACAAAAAGTGATGTTTATCGGCAATGGGACGACATAGCCTTATCTCTGAATTGACTTGGACCACCTTCGACTTCGATAGTCTAAAATACATTTAAAATCTGAAAATAATTGTTATTAACACAATGTATGCAATTTAAATTATTTCTACCACCCACTTAATGTCGGGCAAATCCAATGGATTGGATTTGGTTCGAATTTCCTTCCTTAACTTTACCAGCACTTTTTTCTGGTTTTCTTCTTCATCACTGCTTTCAAAAAACATGTCACACTATTCATTTTTGATTTGTTTTATTAAATAATTAACCAAGTCACAAACAAAACACCAGACCAAATATGAATTCGTCGACAGAAATGTCAAATCCCATGTGTCATAGTTTGTGGAATGTATGTGGGATGTGAGAGTTCAGAGAGTCGAGTCGTTTCAGTTACGCAATACCAAATTCCAAACGACTCGACACGACAAACGTCGCCAGTCGTTTGCGACAGACGACGACGACAATAGGGGTGAATAAAAAGTAATTTATTAAAAATATGAAGGAAAACATCAAAGAAGCTCTTTTTTGTTTTATAAAGAAACTGTCTAAATTACCAGTTGTTTTCCTTTGTAAAAAACAATATATAACATATACACTGCCGGTCACTAGGATGAGGACATACATTTTGCAATCGATTTTCACTCCCTATACCTGTTGAAAATGTTTTACCCGGGAACTTTTACTACCAGTGAACAGGTACATATTTTCCTAACAGTAAGTCATAAAATTAAAGGGTAAATAAAAAACGACGGCTGGAACTTCCGAAGATCAAAAAATGAACTACCTGAAAAGCGTATAAAAACGGTCACTAGGATGAATAGGATGCGAATATTTCGATGCAGGAGTGCACAACAGCGATTTCTTTCAAAGTTTTGTTAAGAACTGTTTTTATTTAGTTTAAAAAAATAATGGGTTCCGGAAACACTTTGACAGCGACAGAAAGAGGAAAAATAGATGCTTTCAAGGAGTTAGGACTCTCAGGCCGAGAAATTGCAAGGAGGCTAAATAGAAGTAAGACTGTTGTAAACAGTAATCTTGGGAATCCCCAATACTATGGGAAAAATCGAAAAGGACGTTCGGCAGAGCAACAACATTGCGAGAAAAGCGGTTAATTCTACGGCTTGCCTCAAATTCGACACTACCAGCGACTAAAATAAGGGCCAAAAGCGGAGTATCAGCCAGGATAGCAACGGTCCGAAGGATAATACGAACAAGTGGTACTATACAGAGAAGAAAACTTAAAAAGAAATCGGTTTTAAGGTAAGAACACAATGAGCATCGAATGCATTTTGCAAGAGAACATGTCGCTTGGAGCAGTGAATGGAAACGCGTTGTCTTTTCGGATGAAAAACAGAAATATTCCTCATCCTAGTTTTGTGACGACGTTTGTCGTGGAAATGATACATTTCTGTCGTCGACTATTTTGCGGACGACTGTGTGATAATGTGTTAAAAAAAGTATGTGTACTTAATTTTTAGTTAACAAAAAGACAATTATAGTTATTTTGCAGAATGGAGATAACAAATAAAAGGCAATTTCTACATTTAGTGAACGAAATGCAGAAAAATATACCTTTGGCAAAATCATTCACGAAGTCCTAACAAAAGTGAGGTTAATCGGCAATGAGACGACATAGCCTTATCTTTGAATTGTCTTGGACCATATAAATCTACACGCACAAGTAATGAGTGATTACACGACGACCCTAATTAAGGCAATAAAATAAAATCATTAATATGATGAAAAACACAGAAAGCGGAAGGATGCAGTACCTGGGTTTCGTTTTTTGTATCCCTGCGGATGTGCCACAGGGGTATAAAAAGAGCTGCAACTGATACTTACATTAAGTTTTAACAACTGCGTGATCAAGTGTTAAAGAAAAGTTTGTGTATTTAATATTTAACTAACGAAAAGATAGTTACATATTCTTTAAAATGAAAATCACAAATAAAAGACAATTTCAACATTTAGTGAAAGAAATGGAGAAAAATATTCCGTTGGCAAAATCGTTCACAATGGACCTAACAAAAAGTGATGTTTATCGGCAATGGGACGACATAGCCTTATCTCTGAATTGACTTGGACCACCTTCGACTTCGATAGTCTAAAATACATTTAAAATCTGAAAATAATTGTTATTAACACAATGTATGCAATTTAAATTATTTCTACCACCCACTTAATGTCGGGCAAATCCAATGGATTGGATTTGGTTCGAATTTCCTTCCTTAACTTTACCAGCACTTTTTTCTGGTTTTCTTCTTCATCACTGCTTTCAAAAAACATGTCACACTATTCATTTTTGATTTGTTTTATTAAATAATTAACCAAGTCACAAACAAAACACCAGACCAAATATGAATTCGTCGACAGAAATGTCAAATCCCATGTGTCATAGTTTGTGGAATGTATGTGGGATGTGAGAGTTCAGAGAGTCGAGTCGTTTCAGTTACGCAATACCAAATTCCAAACGACTCGACACGACAAACGTCGCCAGTCGTTTGCGACAGACGACGACGACAATAGGGGTGAATAAAAAGTAATTTATTAAAAATATGAAGGAAAACATCAAAGAAGCTCTTTTTTGTTTTATAAAGAAACTGTCTAAATTACCAGTTGTTTTCCTTTGTAAAAAACAATATATAACATATACACTGCCGGTCACTAGGATGAGGACATACATTTTGCAATCGATTTTCACTCCCTATACCTGTTGAAAATGTTTTACCCGGGAACTTTTACTACCAGTGAACAGGTACATATTTTCCTAACAGTAAGTCATAAAATTAAAGGGTAAATAAAAAACGACGGCTGGAACTTCCGAAGATCAAAAAATGAACTACCTGAAAAGCGTATAAAAACGGTCACTAGGATGAATAGGATGCGAATATTTCGATGCAGGAGTGCACAACAGCGATTTCTTTCAAAGTTTTGTTAAGAACTGTTTTTATTTAGTTTAAAAAAATAATGGGTTCCGGAAACACTTTGACAGCGACAGAAAGAGGAAAAATAGATGCTTTCAAGGAGTTAGGACTCTCAGGCCGAGAAATTGCAAGGAGGCTAAATAGAAGTAAGACTGTTGTAAACAGTAATCTTGGGAATCCCCAATACTATGGGAAAAATCGAAAAGGACGTTCGGCAGAGCAACAACATTGCGAGAAAAGCGGTTAATTCTACGGCTTGCCTCAAATTCGACACTACCAGCGACTAAAATAAGGGCCAAAAGCGGAGTATCAGCCAGGATAGCAACGGTCCGAAGGATAATACGAACAAGTGGTACTATACAGAGAAGAAAACTTAAAAAGAAATCGGTTTTAAGGTAAGAACACAATGAGCATCGAATGCATTTTGCAAGAGAACATGTCGCTTGGAGCAGTGAATGGAAACGCGTTGTCTTTTCGGATGAAAAACAGAAATATTCCTCATCCTAGTGACCGTCTTTTTATACGCTTTTCATGTAGTTCATTTTTTGATCTTCGGAAATTCCAGCCGTCGGTTTTTATTTACCCTAGATTTAGTATTAATCACAGGCAATCGCAAGCTCTCGTGTCCGGATTTCCGGCTTGTCCTAGGAGTAACCGAAGGGTTTTGGAGTTTGTTGACCTACTGGAACCACCCCGATTTGAATATGAATCTCAGGAGTTCTTTAAGATCAACATCCTCCAGATCTCCTAGCTCATCGAAGAACAAGCTGTTGAGAATCCTCTGTCTACTGTTTTTAAGAGCTGGGCATTCGCAAAGCAGATGACGAACAGATTCTATTTCTTCAACGTCTCTGCAGCTTCTGCAAAAGTCATTATGCAGTATGCCCAGCCTTTCCGCGTGTACCCCTATCGCACAGTGTCCAGTAATGACCCCCGTGAGTATGCGGATATCTTTGCGGCTAAGTCCGATCATGAATTTGGATCTCTTTTTGCTCACTTCTGGCCATAATTCTTTTGCATGTCTGCAGGTATTGAGATTGGTCCAGCGCAGATTTGTTCTACTCAAGGATTCAATGTCAATTTTCCTAGCAACCGTGCTTAGCGGAGTTTTTACAGATTTTAGGGCCATTGATGCATGCATCTTCGACCCGTTCCTTGCAGTCTCATCCGCCTCTTCATTTCCCGGAATATCCATATGCCCCGGTACCCAGCATAGGGTCACCGTGTTGGCTTGCGATAGTTCGTCCAGGTATTTCTTGCAATGACTTACTGCCCTCGACTTCACCACGACTGACTCCATGGCTTTTATGGCCGCTTGGCTGTCAGAGTATATAGTGACTTGTTTATCGGCGATATGTCGTCTCATTAGGTCCTTTGCCGCTAGGGTTATAGCAGCAATTTCCGCTTGAAACACACTACAGTCATCGTTGATTCGGAATGATTCTCGCAGATTTAGTGTTTCGCTGAAGATGCCCGCGCCCGTACCAACATTCATCTTAGAACCATCGGTATAGAGGGCTATCTCCCCTTCTTCTGTAACTGCATTATGCTCCCATTCACTTCTGTCCGGAATTCTGGTTGTGAATCTCCTTTCAAAAGCGAGTGTGGGTGGTAGATAGTCTGTGGTTATCTTCTCCTTCGCCGTGCTCCATTGTGCTTCGATGGACGCGTGCCCATAGGATTTGGATGACCATATTCCAGACTCTCTTAGTCTGATTGCGGTTTTGACCGCTCTACTGCTACAGTAAATATCCAGAGGGGTGAGATTTAGCATCACCTCCATTGCTGCGGTGGGTGTTGTTCGTAGTGAACCCGTTATCCCAATGCATGCCGCCCTTTGGACTTTAGTGAGGCTTGAGAGATGGTATTTTTTCTCTGTGGCCTTCCACCACACGATTGTACCATATGTTAGGATGGGCCGCACTATCGCGGTATACAACCAGTGTACCACGTGCGGCCTGAAACCCCATGTGTTGCCGAATGCTCTTCTACAGGCATATAGTGCCACGTATGCTTTTTTGATGCGATCCTCTATGTTTTCCTTCCAGCTGAGCTTGGAATCCAGGATTATGCCCAGGTATCTTGCTGTTTTTGATATTGTTAGGTTCACCCCACCCATCCTTGGTGGATTAAATGGGGGAATTACTCTCCTTCTCGTAAACAGCATGATCTCTGTCTTTGATGGGTTTACACCCAGTCCTCGCCCTTCGACCCAGTTGTTAACTAATAAGAGTGCGTAACTGAGTCGTTCGCTGAGAACTGGAGTGAACTTACCTGGGACTAGAATTACTACATCGTCTGCGTATGCGCTCACAATGAAGCCTTCCTTTTCCAGTATTTTCAGCAGTTCGTCTACTACAAGGAGCCAGATGATCGGTGAGAGAACCCCACCTTGTGGTGTTCCCCTGCTCACCTTACGTTCAATACTCACGTCCCCTATCTGCGACTTGATCCGTCGTGTGCCTAGCATGAGTCCAATCCAGTTACATAGGCTGCTATTTAGGTTGGATTTCCTCAAGCTGCGCAGGATTGCGTCCGCTTCTATGTTATTGAATGCCCCCTCAATGTCTAGGAACGCGCTCAGTGTATATTCCTTATGTTGTAAGGATTCTTCCACTACCGATACTACCTTGTGTATCGCCGTGTCTACAGATCTGCTCTTTATGTACGCATGTTGTGATTTTGATAGATAGTTATCGCCGATCACTTGCCTTACATGCAGATCGATCAGTCGTTCCAGTGTGTTTCCGTTAGTATCTCCAGCGTCTCTTTGTGCGATTCAGTCCAGCTGCCGTCGGCTCTTCTTAGCGAAGACATCGGTGTCGGGGCATTAGAAAGGACTTTTCTTAACCTAGACGCTTCCGTTGTAGATTCAATTGACTCGCAGAAGGTCCTCCATGAGTTTTTCTTTGCGAATCTGATCTCTCTTTTCAGGATTTTAACGCTTTCCCTGTAGGTCGTCCATTCGATGTGTCCCTCTTTGGCGAGGTTCCACCTAGATCTTGAACTACGCAGAAGCTCCGCGATCTTGGGACTCCACCAGGGGGGGCGCTTCTTCCCTCGTGTTCCACTTTTTGGACATGATTTGTCAAAAGATCTGGAGAGCACCCCTGTTAGGGCTTCGACTGCATCGTCGATCTCTTCCTCGGAAGTGAGATCTATTTTCGGACAGAGGTTGTTGTGGTTTTGCACTTCCTCGCAAAATTTTTCCCAGTTCGCTCTTTTGGGGTTCCTGAACTGTTTCCTACCTTGACGAGCCATTTGTAATTCATAGAGAATCCAGCAGTGGTCTGATAGCGACGCCCTGCTGGATGCTCTCCAATTAGCAACTTGGACGGAATTATTTTGGGATGCAAAAGTTACATCTAAGACTTCCTTTCTGCTCGCCGTAACGAATGTGGGATCATTTCCCCGATTACAGATGAGCAGATTGGTACTTAGAAGAAAATCAAACAAAGCCTCACCTCTAGCGTTAATATCAGAGCTACCCCATATAGTATGATGGGCGTTAGCATCACAGCCTAAGACTAAAGTGCCTATTATAACTCAACTTAGTTGTGTTGTCTTCATGACAACTCAACTTTGAGACAACCAAACAAATTTTTCGTATTATGCAAGACGACTCTTTTCAGTTGTCTTTAGAAAATAAATTGCCATCTTTTAGGAGCATATTGAAAATCGAAATCAGCTGTCAAATGTAAATTTTGTGAATTTATTTGTGGAAATTGAAATCGAACGAAGTAAAATTTGCATTTAAAACGAGAAAGTTTAAAAAAAAATGGAAAGTAGTATTGATTTATTTTTTGGTGACTTAGAGGAGGAGGATGAGAGTTCACTGAATGTTTTACGAATAAGGAAACGTATTCGCGATCACTCCAATCCATTGGAACTCCCAAATACAAAGTAAGCATAATAAACAAAATTATAAGCACTGTTGCTCCGACTATTTTTCTTTCTTTTTCAGATTTTTAAGTTATTTCAGGCTAAGTAAGGAAGCATTCGTTTATGTTTTGGACGAAATAAAGGAGTATTTGAAACAGCCTCAGCGTTCTTCGGCAATTCCACCGATTCTTAAGCTTGCCACTACTCTTCGTTTCGTAGCAGAAGGAAGTTACCAGAAGTGCATCTGTAATGACTTTAATTTAGGAATGGCTCAGCCGACAGTTTCGGTTGTTTTAAAGGAAGTACTGGGTGTGTTGGAGAACCGGATTTGCCCAAACTGGATTAAGGCTGAGCTGACGAATGAAGAGCGAAATGCTTCAAAGCTATTTTTCTACCAAAAAACTGGATTCCCTGGAGTTATAGGATGTGTAGATGGGACACATGTCCGAATAATAGCAGCAGCAAAAAATCTTCAACATCTATATTTGAATCGAAAAGGTTATTACAGTCTGGATGTAATGATTGTAAGTATATTACAGATCTATGCTACTCCTCCTATAACACGAACATTTTTTTTTTGAAAGGTTTGTGATCACAAAATGAATTTTCGGTTTGTCGACTCGAGATATCCTGGTGCAAATCACGATTCATTCATATGGAATTTAAGCGAGTATAATCTTATGTTAGATAGATTGAGTGATAACACATGGATTTTGGGTAAGAGATGTTTACTGTAGTATGTAAATACGTTTATTTAACATTTCCCAAATTATGTAGGAGATGCTGGGTATCCTCTTGAACAACATTTAATGACGCCTTTTCGCTCAACTACTAGCGGAACTCCAGAATCCCGTTACAATACAATTCACGCGCAGGCAAGGAACATTATAGAAAGAACGATTGGCGTAATGGAAAACAAATTCAGATGTCTTCTTTCTGCTCGAGGTCTGCATTACAAGCCTGAAAGAGCTGCACAATTCGTGAACGCATGTTGTGCTTTACACAACATCAGTCAACATTACAAAGTCGTATATCCGGATGAAATGCTATATGCAAATATAGATACAGATAATGTAAATTTTCATGAAATCGATGATGCTGCAAACACGCGGAATGAAACAGTAGCACGAGCTATAAGAAATAATATAATGCGCTCTCTTTAACAAAAACTAAACACTTCACTTTATTCAAATTAACAAGGGTACAAATTAAATTAATTGATAAAAAATAACTCAAACAGTCTTAAATCATTTAAAATTAACAAAAAAGGAAACAATTCAGTCTTAAAGTTTACACTACAAATCAAAAAAAATAATTCAGTCTTTAAAGGCTTAAAACTAGAAAAAAAAGAAAACAATTCAGTATTTAAAGGCTTAAAAATAGAAAAAAAAGAAAGAAAACAATTCAGTCTTTAAGCTTACGACTACAAAACAAATTCAGTATTTACAGGCTTAAAACTATAAAAAAAAGTTTCGTTATTTACATTAGGTATTCCTTAATTTTATGTCAATAAGTTCAATTTTCTTTTTTTTAAGTTGCACGTTCAAATCGTGTAGCTCCGAAGCTTCTGAAAACTGCTTCTTTTTTAATTCAATTGTTTTTTTTTGCAGTTCTAATGCCTTTTGGTGTATCTCGACCGCTTTTTTATTTAGAGCATAGTTTCTGTAAATCACTTTCTCGATTTCCCTAATTGTTTTTAAAATACTCGTTTGGTTCTCAGTTTGCGTTTTAAGGTATGCAATTCGCTTTTCTTCAATCGATTTCACCGACATCCTCCTGTTAGGTGTTCTTACAGACTGTGCGGATGTAGATGCTACCGCAGGATTTTCACGATCACCTTCCGGTTGAACATTCTCTTCGTCGCTTGCATTCTCGTCTTCGAAGAGTTGGCTTGTCGCTGATTGGTTAAAGCCGAAGGTCGAACCAGTTGGATTGACCGCACTTTGCAGCTCCACCAACCCGATGACACTTTCTTCCATTTGGCTTATACTTACCTGCTCCGATGGACCACCCCCGGTTGTTTTAATGCTTTGTTTGTTCTTGGCCAGTTTTCTTTTCAAGTTGGCCTTGTAATGTACCCAAACCTGCAAAAATATTTTGTATGTAGAAACATTTTTATTTCGCATTATTAACGAACCCTTTGCCATTCTTTTCCTGTCCTTGAAGGTGGCCCGATACTATTAAGCTCCAAAGCTATTTTTTGCCATTCTTCGTCTATATTTTTTTTTGTTGACCCAAACTGTCCTTTACCCCTAGCCAGATCAGGTTGTTCTTGCAAAATTCCTATCAGCCGATCGAATTGTGCTGGTTTGGTGACTTTTAAACTTTAAAAACACACATTCTATTATCCATTTATAATATTCTAATTCCTACTTACATTTTTTTGTCCATTTTTCATTAAAAAAAGCTGATACTTTTCGTTCAATAATTCCAACACAACTGATAAAAAGCAGTTGTCTCATTTTGACATTCAGGACAACTCCAACACAACTCAGTTGTCTTCTATAATACGTACACACAACTGAAAAGACAACCATTTTATTAGTTGTCTACTTATAGGGTGATGGTTGTCCTTTGACAGACAACTAGTTGTAATCGATAATACCAATTGGAGAGAGACAACCTTGGTTTGGTTGTAGTTGTCTTCCATAATAGGGGCATAAGTTTTTCTTACCTTGTTTGACCCCGTTACTATAGCGCCTTTACCGGTTCGGGGGGTGCTGGTGTGTCGCCATCGTCTGGCATGTACGCCGACGCCACTCTGCAGCTTTCGCCCTTGCCCTCTAACTCCATCACCGTCAGATCGCCTGTGCTGAAATGAATAAGTATTAGTGCGTGAAGTTCTTTCTTTGCCATGATACACGATCTTACCTTTCCTTTGTTTCCTACATATAGTGTATCATAGTTTTTCGACCCTAATCCCATCACCTGATTGTTATTAATCGATGGTTCTTGGATTAGGGCCAAGTCCAGCTGCTCCTTCTCGAGGAGAAGCTTCAGGTTGCCTGAGGTGACCTTGCTATGATGTAGGTTTATTTGGACTACTCTCATTGCTGGTTGTAGCCGTCACCTCCACCGTCTCAGGCGCCTTTGTGCTCTCTGCAGTCCGCTTTAGGAGCTTGAGGATCACCTCGCTCGCTGCAAATGATAGCGGCATCTGCATCTCTTTTTTTCAATTCTGCGGGCGGCTCGTCGAATAGAATGACGTACCCTCTCGCACCATTTTTGGGTTCCTCCTCGGACACAATTTCCCAATCCCTCATCGGAATCTGGGAGTTCTGTGCCTGCAAAACGCTGAGGATCTCTTCTCTTTTTACCCCTATTTCGGGGATGGAGATTCTGCCCTTTACCTTTTTGGGCACTTCATCTATGGGTACAGCTTTCAGCATTGCTCCCTCCCACAGTTGTGCGCCGTTTAGCACGGTCTTGGCAAAGTCGTTGGATACCTGGTCTTTCCAGTCAATGTATGTGATGCCTTTAGACCATCTCATTTTTCCATAAGCGGGGACCTTTGCATCTGTCTTCGCTCGAATGTGGGAGATAATCGCAACACCCAGCGTGTTCTCGATGATCTTGCCACATTCCACAGAGTATTGTCCACTAGGTTTCCTCGAGTCCACCACAGCTAGCTGTAGCGGGTTCTTGGTTGCCTCGCTGTACTTCCCGGTTGGTCTGTTTCCCCACGCGCTTGTTCTTTTGGGGCTTCCCGTGTTCGGCTCATTTCGCTTAGCCTTCTTCGGAGCATTGGGGGCGTCCTCTGGCACCCTCAATCTCTTCGCGGCCAGCTCAATTTTGCGCCCTTCAGTGACGGGTTTCCGTTGGAGTCCACTCGGGCCCGGCTTATCGTCGGCCACCCTTTGCTTTCTCCGTGTCTCCCCCCTCGCTGGATGGCTGCGTTGGGCCTTGGGGTCTGTCTTAGCGACATCGTCCCTCGGCCGTTTTGCGCCGTCGGCTTTATCTTTGGGGCCTCCCCTTTTGGTCACCACTTTTGGTCATTCACGAGGCCTGAGACGGTCTCGCCGGCGAGACCGTCTCAGGCCTCGTGAGAGCGTCTTTCGCAATGGTGTCTCTGGCCCATTCAGTGAGGCTCGCTCCTTCTCCGTAAGGGAGCTCTTCTCTTTGGCGACGAGGATGCCATATATATGTTTGGCCTTTAGGTATACCATCGGAGGGGACCGTTAGCGATCTGCATTTTTAACCACCTGCTGACCATGCAGCCATCGGCACGGGTGCCTCAAGACCTTGGCTTAAGTGGGATTTTTGCTGGGGTTTACTCCCCGGACACCTTAACTAAAGGTGGGGTGATCTTACTTTCGGTCTAGAGACAACTGATTTGCTACAACTCATTCAGAGGGGTGACCTTTCGACCGTCCCCCTGTTGTTTGCGCCTCCCACATGTCTCGTAGACTTACTACAAGCCCTTTCGTTCCGACAAGGCGTCAACCCGTCGAAAGAGAATTTTATGACTTACTGTTAGGAAAATATGTACCTGTTCACTGGTAGTCTCGCCGGCGAGACCGTCTCAGGCCTCGTGAGAGCGTCTTTCGCAATGGTGTCTCTGGCCCATTCAGTGAGGCTCGCTCCTTCTCCGTAAGGGAGCTCTTCTCTTTGGCGACGAGGATGCCATATATATGTTTGGCCTTTAGGTATTCCATCGGAGGGGACCGTTAGCGATCTGCATTTTTAACCACCTGCTGACCATGCAGCCATCGGCACGGGTGCCTCAAGACCTTGGCTTAAGTGGGATTTTTGCTGGGGTTTACTCCCCGGACACCTTAACTAAAGGTGGGGTGATCTTACTTTCGGTCTAGAGACAACTGATTTGCTACAACTCATTCAGAGGGGTGACCTTTCGACCGTCCCCCTGTTGTTTGCGCCTCCCACATGTCTCGTAGACTTACTACAAGCCCTTTCGTTCCGACAAGGCGTCAACCCGTCGAAAGAGAATTTTATGACTTACTGTTAGGAAAATATGTACCTGTTCACTGGTAGTTAAAGTTCACGGGTAAAACATTTTTCAACAGGTATAGGGAGTGAAAATCGATTGCAAAATGTATGTCCTCATCCTAGTGACCGGCAGTGTATATAACAAACAGTATATAGATTTATTTAAAAATCACTTACAAAGTAAGGCAAACGTCTTTTAAATTATTGTAAACCTTAAATGATTACATTAGAGTTTCCTAATTAAAATCAATGTGATAATCGAGGAAAGCACATATCAATCTCGATATAAACATAAATTTAAAGTTTTAATTACATATAAAAAAAAAAAATATTAATCCTATGGAACTATAATACCTACTATGTGTAATTATTTGCCAAATACATGAAGAGACATGTTTTAAAACGAGTTGTGTTTCTGATTCTTCTCAGCGCAATTGGTAGGGAGTTCTAGAGGCGAATAACGTGAACAAAAAATTGTCTTCCCGATGTAAGATAACGATACCGAGCTGTGGTTAAGACAAAAGAACGTGTCGATTGGGGGAAATTAATTCTGTTGTGTAGATACTCAGGTTGTTTGGTTTCAATGACTTTGTGCAGGAAGGACAGTGACCGAAATTTCATTAGGCTATCGAGGCTGCACCCACATATGCTTTTAGAGAACGCAAAAACATGATCGTAGTAACGCAGACTGTAGACATAACGGGCTATATTATTTGAGGGGATTTAAAACTAGACAATTGTCTTGAGACCACAGTGAGATAGACGACAAATCAGAATTCATTAATTCGATTGCCTGTTCCTTATCACCAAAAGGTTGGCTTATAATTAGTTGTACATCATCGGCATATAGATGAATAGAGCAGTGCTTGATAATTTGCGGAAGTTCGTTAATGTAGAGCGTGAATAAAATTGGTCCAATGATTGAACCTTGAGGTACTCCAGTAGGATTATTAAGGAATTTCGACGAATTACCGTTAATTTCCACACATTGCTGTCTTCGACTGAGATAGGAGAGGATCGGCTTTGAGGATTCCACAGAGAATCCAAAAATCTGCAATGAGTAGTCAGTAAGTTGTGCTTTAACAAATGTTTTCCTACAGCTTTTTCGAAAACTTTAGAAAAGTATGGAAGAGTAGCAATTGGTCGAAACTCCAAATCAGTGCTTGTCTTTTTTTCGGTATAGGAATAATTCGCGTCTTCTTCCACTCCTCAGGAAATTCGGAGGTTGTTGAGGTCGTAGATGTGAGTAATAAAGATTAAGATACATGGAAGCAACATTTTTATAAATCTAGGATTGATCCGATCAGGGCCAGTGGAATTCGACTTTATTGACTAGGTTGCCTCAACGACGTCCTCCTCATAAAGATAAAAACACTGTTGACACTAGATAAATATGGATCAATAGCGGATGGAAATCGCTCGGCAATGAGATTATCATTTAATGTAGGCGCTGCGATGAATTTTTCATTAAGGGCGTTACATTCAATGTCATCTGGAGTTTTCAAAGAGTCCTTCCCAATACCTAGATTTAGATTATTCCAGAGTTTTTTCCCAGGAGTTAATGAACTTAATTTGTTTTCATAGAACTTGGTTTTTGCTGTTCTAATTTTCATAACAACTTGATTGCGCAGCATGCGATAGGTTTGTTGAAGAGTATCTAATTTATATCGCTTCCACTGACTGTAGGCCACATCGCGTTTTGACATCAGAACTATAATGTCATCATTCAACCAGGGTGTTGATTTGTTTTTGTTTTTAAAGCAACGTGTTTCTCAAATAGCACATTAACATAATGCTGAAAGAAAACTACTTGCTCGTTTACTCCCTGCATATAGTAAATTGAGTTCCAATCTATAGAGTAAAAGTCGTATACCAAGTCAGACGGGTTTACGTTTCTGAAGTCTCTGTAGTGAATACTTTTTTCATTTACTCGACCCTAGCGAGGTATCCGTCGGAACGGAAAATTCTCCGCAACGCATACTCCGTCGGAGACTCAAATTACATTCGATGTATCCGCATTCGGAAAGAATAATTAAAATGCGACAACGCATTGATTTGATATGATGTTGTTTCGTGGTACATCGGGATTTTCCTATTTAGTGCTTGTTTTTTTGTTTTTTTTTTTTGCCCTGGAAACACACATTTAAGCAACAAATACAACCAATTACTTTGCTAAAATGTTTTTTTCTTTATTGCTTTCATTTGTCAACACTTCACTGCAAATCGTAAACAAATTCCGCAACCAATTCCTGTCGGAGCATATCGGAAGAAAATTGGTATGAAGCTGTCAAAAATATCAGTAAAAACGCACTTCATCGCACTGAAACGCAAAACGCCAGTGTGCGTTACATATTTGTCGGAACAAAGTTCCGAAAAGCTGTTCCGACGTATACCTCGCTGCAAAAATCCTCCGATTCGTATAAAATCGGAGAATTTTCCGTTCCGACGGATACCTCGCTAGGGCCGACTATCGGAACAAAATCCAAACAAAAAAACAGCAGATCATGCTTCGAAAAACCCGGTGCCGAAAGTTGGTCATAGAGTAGTACTTTATCAACATCGCTGTTAATAAAAAGGTCTAAAAGAGAACTTGAGTCTAGAGTGGTGAGTGGGTACAGATGTATTAATGGAAAATAAGTTAAAAATAAAAAAAATAAATAGGCGGCGCAACAGGCGGTAGACACCCAAGGCCAAGCTTCTCGCAACCATTCGTTTTGTGTTAGTTTCTATTTTTGGAACGAATGGAAGGGACCTACAATTTTCTGCCGAGTCCGAACGGCTTAATTGAGAAGCTTTTTCAGGACAGTCATACTCTCGGATGTTTGTCAGACGTTCGCGAGAGGTGGCGCAGTAGAAAAAACCTTAAGATGTAATTTGTGTTTTTCCGGGGATCGAACCTGGGATCCCTCGCACAGTAGTCCAGCACACTAACCACTGCGCTACTGCGGAAAATAAGTTGAGCCATTTAAATTTATTGGTAAAATGTCTAGACCTAAGCGAATCTAAGGTTGCAGTTAAAGTCACCGGAAAGAAGAACATTAGGGTAGTAACAAGAAAGAGACTCAAGCACTTTTATTAGAGGTTCAGTACTAATATGATTGTATGGCCGGTAAACAGAATGAACTAGGATACTCTCTGTATTACAAATAACATTAACAAATACAAATTCAAAAGGACAATTAGGAATGCCTTCTGATTTACAAACTGGGTTACAGCGTAATCCATCACGTACATAAATAGCTGCACCTCCGCCGCATTGCAACTTCCTGTCCGCACGGAAGACTATCCAAAGAGTAAACATTATCATTTATTTCGGGGTCGAATCGAACCAAGTTTCAGATACTGAAATAATCAACCCTATCGTGGAATCCGCCGGGGGGAATTATTCACGAAAAAGAATATTTTGGTACCGTCAAAATCGCAAAGTGAACAGTTTCCTGTTCGGGAAAAATTCGATTTGAACGTTTTTAACGATATATTGAAACTCTTTCACATTAGGGGTATTCATGCAACGTCGTAAACTCGTCGTAAACGTCGTAAGTTTACGACGTGGTAAATGAACTGTCAAAATTTGTATGGAAAATCATTTTTTTTTTTTTGTCGGAGGTTGTTACTATCCGATGGAGCACTCAGACACAACTACTGGTCCATTGTACTGCCAAACAGACACCTTACATTGCTGTACTTAGTTTTCCCGTCTTTCGAAGAAAGATAAGAAGGAGCTTCAGTGATGAAGAGCTTAGATGTTCGGCACTCACCACGTCAGCCCCAAAAATCCGCCACCTGATGCGAGCAAAGGCAGGACAACTACAGAGGAAGTGTTCCGCCGTATCATCGTCCTCTCCACAAGCAGGACAGATGGTGGTTTCGCTCAAGCCCAATTCATTTAAGTGTTTGGCGAAAGCTTGGTGGCCCGAAAGGACGCCCACAAGCAGTCTACAGTCGATTCTCCTGAGAGACAGAAGAAAGGACGCGGACCTTTTGCAGGTGTCCGGAAGCAGTCGCTTGGCCTGTCTGCACCCAGCACAATCACGCCACCGACGCTCGTGTTTGCGAGAAACCCAAATATCGATGGATGACCTAACCACAGATGCAGGCAGACCCAGCGCGGGTTCAGGTCCTGAAAGAGCTTCTTCTGAACCCAGCCTGGCAAGCCCATCAGCGATCTCATTTCCCTGGATACCAGTGTGACCTGGGACCCAAACAAGTTTGACCGTGTTTAGCCTACCGACCAAGTTCAAAGCAAGCTTGAGTTCGAGCACTAGCTTGGACGAGGTGAGAGGGTTAAGCAGCGCTTTTAGTGCAGCCTGGCTGTCACTGCAAACGCATATACTTCTAGCCCTCCACCTGTTTGTCACAATATAGCGCATAGCCATAAGGATAGCGAAAATCTCCGCCTGGAAGACAGTCGCGTGGTTACCTAAAGGGTAGTGTAGTCTAATGTTCTCGCATTTCACGAAGACTCCAGAACCAGACCCCTGTCCGGTTTTAGAGCCATCCGTGAATACACGATGGCATTCTTTCCCTGGCTCAGAGTCCGGCCGAAGCCATTCCGTTGCCTGAGGAAAGTTGACGTGGTAGTTTTGTCGCAGTAGGATTTCTGGTGACAGGGGTCAAAGGATAATTCTCGCACAAGTTCATCAAAATTCCAATGCGCGTGGTACCAAAAGCCACCTCTCTTTAAACGGGAGATGGTTTTCAGTGTACACCCCATGATAAAAATATCAAGGGGGGGGGGAGGTTCATCATAGCATCTAGAGCAGAACCCGGAGTGCTGGGGAAGGCCCCTGTGCAGCCAAGGCAAACTGTTCTTTGGAGTTTGGCGAAAGAGGCAGTAACACGTTTCCGCGAAAGCCTGTTCCACCACACAACCGATGCATATGAGACAAGTGGTCTAACCATTGCCGTATAGATCCAAAGGACCCTTTTCGGAGATAAGCCCCATGTCTTACCAAAAGCGCCTTTGCACTGCCAGAAAGTCGACAGCGCTTTATCGGTTTTCGATTCAACATGCTTGGACCAAAGAAGTTTTCTATCGAGGATTACTCCAAGATATTTGACTTCGTCAGAGATCGGGATAGTGACACCTTTTAGCACAAGTTGAGTCAGACCAGTGAAGTTCCTCCTTCTCGTGAAGAGAACAACCGTAGTTTTAAGAGGATTCACTGAAAGCCCATTTCTTGTGCACCAATCATCGATCAAGCCCAAGGATCTCTGCGCCTGAGAGCAGACAGTCCTTAGGTTCGAGCCGACAGACAGAACGGCGACATCGTCCGCGTAGGCTTGTGTGTAGGTTCCAGGAAGATTGAGTAACGTTAGCAGAGAGTCTACTACCATACACCATAAAAGGGGAGACAGAACACCACCTTGTGGGCAGCCCCTGTTTACCCCTGTCATGACGCATTTGCCACAATCCGCCTCGGCAATCAACGTCCTGTACATTAGCATTGCTTTAATCCACAACACCAATGTTTCATCTATACCGTGATGTCTACCTGCGTTACACATGCTGTCAAAAGTCGCATTATCAAAAGCACCCTCAATATCGACGAAAATACCCAACGCGTACTCCTTCCGATCAAGAGCGCTTTCGATCCTACCAACAAGGTTCTGAAGCGCTGTTTCACAGGATTTTCCGCGCTGATAAGCATGTTGCATCTCAGAAAGAGGATGCGATCGAAGAGCAACATTGCGCACGTGCAGCTCAACCAGTCTTTCCAAACTTTTCAGCAGGAAGGAAGACAGACTTATGGGTCTGAAACTTTTGGCGAGAGTGTAGTCAGTCTTACCGATTTTTGGTATGAACACGACTTTAACCATACGCCAAAGAGAAGGTATGTAGGCCAAGGCCAAGCTAGCGGTGAAAATTCTTTTCAACGTCGGCATCAGCTGACTAAAACCTTGTTTCAGCATAGCCGGGTAAATTCCATCCGGACCAGGTGCCTTGAAACTCTCAAACGATGCAATTGCATATTTGATAGCGTCATCCGTCACCACTCTGGATGCAATATACCAGCTACGCCGCGTGGTGTTTGTCAGTTCCGTAGTGGCCACCGTTTCCGGTACCACTGAAGAGCGCGTAGTGATCTGATTTCCCGGGAAATGAGTCTCCAACAGAAGACTGAAAGTCTCCGCCTTTGTCTCAGTGTAGGTGCCATCAGATTTTTGGAGCGATTCCAGTTTACTTGGTCTGTCCGTTTTGAGAACTTTAACAAGTCTACTGGTTGCACTTAGTGATTCGACCTCCTCACAAAATTTCCTATAAGAGTCATTTTTCGATTTACGAATCAGTCTCTTAAATTCTTTTTGCTTCGATCGATACAGATTCCAGTCTTCTTCTAAGTTGGTTTTTAAAGACCAATCAACCAATGGAAAATCATTTACGACGAGATGGTAAACTTACTACGCGAATTTGTGTGGAAAACCGAGATGGTAAACTTACGACGAGGGTGTTGTGACATTTCACACTTGAAATAAGGGCGCGAAATCAGAAAAAAATTACTTTGCATGCATTTATAATACTTTTGATGCATTTATAAATAGAAATTGCACATTTTACTATTCCAAGTGTAGGATAATTAGTTAGTCCATCAAATTGTATTAAGAAAACAAGTTTTAAAAGATACTAAATAACGAAATTTACAATTCCAAACAAAGGGAGTTTTCGTTCGCGGCAAAAATATTGGTATTGTAAATTTCGTTATTTAGTATCTTTTAAAACTTGTTTTCTTAATACAATTTAATGGACTAACTAATTATCCTAATCTTGGAATAGTAAAATGTGCAATTTCTATTTATAATTGTATCAAAAGTGATTTGTTCGCATTTTATCAATTCGTTCGTTCCCTCTCATGTGAAACAGCTGATTGGTTTACCACCATTTACCACAAACTGCAAATTGGGCCGTTCATGAAACGTTTGTCGTAAACTTACCATTTTACGCAAATGGTAAACTTACGACGTTGCATGAATACCCTTATTACCTACACGGGGAACTGTTCACTTTGCGATTTTGACGGTACCAAAATATTCTTTTCCTTTTTACCCCTTTAAGAGTTGAATTTCTAAAATCGAAGAAAATTGTTTTCTTTATTTTTCATAGAGAGTACACAAACCGAGTTTGAAGTCAATCGGATGAAAAATAAAAATGGTACCATACAAACTTCGACCCCCTTTTTACCCCTTTAAGAATTGAATTTCCAAAATCGGAGAAATTAGTTTTCTTTGTTTCTCATAGAGAGTACATAAACCGAGTTTGAAGTCAATCGGATGAAAAATAAAAATGTTCCCATACAAACGTTTACCCCCCCTTTTAACCATTTAGGGCGCAATCTGAAGTGCCCCAATATCTTAAAATCATTTTCATATAATGTGTCATCCATGGAAAAATTGCATGCTTTCATCACAAAGTGCATAATTTTTTTACTATGCCGCCTCACTATGTAGGTATAGGTAGGTAGCAGTGGCGTGACGTGAATAATTTTAAATGGTAAGTCGAAGTCGAAAAATATCAAAATGTCAAAGGGAAGATGTGGTAGGCATACAAAACCTACAAAACCTTAGTTAATTGTTCAAAGCCATAAAATCGAAAACTCCAGGAAGAAACTAAATTAATGAAGATATTTTTTCATCTTGATTCAATAGTGCACAACTTTCATATTTCGATTTGTTCAATAAATCCAAAAAATAATTTTTGTGGAGTTTTGTGGAGGTCCAGCAAAATCATCTACTTAATCTTTGAAACATTTCTTCAAATGTATTTAGGTACCTACGAAGATCATAGCCAGCCAAGACTCAAAACACTTGATTTCTCACTTAGCGACTTGTTTATAAACTTTATAAACACATCAGTTTGTTTATTTTTTTAAAAGATACTTACAAAATTCACCAAATAACTCGGAGAAAAGCGTGTTATTTTATTGCATAAGAAAGCGGCCTTTGAACAGAGGATACTCCCCTCAGAAAATCGTTAGGTAAAAAAGGAACTGACTATGACTACATCACAGCGACAGCGCAGCGATAGGAGATACACACACAATTCAAATTCACCAAATATGTCGGCGGTAAGCGTGTTATTTTCCAGATATACTCAATTACACCACAGCGCAGCGGTAAAAGATACATACAAAACCCACCAAATAACCCGCTTTTCATCGGGTTATTTTTTTGCATAAGAAAGCGGGCGTTGAACAGAGAGGATCAACCTCAGATAATCGCAAGTGTACAAAAGAGAAAGGAGACAAATTTGTTCTATCCACTGAGAGATTTTATAACCCGACATATTTCGGGTTATTTTAGCTTTGGGCTCAGAGAGTGTGGGCAGTTCTCTAATACTAATGATAATGATGGCGAAGGGTGTGTGTTTCCGTGTGTATAATGCTCAGTTAAGTTGGTGGGGTCGGGGTATGTAGGTTGCGCAGATGAATAGATACATATTATTAAGTTTATCCCGTGGGTTTTATGTTGCTCGTTTTTAAGTAAACATTGTTGTGTAGCTGAACTGAACTTTTAAAAGGTAACCCGGTAGGAATCCGGTTATATGGACGCCACGCCACTGGTAGGTAGTTAAATACATTTCTTGTATGTTCCTCTAGGCGTATTTTTTTGGCAATCTATAGCTAGCTCACTTTTACTTTTACATGCAAAACCAAAAGTGGGTATAAAAGTGGCTATAATTAACGCAGTAATAAAGTGGAGATAGGAAAGTTGAAAAATTTCATTCATCGATGGCGGTGTTGTAAATAAGGAGGAATTATTTTTCATCCTTGAACGTTGAGAGCGGCTATTTGTCACTAATGGGTTGTGTTCGTTGATGGTTGTCTGAATTGGTAAATATTTTGCAATTCTCTGATTGGTTGAAATGCATTTATACTTTTTAATACTTCATATTCTTACATAATATTATTTAAAATACGATTGAAAATGCTACATAAACTTTGTTGAAAAATAGATATTAATATGTACTTACTGCAAGTTGTTGAATTCAAGGTAACAAAATGCAACGTGAACATTCAATAGATGTAATAGACGCGATTCCTTTTTGAATATTTTAAAGATAATCACTCCTGTGCTGAATTCCGACCGAAATTGAATTCGTGTGGATTTCGAGTTTTCTGTGTGATCAGCTCGCTTAATACGTAGGTATTTAGTTTTTTTTTACAGTAGCTGACTTGATTTGTTTCAATTAAGAAATAGGTATTTAGTTTTTTTTTACAGTAGCTGACTTGATTTGTTTCAATTAAGAAATAGGTAATTGGAAAACAGAAGTCAGTGCGACTTAAGGTAATCAAAAATGCATGTTTGGTACACCGAAAATTCGAAATCCGCACGAATTCAATTTCACCCGGAATTGAGCACAGGGGTTGATTTATGCTGTATGCACATAATTTCACCGCATTTTCCCGTAAACAAGGCGTATTAAATTTTAATGCTCATATTAGATCAACAAAATAGACCAACAACATTTTTCAAGCTATTTTTGTTTTGTTTTATTCCACCTTCAAACAAAATATTTTTTAAAAAGGTTAAGTAATTTAATTTCATAAGATGATGGATTTTATTGTTTTAAAAATTATAAACATCTGTCTAGATATATGTCCGGATGTATGTCTTGGCAGCGCAGATAGTCTCAGTAGCACCCAGCAATAAAACATCTGCACCATCACCATTAGGGGTCGTAAACTAATTAATTAAAACCCAGCGAAAGACAAAACCTACGATCAACACGCATTTGCACGTTTTCTTGAATTCTGCCAGCAGTATGAATACGGCTGGAATTTCGAAATACAGTTCATTCAGTATTAGTTAACGAACCTTTGTAGTCGATACAATTTAAGAACGATTTTCAGTTTCTCCAATGAGTATCAATTTTTTTAACATACCCTTTTCCAACTAATATGTCAAGTTGAAAACACGCGTACCAACTTCCAAATAAAAATAAAGTGTGCTTAAGTGAGTTAGGGATGTTTTTTTGAGGCTCGAAAAGTGAGTATAGTAAAGAGTCTCAAAAAAATACGTCTAATAGTCATCGCTTTTGACAAAAAATGTACTTCACCTCGATTACCGTTGTCGTTACTTACTTACTTACTTAAGGTGGCGCTACAGTCCGGGGTGGACCTGGGCCTCAACCAACAAGCGTCTCCAGCCACCACGATCTTTGGCCAGCTGTCTCCAGTGTCGCACGCTAAGTTGGTTGAGGTCCCCTTCCACTTGCGTGCGCCACCTGAGTCGCGGTCTTCCTCTACTGCGCCGTCCCTCGGGTGTGGATTCGAAGATCTTCCGGGCCGGAGCATTCACATCCATTCGCTCTACATGACCCAGCCACCGCAGTCGTTGGACCTTCACTCTTCTGGCTAGGTCGATGTCGCTGTACAGCCCGTACAGTTCGTCGTTGTATCTCCTCCTCCATTCACCGTCTATGCAGACGGGACCGAAAATTACTCGAAGAATTTTCCTCTCGAAGCAGCCAAGAGTAGCCTCATCCACTTTTGATAGAGTCCATGCCTCTGCACCATAAAGTAGGACAGGGATGATTAGGGTCTTATAAAGGGTCACTTTAGTTGTTCGAGAGAGGGCTTTGCTACTCAATTGCTTTCTTAGCCCAAAGAAACAGCGATTGGCAAGAGTTATTCTTCGCTTAATCTCAGCGCTGATGTCATTGTCTGAGTTCATAGCGGAGCCTAGGTAGACAAAGTCCTTTACCACTTCAAAGTTATATCTGTCTATAGTGACGTTCTGTCCAAGACGTCGGTGTTGGGTGTCCTTTCTTGATGACAGCATATACTTTGTCTTGCCCTCATTGACCGCCAAACCCATTTTCCCCGCTTCCGTCTTAATGCCCACGAACGCGCCAGTGACATCACGGTGCGTTCTGCCGATTATGTCGATGTCGTCGGCGTAGGCGAGTAGGTGGACGGACTTTTGAAAGATAGTGCCTCTGGTGTTAGCGTTTGAGTTTTGCACTATTCGTTCAAGAACGATGTTGAAGAAGTCACATGACAGCGCATCGCCTTGTCTAAATCCCTTTTTGACATCGAAGGTCTCGGTGAGTTCTTTACCGACCTTGATGGAGCAGCGTGCGTTCTCCATTGTCATCCTGCACAAACGGACGTGTTTGGCAGGGATGCCAAAACTAGACATAGCTCTGTATAGCTCGTCTCTATAAATGCTGTCATAGGCGGCTTTTTTTTTTTTTTTTTTTTTTTTTTTTAAGTTGGAGGGGAAATCTTGCATAAGATACTGCTGTGTAATAAGCAGTTATGTCAGATTCTTACTGACTAAAACCCCCCCTCTTCCTGCCCTTATTCCTCGCGGGACTGCCGTCAAGCATTACATCGCGAGGGGGTCATAGCCTTAAGTGTTCGGCACATTCAGGTTTGCATGATCCCGCAATGCATTACGTTGTCGCTCATGTTGGCGTTGCTTCTTCATGATGGTTGCCACAGTATTGCTGATAGCTTCCCACCCTCCTTCTGTTTGCCGCATCAGGCCGGTTATGTTTTCTGGTGTCAGTTCCACACCAATTTTCTCCCTCAGCATTTGCCTTTCTTCTTCATATCGCGGCCAGTGGAACATTACATGCTCCGCGTCTTCAACAGCTCTTGTACAGCATGGGCAAAAAGGATTGTCATCGTGCCCAAACCTGTACAGGTAAGCCCTAAAGCATCCATGACCTGTTAGCATCTGTGTCAAATAGAAATTTAACTCTCCATGCTTTCTGTTGATCCAATCGTCGATTTTGGGTATGATTCTATGCGTCCATCTTCCCTTGTCAGAGTGATCCCATCTCTGCTGCCAATATTCTAAACTGGCCACCCTTTGTGGTAAAGTGTTATCTCCTGTTGTCATTGATGTTCCTGCCGTTGTTCTGCTGACGAGGTATTTTTCCTGTGCTTCTCTTGCAAGGAGGTCAATTGGTACCATGCCAGCTACTACGCACACTGCATCGTAGGACGTCGTTCTAAAGGCGCTAATTACTCTAAGAGCGCTGATACGGTAGGTCGCCTCCGTTTTCTTTCGGTATGATTTCGTCTTCATTGCACCGGCCCATATCGGGGACCCATAGAGTATCATCGACGCTGAAACTCGCGTTAGAAGCAGTCTTCTTCTGTATTTTGGCCCTCCAATATTGGGCATCATCCTTGATAGTGCAGCTGTTACCTTTGCTGCCTTTTCAGCTGTGTATTCAATGTGCTGTTTGAACGTTAGTCTCGCGTCTATAATAATCCCGAGGTACTTCAACTCTGGTTTGGAGACTACAGTATGGTCACCGACGGTTACCGTTATTGTCTCCATAACTTTTCTGCTGCTGATGAGTAAAACTTCTGTCTTCTCTTCCGCTAGTTGTAGACCCATCGAAGTCAGCCATTCCTGCACGGATCTGATTGTTTAGTTGCAATCGTGCTCTAGTTCCTCCAAAAATTTAGCTACCACCACTATAGCTATGTCGTCGGCAAAGCCGATTATCTTAGACGACATCGGGATCCTCAATCTCAGTATGTCATCGTACATTAGGTTCCACAATAGCGGACCTAACACGGAGCCTTGCGGAACGCCACCAGTTATGCTGTACTGTTTGGGCCCGTCTTCGGTATTGTACAGCAATAGCCTATCTGTGAAATAGTCCTTCAGAATTTTTTGAATATAATTAGGCACCCCTTTGACATGGAGTGCCCTTAAAATGTTACTCCAGATTGCACTATTAAAGGCGTTTTTAACATCTAATGTGATGATGGCGCAGTATTTCTTGCTTCCGCCTTTCCATCGTCTTCCACTGATGGCTTCCCTTGCTGTGGCAACAGCTTCATTGACGGCGTCAATAGTGGACCGCATTTTTCGGAATCCATATTGACGATCTGAAAGGCCTCCTGCCTCATCTATCGCAGTGTCCAATCGGTCACTTATAATGCGTTCAAATATTTTCCCTACTGTATCCAGCATACACAGGGGTCTATAAGAGGAAGGATTCTGTGGGGGTTTGTTTCCCTTTGATAGAAGCACCAGTCTTTGTTTCTTCCATTGTTGTGGAAATACTCCTTCTTTTAGGCACGTGTTGAATGTATTCGCGAAAATACCAGGACGGTGTCGGATTGCTGCTTTTAAAGCTGTGTTAGGGATACCATCGACGCCAGGCGCCTTTTGATCTCCAATTTTTTCGCAAGCTCTAAGAACATCTTCTGAGGTGACGAGGGGAATTGTTTGCGTCTTCGAGGTGTCTCCTCTCTCCATTTCTTCAAATCTTATTTGTTGTGGAAAAAGTACTCGCACTACATTATTCAGAAAATTTGCGGATATGGGTTGAGGCCTTCGCCCACCTTTTAGCTTTTGCATAACGATTGAATATGCTTTTCCCCAGGGGTTCTGGTCTACTTCGTTCATCAGTTCAGCAAATCTTCTCTTTTTGCTCGCTTTAATGGCGTCTTTAAGGTCTCTTCGGATTGCAACAAATCTTTCATGGAGCTCATTATGGTTGCTATGTCCCCTACAGCGTTGGTACCGTCTTCTTGCGCGACAATTTTCCGCCCGCAACCTGGCAATGTCTTCGTTCCACCAGTATACCGGCTGTCGGCGCGTCATCTTTTTCCTCGGCTGCATTGACGCGTTGCAGGCTCTTCTCATCCCAAGTATGAGCTGGTCTGCTTTGTCAGTGGCTGTACCGCATGGCGATATGTCGTCCACCATCAGCTGGAGCAACTCAACGTCCAGGGTTTGTACCTTCCATTCTTTCATTAGTGGTTGTCGTCTTGGTGCTTGTGCGTTTATATTACGATTTGTTTGTAGCTCGTATATAATCGCTTGGTGGTCACTGTGTGTATGCTGAGGACTTATTTCCCACTTGGCATTTCGCGCTAAACACGAGCTCACAAAAGTGATGTCGATTACCGATCCTCTTCCGTTCTTACTGAAGGTGTGTTCGTTTCCAGAGTTTATCAGCACGATGTCCAACGATGCAAAAGACTCAAGGAGGATACGTCCTCTTTCGTTTGTAGTCCGTGAACCCCATTCTAACGCCCATGCATTGAAGTCGCCCGATATGGCAACAGGGTTTCTTTCTCTTGCAGTGGTTGCAATGCCGTTAATCATAATTTCATACTCTCCCAATGTCATGCTTGGGGGTGCATAACAGCTGAAAAAGTAAACACCGTTTACTTTGGTCCACACGAAACCTGGTTTCTGTATTGGTTGTATCTCCTCGAATGGTCTTTGTCCACATATCCAAATCGCAGCTTCTATCCGTTCTCCAGACGCCCTCGTCCAAGTTTTTGTAAGGCTTGCTAAGCATTGCGATATCTACGTCATGCTCTCGGACCATCTGTGTGAGGAGGTCCTGCGCTGCTTCACAATGGTTGAGGTTGAGCTGGAGAATCCTCATATCCGTTTCTGTGCATTCTTCAACGCTATTTGGAAGGCTGGACATTTAGCGCTTCCCGTACTATGTTTGGCATTTCGTTCGCTTCCCTTGCAATGCATGCATACAGGCTCAGACGTACAGTTCTTTGCCTTGTGGTCCGTTCCACCGCATTTGAAGCAGTGTCCTGAAAGGTCATCGCTATCGCATTTTTTGGCGATGTGTCCATATCCTAGGCATCTGTAGCACCGTAGGATTTCGGTTCTCTCTCGCACCCTACAGTTAACCCAGCCGATCCGGATTCTACCAACTTTTAGCAGTTTGTTGGCTAATCCAACAGGAAGACTTACAACTGCTGTCTGCGTACCAGCGTAACTCTTTCTCATAGATCTAATTGATGTTTCTTCTATGATACTTTGAAGTTCCAGCTTTTCTGTTAACGCCCGTAGAATTTCATAGGCGGCTTTAAAATCGATGAAAAGATGGTGGGTATCGATTTGGACTTCCTGGGTTTTTTCCAAGATCTGCCGCAGTGTGAATATTTGGTCGATGGTAGACTTTCCTGGCCTGAAGCCACACTGATAGGGACCAATCAGGTTGTTGACGAAAGGCTTCAGGCGTTCACACAACACGGCAGATAGGATCTTGTAGGCGATGTTAAGAAGACTAATCCCTCTGTAGTTGGCGCAGTTCAGAGGGTCTCCTTTCTTGAGGATCGGGAAAACAATGCTGAGGTTCCATTCATCGGGCATACTTTCCTCCGACCATATTTTACAGATGAGTTGGTGCATACTCCTAACCAAGTCATCGCCTGCCGCTTTGAATAGCTCGGCGGTTAGGCCATCAGCTCCAGCGGCTTTGTTGGACTTAAGCTTAGATATGGCTATCTTCACTTCGTCCAGGTCGGGTGGACGGAATTGTTTGTCTTCATCATCCAGGTTGAATGGTTCATTCTGCCTGACAGCGGTATTTAGTTCGTCATCGCCGTTAAACAGTTTGCAGAAGTAGTTCTTCCATATCCTCAGCATCGACTGCGATTCTACAATGATGTTCCCTTGTTCGTCCTTGCAGGCTTCGGTTCGGGCTCTGTAGCCTTGGCAGCTTCTTTTTACCCTTTGATAAAACTTCCGAACCTCATTCCTGCTGTAACATCTCTCTATTTCCTCGATCGCGCGCTTCTAGTGCTCTTTCTTTTTCCTCCTGAGAAGCCGGTGTTCGTCTCTTCTTTTCTGCGCGTAGAGCTCACGGGCAGCTCGGGTCCTTCTTTGCAGCGCCGCTTTGTATGCCTCTTGTTTCGCTGCATGTGCTTGCCGGCACTCGTCGTCGAACCAGGGGTTTCGTTGTGGTGGTCGAGTGAAACCAAGCACATCAGAGGCGGCGTCTCTGATGGCTTTTTGGCAATGTTGCCACTGGTCTTCAATACTTGATGCTGGCTGCATAGAACCTCTTGAGAGATTGAGAGAGACTCGATCGGAGAAGGATCTGGTGATCTCTTGCGATTTTAGCCGCCCGACGTCAAACTTCCTCACAGTATTTACTTGTCTTGGCGGTGTTCGGGATATCCGAAGGCGTACCTTGGCTACAACAAGGTAGTGGTCTGAGTCAATGTTGGCCCCTCGGAACGTTCGGACATCCATAACACTGGAGGAGTGCCTTGCGTCGATCGCAATGTGGTCAATCTGGTTGACGGTTGATTGATCAGGAGATCTCCATGTGCCTTTATGAATATCGAGATGCGGGAACCGCGTACTTGCTATGACACCATTTCGCCCCGCCGCGAAGTCGATCAGCCTAAATCCGTTATCGGAGGTGGTGTCGTGTAGGCTGTACCTTCCGACAGTACTACCAAAGATGCCCTCTCTTCCTATCTTTGCATTAAAATCACCTAGGACAATTTTAATGTCATAGTTAGGGCACTGCTCGTATGTCTTGTCCAAGAGCTCGTAGAACCTTTCTTTGGTGTCGTCGTCTATCTCCTCCGTGGGGGCATGGGCGCATATTAGGCTAATGTTGGCGAATTTAGCCTTGATGCGAATTGTCGTGAGGCGCTCGTTCACGCAGCTGAAGCTTAAGACTTCTTGCCTAAGTCTGCCTCCAACGACGAATCCACATCCAAATAAGCGCTGTTTTTGTTGCCGATAGCAGTCGCCATAGTAAATGTCGCAGTTTTTCATTTTCTTCTTGCCCGGTCCATCCCATCGCACTTCTTGGATGGCGGTTAAGTCTGCTTTATAGCAGTTCAGGGCCTCCGCTAGCTGTTCGGCTGCACGCGGTCTGTTAAGGGACCTAACATTCCACGTGCAGATCCGAAATTCGTTGTCCTTTATTCGTTTGCTAGGTTCGTCAACAGTAAAATCATCCGTATCCGAGGCTTGTTGTTGCTTCGTAACTAGGTATGTTTTCCGTAGTCGGGCAGTTACCCCGGCGTACAACCTCCAACCTGGAGGGCCAGGCCCTTTGTTGGACCCCTTGGACGAAAGGGGCCGGATTCATCCGGTGTCAGTAACCCACTTCGGGGATGTGAGAGCTGCCGTTGGCCCATAAAGGGTTCATCCGCCACCATCTCTATTTCAGGACCCTGACTAGTCATGAAAAATCCTCACTGACCTCAGCTCCAAATACGTCAAAGTAGCTCAAGTAAGGTAACTGTCATCTTGACTGTTGACGACACCGTTGATTCAGTCTAGTGAATTCATCCGCCGTACGTCCTCTTTCTGAGGAGCTCATGTAAGACTTCTGAGACTCGTTCAGTCAGTCTTTCCGACAGAGCATTATAGTGTTGCTATTTTATTCGTGTTCGACACTCGCGCCTATAAGTTTAGCAAGCCAAGCCCGGAAGGGCGAGGCCAGTACCCGGTGGTTACCACGCGGAGGTAAAATAAGCACAATTGATGTGTATGAAAAGGTTACAACAGCTGGGCACCGCCAAGTTGATGCCAGTCAGCGCCTACCCGATTCATACACACCCAACCACCCAACCGTTGTCGTTACCGACTCAAAAATACACGACTCTTCCAAATCGGTATTACGCTTGTCGTTTTTACACGACAAAGGTCGGATGAAAATGTCAAATGCCTTTACTTTAATTACCTAAGAAAAAGCGACACGACTAATGACCTAAAAAACGACCTTTTTTGTCGTTTGCAATTTCGCTCCCGACAGGTAGTCGGGTGGTTCAATTAGGCTGTGTTTTCGCGTTTGTTTTCGGTTCAGGAATCTTCCCTTCCTGTATAGAAGAACGCACACAAACATGTAGGCGTTCGTTTTTGGTAGAAAATTTGCTGTTTATTTTCATTTTCAAAACATTTAGTTTGATTGCGTATGTCCGATGGATAATTGAAAACATAAAAAAAAAAATATGTAAAAAAAATGTAAAATAACAAATCAGAAGTTCTTACTTCATTAATGGAGAAGAATACTCATTTGGCGAAAGGATTCAGCAAGGGGTTAAATAAGATCGAATTTGATAGTTCTTGGAATTGTATTGCTACAACGATAAATAGCTATTGCCCTCCTCCATCAAGGGTTGGCAAAAGGTACTAATTTTGATAGTGAATTGTGTATTTTAGTTTGTTTTGTTTAGGTTTGGGCAGATTTGAAATATAAAGTGAAAGGTTCTGTATGCAAAAACTAATGCACTGCAAAAAGGAGTCTCGCTCGAGCAACCGGAGGAGGCAACTTTAAACAGGCGATACTTTCGCCTTAAGATGAAGCTATAGCGAATTTGCTCTCGTTCGAAAAAATCTTAAATCCGAAAGGTGTGTCCATAACGGCTTCAAATAGATACTTCAATATCCGAAAGGTGTGTCCATAACGGCTTCAAATAGATACTTCAATAGTTCAGGCACAATCGCGTGATTGTAATACGAACTATCTGTCGACATCGCAGGTAGTTTCCACGCTAATCCCATCACAATGGGATAATTTCCCTGAAACGTCAGTCATATATCTCCTTACAAACTCGCCAACACCATCCACTTCTTTGTCCCATCAGACTGGACATATTCCTGTACAAAATGAATGATCTCTTATTTTTGATCGTGTTAAAATTAATTCCTTTCTTTTTGCCCTTTCACTGCTTTCTTCTTCGTCACGATCTGAACTGTAAAACATTTCAATGCTATTCATCTTATAAATCTTTTGAAAACTGAAATCTTTCGAGAAGTAAAAACTTATTTGCACACTAATTTATTTTCGGGATAAAAAAACACACTATTTGACAATTCCATACAAGTGCTACCAATCCTTCGAAAAGATTTTAATACATTCTAGTCGTCTACAAATCTACTACAAATTCGGCGGGTCGTCTGTGTTAGCTAATGAGGATTGAAAACCGACACGACTCAAGAAACGACAAAAGTCGTTTTCGACAAACGACAACGGTAATCGAGGTGAATAATTTCAGAACAATCTTCTTGTAAGGAAATCATAGGGACATATCCACATATTCCACATATTCATACGATTATGCAACCACCAACGTATGCAAAAAGTTTTATAAAATGATCCCTACCGAAAAATAAAACAATCAAATCAAGTTCCAGTTTCAGTTTCATACATCCACATCGAATTCGATAAAAAGACGTATTTTTTTGAGACTCTTTACTATACTCACTTTTCGAGCCTCAAAAAAACATCCCTAACTCACTTTAGCACACTTTATTTTTATTTGGAAGTTGGTACGCGTGTTTTCAACTTGACATATTAGTTGGAAAAGGGTATGTTAAAAAAATTGATACTCATTGGAGAAACTGAAAATCGTTCTTAAATTGTATCGACTACAAAGGTTCGTTAACTAATACTGAATGAACTGTATTTCGAAATTCCAGCCGTATTCATACTGCTGGCAGAATTCAGGAAAACGTGCAAATGCGTGTTGATCGTAGGTATTGTCTTTCGCTGGGTTTTAATTAATTAGTTTACGACCCCTAATGGTGATGGTGCAGATGTTTTATTGCTGGGTGCTACTGAGACTATCTGCGCTGCCAAGACATATATCCGGACATATATCTAGACAGATGTTTATAATTTTTAAAACAATAAAATCCATCATCTTATGAAATTAAATTACTTAACCTTTTTAAAAAATATTTTGTTTGAAGGTGGAATAAAACAAAACAAAAATAGCTTGAAAAATGTTGTTGGTCTATTTTGTTGATCTAATATGAGCATTAAAATTTAATACGCCTTGTTTACGGGAAAATGCGGTGAAATTATGTGCATACAGCATAAATCAACCCCTGTGCTCAATTCCGGGTGAAATTGAATTCGTGCGGATTTCGAATTTTCGGTGTACCAAACATGCATTTTTGATTACCTTAAGTCGCACTGACTTCTGTTTTCCAATTACCTATTTCTTAATTGAAACAAATCAAGTCAGCTACTGTAAAAAAAAACTAAATACCTACGTATTAAGCGAGCTGATCACACAGAAAACTCGAAATCCGCACGAATTCAATTTCGGTCGGAATTCAGCACAGGAGTGATTATCTTTAAAATATTCAAAAAGGAATCGCGTCTATTACATCTATTGAATGTTCACGTTGCATTTTGTTACCTTGAATTCAACAACTTGCAGTAAGTACATATTAATATCTATTTTTCAACAAAGTTTATGTAGCATTTTCAATCGTATTTTAAATAATATTATGTAAGAATATGAAGTATTAAAAAGTATAAATGCATTTCAACCAATCAGAGAATTGCAAAATATTTACCAATTCAGACAACCATCAACGAACACAACCCATTAGTGACAAATAGCCGCTCTCAACGTTCAAGGATGAAAAATAATTCCTCCTTATTTACAACACCGCCATCTATGAATGCAATTTTTCAACTTTCCTATCTCCACTTTATTACTGCGTTAATTATAGCCACTTTTATACCCACTTTTGGTTTTGCATGTAAAAGTAGAGGAAGGGGTGAAGAGGTGAAGAAAACCGAGAGAACGACAATAAACAAAAAACACCTCGTAGCAACAACAACGCACAGAGGTTGGTCTTCTCCTCCGTTCTAATCACCAGTTGGCGGGCTTGTATTCGTCGCTCAATTAGCGCAAGTGGTAGTCACTTGGTCAATTGAGAAAATCGAGGTGCAAGTTCACTTCATGACAGGGGAAAACAGAAATGTCTTCCCAAAGTGGATATATACGGAGAATTGACTGTCAGAATTCAAAACTATTCAAACAATCACTTAAAGGAGTCTGATGATGAATTAGTGGTGTAGTTCGAAATAGCTATCATTCCTACCTAAGTGACTGTGTCTACGAGTTGTTGTTAATGTAATTCTCTCAAAACAATAATTCAGAGACTGAAATTCGACATAATTTCCCAACAGAAATTGTCAGGGTCAATCCCAAACAAGCGAGAATCGTTGTTACTCCTCGCTTCCCCACTCAGTTAACAAAAGTGAGCTAGCTATAGATTGCCAAAAAAATACGCCTAATATTAGATAAGTATTAGATTTCACATGCCTTTATCACATGGATTTATTTCATATTTATCCGCAGTTAGTTCTGATCATAGAGGTCTTTATGTTTTTTTAAAGTGGATCTTGAATGAATAGAGCAATAGTTATTAGCGTGTGTCGCAAATTTCATATTTAATTTTTCTCATATTTTATTCATCTCTTCTTCTCTATACAGGGTGTCCCAGTTAAGAAGGACAATCCTTTAAGGGAAGATTCCTGAAGTTATGCCGAACAAAAAATTGTATGGCAGGGGGGGTCTATTTTTATCGTATTTCCCGTTATAGCCCATCAAAATAGGTGACCTCTAATTTGGAGGTGTTACGACTAAAAACGCTATAACTTCTAAACTATTGTAGCTATAAAAATAGTTTTGTACATTTTGAAAAGACAATTTAGTAGCGCATAGATGTCTTAAGCACTTCGGCTACATCTGGGCAGCTACAAAAAAGTTCTGACTCCTTAAACTCAAAATTTTGAAAATTTTTGTTACAATTTTTTACTTAAAATGCCTTTTTCTCAAAATTTTGACTTACAAATTTTCATTTTTTTTTATGAAATTTTTATCCTTGAGAAATTTCCTAAAAATTATGTTAAGCAACTTTTTTACGTACGATCAACAGAAGTTATAGTAAAATCCACTTTTTGTCAGACAAAAATGGTAAAAAAGGCTAGATCTGAGCTAACAACCATGGATTTTTTCTTCTGGGGTACTTGCTATCAAAGAAAAAGAGAAATATCGAGTCTTTTTTACCATTTTTGTCTGACAAAAAGTGGATTTTACTATAACTTCTGTTGATCGTACGTAAAAAAGTTGCTTAACATATTTTTTAGGAAATTTCTCAAGGATACAAATTTCATAAAAAAAATGAAAATTTGTAAAGTCAAAATTTTGAGAAAAAGGTATTTTAAGTAAAAAATTGTAACAAAAATTTTCAAAATTTTGAGTTTAAGGAGTCTGTTGGTTCATCGTCATCGTAATTTTCATCGTCATTATAATTGTCATTATAGTATTCATTATTTTGAATTTGAATTGTATACATTTGAAAGTTGCGCCTTAGTTATACCATAGACACATAATTACTAGATGGTGCATTTCATATAAAGGAAATGGTTATTCCCAAACACCCCAAAATCTAGATGGAGCCACCGTGAAAATATACCTCAAACTCGGATACATGCTGCAAAACACTTTATTTGTGGTGTACTGTTGAGAAACATTTCCGATCAACGTGAACCGTGGACTTCGTTGGCTTCTCAGTGGAGTTCATACCTGATTCTTCTTTATTTTCCTTTTTCGCAAAACAAAACACACAAACAAAATGTTCCTTCGTTTTTACGGCATCATGTATCCTAATGAGACTTTTGAATTTTGATATAGCATTGGGCAAATGTTTATAAAGAAAACCAAAGAAACAAAACAAAAATAAACTACTGGTTTGCCTCTTCTCTTTCTGCATTCATTATCGCCATCCCCATCTGTCAGTATAAAATTATTTCTGATGTGATGTAACAGGGTAGGGAACTGCAACTGGTTTGGTTGTTCTTGTAGAAGAGGCGAATAAAGGAAAGGTGATGCAATATTATGACAAAGAAGCACAGTGTAGGATGGTGTCGTGTAGGATTTGTGTTATAGTAGAGAGGGACGATGCAAGGGTGATCAGTTGGGACTTGGGAGAGACAAATTGAATAAAAACTGACTTTGGCTTGTTTTCTGTCATTGCAGAAGATTTTTAGATTGTGCATATAGGTATATTAGACTCTCACTATTTTGCCTATATTTTTGTCAAATATGCATCGATTTAAGTGATTTTTTTTTAATTGATTCGCAAATATTATAATGTGTCTACTTTATGAAGTATATATTATAATGTAGAAGCATTTTATGTCGATAGAACGAGCCACTAACTATTATATCTACATCTATCTCTAGGTATGTATATAAAAATGAATTGTTGTGCCTTTGTCTCGAGAAAGTCTAGAGGCTAGACCGATTTGGATGATTACTTTTTTTTTTGTAGGTACCTATTGATTCAGGGTTTGGGAAAAAAGAAAATTCGGGAAAACCCAAATGAAAAGCCGAAAAATCGAAAAAAAAATCTGAATTTCTATTTTGTATGGGAATATACATAGGTACACCACCAGTGATCGTGTGATCGTTGATCAGCGGTCAGAAAATGAGGCTAATACCCAATTCACAATGGCGCTTTGCCGCTTGCGTGCGTTGACAGGCGTTTTAGAAACTTTACCGTACTTTATGTCAACGCGCGAATTATAAACAACCGTTACCGTGGAGCGTTAAAAAAGAAACACAAACTTTATTTATTTTTGGATTACAAGAACATTTATAATTACAACCTTACTACAGGGGAGCCCGATTAATTCTAATTGTCATAATGATTCCGATTTTCCATGTTGGCTTCGTTGTGGATGCTAATTTTGTCTTTCCCACGAGACGTTGAACAGAGGTACATTTGCCTCTGCTCGTGTTGCTGACGTTGCAGATGTTTTCGCCGGTATGTTCCCAGCACGTATTGCTGATGTTTCAGGTTGCTTAGCTGGTATGTTCCCAGCAGTTGTGGCGTCGGTGGCTGGTTTCGACGTAACCTCTCCCCCCTTTAAACTAGAACTCCCCTGAGTTATGAATAACATATTTCGAAACTTATAATATTTGATATATAGGTAAATAAGGATTAAAATTATTATGATAGATATAATTATTGCAATACAAAGGTTATATGTTACATGGTTATTTTTGAAAAACTTTAGTTCTTTAATTTCTTCAATGTTTTCTAATTGATTAATTACAATTTCATCAAAAGTTATCTGGTTTCTAGTGGTATTTAATGTAATCTCATAAGGCATGACAAATTTTTCTACAAATACCTCTTTTTTATTGTTAAATGATTCATTGCCAATATGGATTTTACAATTGTTGAAATTAATTAAGTAGTTTCCGTTTATTTTGATTACTCGTTCATCGCATGTACTTGATAAATTAATGTTTTTATAATTTTTTAACAATATTAATCCCTTTTCGATTTCTAACAGTTTACTTTGATTGTTCTTTATTTTCTTACAATTATTCGTATAGATACATGAGTTTGAAAGTTTGAGATTTTTGAATTCTACATCTTCTTTATAATTATAAATTGTATTGTTTATTTTGATTATGTCTTCGTTTTCTATAAATAACTCTTGTGATTTACTATCTGTCATTGCGGTAACGAAATATTTAGCTGTTTCAATGAATTTTGTTGGTATTTTAATTGCAAAAATAATAGTATCATTACTGTAGCTAGCTGTCCCTATTTTTAATAACCTTAGTTTCTCGAAGTCGATGTTGTATTTGTTTATTTCTTCTTTGTTGAGTATATTACTAGTCATTATTCCTATTCTACTGGAGGCTATATTTGATTGTATATGTTCAATTTTGTCTTTGATAATTCTAATTTTTATTAATGTTTCTAGGTATATCAGTTTGCTGGATAATGTGTAACTTTGTTTTTCTACAGCGTTAAATTTGTTTAAAATATGAACCCTATCTTCTTCGATAATTCGCTTAAGTGTTAAAAATGTTTGATTAAAATGATTGTTAACTATAATTTGATTGTTACTCTGCGTAATAATATTATGATTGTTTTCGTCCGTCGTTCGTAGGTGGTCCTCAATATTTTGTCTGTCGTCATCGTCCATAGTACCATATAGCCATTTCATGCCGGTACCAATGATGTTGATTAGTCCTCTTTTATGTCTGTGTGGTATGATTGTATGTACCTTATATTTTAGTGATTCTAGTTCATTAATTAAAATGTCTTTTCCTTTTTTAAGTCGTATGTTAGATAAGTTGTCCTCTAAACGTTTAACTATTTCTAAAATTTCTGTTGGTTTAATTATGTGTAGGATTATGTCGTATGATTTAACAATCTGAATATTTCCTAATTTAACTTCTGTAAACCCGTTGTATGCGTCAATTTTTTCAATTGTCAGGGTCGTTTCGGTCGTTGTTAGTGTCATAAGCAATATTATCAGTATCCATTTGATCTGCAAATTTATAAGGTCTTTTAATATTGATGGGGTGTATGTTGGAAAGCTGTTGTTTCCTAAATTTTGGTTGAGCTTTATGTCTAAGTGCCCTATAATTTTTTATATATCCTTCATTTCTTTCTTCTTCGTATTCTTCTCTGCTCTGATTTCTTTTTAGAATAACCCTATCCTTTTTTGTTTGAATATTACTTCTAATTACCTCCTTGTTTACTCTATCCTCTTCTATTTGTAGTGGTTTACATTTTGTTGTAGAATGTACTGATTTGTTGTACCATTCAACACTTTGGAATATTTTTTCCTGTACTGTTAGTCTTGAATTTTCTGCCGAAAGAACTCTCATCTTTTCTCCGATTGAGCTATGGAGTCTTTCTATGTCAGAATTGCCCGTGTGGCTGTTTGGTTTTGTGAAGTGTGCCTCGATTTGTTCTTCTCTTAAGAAGTCCTTTATATTAACATTACTGAATTCATTATCTAAGACTATTTTATTTGGTCTCCCTTTTATAGAAAAGTATAGTCTAATTTTTTCTTTGATTGTAAGACTGCTTTTGTCTTCTAAATGGAAAATGGTAGCATGTTTAGAAAACTTATCAATGAATGTAATAAAATTGTTTTGGCTGTTTGTGTATATATCTACGTGTATTATTTGGTTCGTATCTGTGGGTGTATCTGTGGACTTGAACTTGGGTTTAATGGGATTTCTATCGTATTTTGCTCTATTGCAAGTGTCACAGTTATTTATATATTTTTGGATAAGTTCTTTAAGGTTTTTAAAGTATATGAATTTCTTAAGTCCCTCATAATTTTCTGATATGCCTGAGTGTCCGGTTTCCTTTTTATGATATCTTGCTATTTGTTTTAATGCTTCGTCTTCATTTCGCATGTCCCTTGCTTGATACGCACATTTATAAAATTTAATGCCTTCATTTGGGATAAATAGGTCAATTAGCTTTTGTTGAACTAGGTTGTATTCATGTTCGCTTAATTCAGAATATATACCTACTTTTCCTTTTCTTCTTATTAATCTTCTGAAAATATCTGCTAACCTATTTTGTTCTATATCGTCAGAGTTTACATATATTTTCCTTTTGTTGTTAATAACTTCTATTTCTCTAGATTTATTGTTAGAAAGTATTATTTGTGTGTAGAATCGGTTTACAACTGTGTCGAGAATTGGAAAATGATCATCATGTTCCTCTTCTTGAGAATGAATTGTATTGGCTAAACTAGCGTTGTCAATTTCTACATTGTCTTGTGGTAATGGAATATTTTCTTCTTCTGATTCTGAAGCTGTTTCGGCTACATTTATTTCGCCAGTGCTTGTATTTATTCTACTTAGGAAGTCCGCTGTTACATTTTCTTTGCCTTTTATATAATCTATATTAATATTATATTCGCCTAGCTTTAATAACCACCTTTGTAATCTCGGATTTATGTCCTTTCCTTTATGTTTTGCCTGTAGCCATTTGAGTGGCTGATGATCAGTCATAAGATCAAAGGGCCTACCATAAATGTACGGCCTGAAGTAGTTGACTGCCCAAACTATCGCGAGGAGCTCTTTCTCCGTAGCAGAATAATTTTTTTCTGTGTCATTTAGAGTTCTGCTTGAATAGCAAATAGGGTGTCCGTCCTGTGTCAGAACTGCACCTAGGGCTTGGTCGCTAGCGTCGGTTACTAGTTTGAATTTTTTTTGAAAGTCTGGATATTTAAGAACGGGTGGGTCTGTGAGAATTAGTTTAAGTTTTTCGAAGGCATTTATGTATAAAGGGTCTTTTATATTAACTTTTGCATTCTTTTTGAGGTATTTTATAAGTGGTTGCGCAATCTTTGCGTAATCTTTGATAAACTTTCGGTAAAAGCCGGTTATTCCTAAAAAGGATTTGATTTGCCTAGGAGTTTGTGGCAATTTAAGTTGTAATATTGTTTTGATTTTATTCATATTGGGTTTTACGCCTTCTGTTGTTAGGATATGACCTAAGTATTCTGTTTCTCTAGCGAGAAAATTACATTTATCTAACTGAATTTTTAGGCGATGTTCTCTAAGGACATTCATAATTTTTTGAAGATTTTCTAGATGTTCTTCTAGTGTGGTGCTGAAGATTAAAATATCGTCAAGGTATACAACGCATATCTTGTTGATATATTCTCTTAGGATTGTATTGATAAGCCTTTGAAAAGTGGCTGGGGCATTCTTGAGCCCAAAAGGCATTCTTATGTACTCAAAATGCCCGAAAGGTGTTGAAAACGCAGTTTTTTTTCTGTCTTCAGGTTTGACAAGTATTTGATGGAATCCTTTTGCAAGGTCCAAAGTTGTGAAGTACTGTGATCTTCCTAATTTCTCCAGTATACTGTCGATATTGGGAATAGGAAATTTATCATCAGTTGTGACTTCATTTAATTTTCTGTAATCCACAACGATGCGGAATTTTTTGATTCCCGAATTGTCCATTTTCTTTGGTACGATCCAAAGAGGACTATTGTAGGGTGAATTACTTTCAGTAATGATCTGTTGCTCTAACATTTCTTTTATCTGTTTATTAATTTCTTCCTCGTGTACTTGAGGGTACCGATAAATCTTGGAATATATTGGCTTATCAGTTGTTGTAACGATTTCATGATTTATTTTATCTGTATGTGTTAGTTGTTGTCCATCCCTATAGAATAAGTCACTATTTCTACCAAGAAGGGTTTCTAACTTTATTTTTTCTTCGTCGTTTAGATTGTCTTTTAAAAGCACATTCAATGGTTGATTTGAATTTTCGAGAATATTTATTTCGTTATATTCGTATGGGCACGAATTGATAAATTTTATTTTGTTACCGTTAATTTCTAAGAATTCTTCGCCTAAATTTATTACTGCATGTAAGGGTTTTAGTATGTTTTGACCTATAATAGCGTCGAAGTTTTTGTTTTTAAAAGCAGTTAATTTCCATGCCATATATGAATTTTCGTTAAATTCGTTAGGAAGTTTTGTTATAATTTCCGTATCGGAAAAGGTTTGTCCAGAGAGAGTGTTAAATGAAATAGATTTTTGTAATGGCATTCTCTTGTAAGATTTTAGTTTTGTTTGATCGAGAAGTGTTGTGGAAGATCCGGTGTCTATGAGGCACAGGAGTTTATCATTGTTGATATTAAGTTCTACTATCGGTAAATCCTGTCTCTTGGTGCTAATTGAAAATTTACTTCTTCGTTTTCATCTATATGGTCAACCTCCATGGGTACATCGTTATTATTATACCTGTTATTATTGTTGTATCTCATTTGAGCAGAATTGTTAAAGTTGTATCTTTGCTGTCTATACTGTCCTGAATTATTGTTGTTTTGTCTCATTTGTCCAGAAGTTGCTCTGTTAAAATCCCTAAATTGTGCTTGATTTTGTCTATTAAATTCCCTGAATTGTCCTTGGTTTTGCCTATTAAATTCCCTGAATTGTCCTTGGTCGGGTCGGTTATTGTTTCTAGGTTGTTCCTGGGCTTGCCTATTAACGTTTCTAAATTGTCCTGGGTTATTGTTAAATTCTGAGTTGCCTTGTCTCGATTTGTTAATTAAATTTGATTCTTCTAGAATATGGTAGGCCTCTCTAAGATTACTGATATCCCTACTAATAACGATACTTGCTAAATTTGCGTCGATTCCGCTTAGAAAAGTTTTAAGAATCATCTTCTCATTACTACTATGACAGAACTCAATTGGTTTTTCTGAATCGAATTCAAATTTACAATTTAATTTATCTAAGATATTCTTAAGAATATGGAAATAATCACTTACATTAAAGTTTTTCGCTGCGATGGCTTTGTGGTAGAGTGAGTAGTAACTTTCCCGAATTCCATAGTTCTTTATCAGCTCGGTTTTTATTTGTGTCCATGAAGGGTTGGGTCCTAGAGTCCTTATCGTCTTTAAAGCTGGTCCTTGTATTTTATTTAAAACGTGTCGTTGGAGAAAATACATTTCCAGAGGTCCATTTTGATAGCACGGTAGGAATATTTCTACTTCCCTTATAAATGATGACAGAGAATAATCGTCCTGGTTTCCCCAAAATTCTTTTATCTTGTTGGATTCCTTTAGGATTTCGTCCATAGATAAATTTATTTGTTGCACTGCAGCTTGAGCTTGGTTTTCGTTTGCCATATTGACTGTGTTTTTATTTTATTTTGAAGATAAATTGTCTTTAGACGTTGCACTGAATTTATTTGGATTTGTATTGTTTGAACAAAAATAAATTTCTCTCGGCTTTTTGCCTTGCAATTTCACTTCACTTTTTCACTTTTAGATTATACACTTAGGTGTTGGTTCGACTAATGTCTTTAGACTTTAGACCGTTCGACTGCGCCAATTATAAACAACCGTTACCGTGGAGCGTTAAAAAAGAAACACAAACTTTATTTATTTTTGGATTACAAGAACATTTATAATTACAACCTTACTACAGGGGAGCCCGATTAATTCTAATTGTCATAATGATTCCGATTTTCCATGTTGGCTTCGTTGTGGATGCTAATTTTGTCTTTCCCACGAGACGTTGAACAGAGGTACATTTGCCTCTGCTCGTGTTGCTGACGTTGCAGATGTTTTCGCCGGTATGTTCCCAGCACGTATTGCTGATGTTTCAGGTTGCTTAGCTGGTATGTTCCCAGCAGTTGTGGCGTCGGTGGCTGGTTTCGACGTAACCCGCGCAAGCCGCACTTTTCCAAAACTAAATGGCGCTTCAGAGCTTTGGCGCGTTGAGAGATTAGAGTAGGAGAGATTGAAAGTTCTGTTTGGTTTATGTTGCGTACGTACGTTATGTACGAATTCAGAGCAGAATGCAACTACTCCTTTTTGCTTATAATTGTTATTTTAATGCACGAATTAAGAGGAAATTTGTTCAAAATAGTAAAAAAAAAATCATAAATAAATATCAATAAAATGTATTTTCACTTTTATTGTCGTGGAATATTTTTGTGGAAGAATTGCCTGTGCATTCAGTGTACACAGGTGCATGCCTTCACATGAAAGGCGTTTCAGGCGAGACAGGTAGGTTTTTAGTTTAGTTGAGAAAATATGGGTAAATTACATCGAAAATCCCTTCCCTTAAAATTGTGAATTGATTACTTTGTGGAATACTTCTTGTAAAACGATTTAAGTGAGCAATATTACCAAATGGACAGCATTTATCTGAGCTGTGGAAAGAAGTTCAGTCACTTAAATAGAAAAGTGCAATTTTGTTAAAAACTTGGTTTGGCTATTTAAAAAAAACCCCTATTAATAAATTCTCAAATATGGATACCGACGATTTACTTGATTTTTCAATTTATATTTTATTTCAATTATATGAATACATCTGGTGGTATGCTGGATATTCGGACGATTGCGATCGCAGGTACTGCTTCTCGTCGCTCGCTGGGTTTTTACCACATCCGGTCACCCATCGGACAATGCATATTGAAAGGATTTTATGACCTAATTAGGGTAATTTTTTTGCTATATTTCCGCGAAGATCTTCGCTGTCTTGTCCAGACATTTTTTTATGTTCTTATGTACGGACTTCAAACCCTACCGAATGAGTTCAAATTTACAGATATCTTCGATATATATTGGCCAGAGAATTCCCGTGAAGTTAGGTCAAAGTCGGACTAAGGTGCGCATATTCATGTGCATTGTCCCGATGGACAATAAAAAATATATCTAAGCAATGCAATTCATTGGCACGAGCAAACCTGGGCGAGTAAACCAAGTAATAAAATAATACCTATCATTTGCACATCGCAGGAAATTAGATTTGCTCTCAACTAGAAAAAGAAACTATAAATATTCTAAACAAAAATGTTTATCTCGTTAATAAATTGTATGAAGAATATAGTAGTTTCAGATAAAATTGAAATATCAAAAGCGTATACATAACATTTGAGCACATCTTTTTTTTATCAACAATCTAAAGAAATCACTAGTAGCATTACAACAAAAATAATATTCGTCATTTCCACACAGTAAAATAATTAATTTGTATTGAAAATACCTCATAGGCTACTAAAAACGAGTAGGTACGTATATACCTAAGTGAATCGATGCAACTCCAACAATGAACGGCATAATGCTCTAACACTTTAAATATTATCAAATCGAACAAACCAAACCGAAAGAAAATGTCAAAGCCGTCCAACGCTACTGAAAGTAGAAAGTTGCTCTACTTGGGCGCCGCGTTGAACTTTACGATATTTACGATCACAACGCGACCCGAAGCCTGAAGCCGCATTCTGGCTTGCACCATATGAAAGCATTGGTTCTACTCTATCTGTCAACGCACGCACGCCGCAAAGCGCCATTGTGGCTTGGCCATAAAGCTAATAGTCCGGGAGGCAGGGGTCCATTTTGAGCACTGTTTTTATGCCGATAGATTATTACCTTTACTCATTGATAGGCTTTGGTTGATAAGTAAAATGGGTGCGGTTGTGGGAGGGTGTGGAACTTGTCAAAAAAACATTTTTTAATCTCATTTTATGCCGACCATTGTAAGACATCCATCTGACAATGAAATTGTCAGACTTTGGGACAAAATCTTACAACTGTCTGAACGGACAATTTTGTATTGTAAGGTAGTTGGCTATTGGAAGCTCATTGTCAGTCATTGTCAGAGCATTGACAGATCTGACAATATTGATCATACAATCGTGTGTACTTAGCTTAAGACTATCCGTTTAGGGCTGTGCATTGATGACTGAGTCATTTAGGACAAACACCAGAACCAGCATGGGTTGGTTGATTGCTGCAATAGCTGCGTCAACTGCCTAGTTGCTCCTAAAATAATCATAATATAAAAAGGTTAAAATTAAAATTAAAATAAACAAATGAACTGGAACTGTCAGCCTACAAACCGCATGTAGGTAGGTACTTATGCACAATTTGAACCATTTTTTGAGAATAACAACAGAAATTAGTAGGTAGGTACTTATAGCACTTTTATTTGTGCGAATAATTTTGAAGAGGAAATGTTAGGTAAAAAAAAACAAAGAAAGGTACATACATTGCCTATTTCGAATCAAATAGGCTTACATACTTAATACTTTAAATAATTTATCATAATATCCTTCATCATTCATTACTAACGCTCGTATCTATCCTCTTTTTTAGGGGATTATCCCTTTTTTCGAAGTCAAAGAAACTATCCCCTGAAAATTTCCAAAATCCCTTTTTAATCCTATAAACTCCTCTTTTCACCGGCTACATGAAATTTGGCCCCAATGAAAAATGGCCCCAAACTGAAAATGAAAAATCACCCCAAAAATTTACATGAAAGGCAACAGCAACAAAAAATTGCGTAAAATTCTGCGAATTGGGGTGACAATACATATTTTGGGGCCTTTTTTCATTTTTCAGTTTGGGGTAAAATTTCATTATTAAATAAGGCACCAAAAGAACGAAAACGTATGGGGGGCATGCTGCCCCCCTTCAACCCCCTGCTTGGGTTTACTATCAGATTTGGGGCCTTATTTCATCGCAGTGGGGCCTTATTTCATATTTGAAATTGGGGTATTATTTCATTATGAAAAACAGCCCCAATTTTGGGGTGATTTTTCATTCTTAGTTTGGGGCAACTCATGCATTGAATTCTAAAAATTTCTGAAAAGGAAGCCTGAATTCCTTCGCTCAATCGCTGCAGAAGACCAATAGAAAAAAAAAACCAAAAGTGGAGAAATTATTGCTATCGAAAACGATTCAGATGCGAATGACGACGACGGCGATGATGGCACATTGGTTGTTTATTAAACACATATGTAATTTAAAGATAATAATAATAATTAAACACAATTTAAATTAATTTCTGTATTGATACTATTATTGAATTTCATGAATTTCAGTGCGAAAACAAGTTAAAAACTTATTCCCTATATATCCTCTATTTTAAATTGCGATATCCCTTGAAATCTCCAAATTTCGGGCATTTATCCCCTTTTCTGTCCACAAAAGGATACGAGCATTATTCATTACCCATCCTAATATCGAAATATACATACACACTTACTTAGTTACCTAATTACATTTCACATTTCCATAGACACATTCCTTCCATATTGTTGCCTATATAAGATACCCCATCGTCATCACTTCCTCAGTCTCGTAATGCTAAAACTACCCTAGCACTACCACACACACCATACAACTAGCTATATGCTATATCATGCAAAATGTACTCGATCTCGATCTCCATCATCGATTTCATTTGCTGTTTTTCTTCCTCCATTCTCTGCAACATTTTTGTGTATCTTTGGTATCTTGCAAACACCAAAGATACAAATATGGAAATATGCAAACACAAAAAATGTTTATAAGTTGACCAACTGCATTGGGACGCCATCTACTAGGAGTAAAATTATGAGGTATACGCTGTTCCAGGTTGGGGTATGAAATGCACCATCTAGTAATATGTGTCTATGGTTATACCAATCACCATATTTATGAATTCGCCACAATCTCAAACTTTATACAATTAGAATTTCTCTCTTAAAGCGAAAAAACCTGTTATTTCAGAATTGTATATAAACCCTCAGCAAATAAAGCTTTCGAAACCCTTAGGGGAAACTCTTGTCTTTTTACTTGAGGATTTTCTTTGTCCAATCGCTTCCGCAAATCCGCTATCGTTTAATAGTTGAAGATTGAAAAAACACGTCGTCGTCGTCTCAAGATAAATTCGAGTTTCCACTAACCTTCGTTTGTCAATCGTTCAAACGAGGCATCAACCCAGGATCTATCTAACCTTTATTAAAGAACAATTAGAGATCTCGCGGTTGGCGATCGAAAAAGTATTCGGTCGTACATTGTTGGCGCCCAATCGTGTAAAGGGAAAAATCCCACATTAAAAGTGCTTAACTGTACATTTTTTACTTGTACAAAAAGACATACAGAACACACAAGTGAATAGTGATAAGAACATAAAACGAATAGAAAACGTAAAAAGTCATAATACACATATTCGTATAAAGACAAGTCAAAGTGATTTTCGACGCGAACTCGGTTTCGGTATCGGTACAGTGCCAGGAGAAAAGTCCATCAGGAACAGCCCAAAATCCAGAGGAAAAGAAGACAGCCACCAGCGCAACTCATCAAAGGAAAGAGAACAAGAAAAAGGGAAGATAAGTATCATCTCCCACCCAGGTACAGTAGTTAACGGATATAAGAAAACCTCATATAAGAAAAAATCGCTTATAAGAAACACAAAGAAATGTACCGTATCTTTTTCCATATAAATCCGTGTAAATTAAAACGGATAAAAGAAAAACTCTTAAAAGAAAAAATCGGATATAATAAACTATATTTCGAGCAGAGAAATAAAAAAATATATGAAAAAAAAACGTTTATAAGAAAGTTCGCTTTCTGTCTGTTATTAATTATATAACACAATTTCTCAAAGTACAAATATTGGTAGCAACGAAGCCATAAATGCATTTTTTGTGTTGAAGCAATATTTAGGTAGTGACGACGACCAGTTGCATTATTATCTAAGAACTTACTTTTAATACACGGGAAAGTTACTTAATCGGATTTGTTTCAAACTTCCTATTTAAGGTTTGTGGGCTCCCCACTAGGAGGGTTGTTTTTTTATGTCAGCTCTTATATTAACGGTACTTCCCATATACAAATTTTACAAAATTTTAAATAATTTAGACTTTTTCGAAAACGGCTTTAACGATTTGAACGAAAAAGATAGTAAAGTTAATGTGGACATGCTTAACATGACTGCATGCATTTGCATAGTTTTTCGCTAAGAAGTCCAACAATGGTAATTTTTAAAATTTGCTCTTTCTCGAAAACGATATATACGATTTTAACAAAAACAAATTTTTTAGGTATGTATTATCGTTATTCTTAACTTGAAAATCAGTTTTCCTCTAAAATGACTGCGTCCTTCGATACCCAACCAATGGCTAATAATAGTACTTTAAAAACTGGTCATATCTATTTGCATAATTTTACAAAAAACCGCTCTAATGATTTTGATCGAAATACATATTTAAGACAACATAAGCATTCTAAACAAGATTTTAGTTTAGTTTTTTTTTCAAACATGCAAATAAAGCCGTTTTATAAATCTTTCTCAAAAATTACTGACATTTTTTTTCATATTAAATATACACTTCATACTTATTTTCTTATTTCATAAACTTGAAATTTGTTTTTATATTGCTTATAAGAAATTAGTGTTATTATATCCGTGCTACTGATATAAGAAATTATTTTTCTTATATCCGTTCTCCGCTTATAAGAAAAAAACTGATATAAAAAACAAATCATTGGGATTTTTCGAATATCTTATATCCGTTATCTACTGTACGTCACAATTCGCCTTTCAATCGAAGCTGCGCAAAAATTCTCCCACAAAAAACTATAGTAAATGTCATACACAAAACATTAAACCTACATAATTGGAAAATTAAAAATAAACTACATAAAACAAAAGCGCATCTTCGACGGAATTGAGCTATGCATGCAAATAACTATTATATTCAATCCTATTAAATACAACATCATATTCATTGAAATATAATCAGTCAATATTATATAAATTGCTGCATTCAATTGGATTTGGCTAGTGAGAAAAATATCATCAATTCTCCGTAGAAGCGAACATTGGAAATTCAAAGTTAGAATCCACAAAAACTCTCGCAATAGTAATTTACAATCCACAATTCTTTTTTTTCTCTTATTGTCATTCTGCTTGAGCTTTTGCCGTACATAATAAGCTCAATACGCTTGCACACGCATTATTTCTCTGGCACTTTAATATTCGTCGTCCGCTCGCTTTAATTGTTCGCTCTAGAAAATATTATCGTTGTTGCTTTTACTGCATTTGCTGAGAATTTGCTATCAACTTGCTACGTCATCAATCATCATTATCATTGCATATAGACCTATATTTCGCTCATACGGATCTTGGAGCTTTTTCGTCGTCGTCGCCGGAGTGGGTGCTGCATTGATCATATATGCAATGAAAATTAGCTTTCGCTTGGGAAGTTACTTTTTTGTTAGCAGTTCTCAATCCATTATTTGAATCCCAATCCATCTTTTGCACTTCCACTGCACTGGTTAAAAACAGTATTAAGATCACTTGTCTTTAAATTAAGAATAAATATCTACGTGCGTCGCGTCGTGGTTCGGTCGGTTTCGCTTTTTACGCTTAACAACTTTCGTCGTTGGATTTATTTCATCTTTGGAATTACTTCGCCGTTATCATCGCTGGATTAACTTCGCCTGGGATAAATTCTTCGTTTGCTATCAATTATCAATACTTTCTGGAATAGTGTTGCCATCTCATTACATTTTCATTATATAGAGTTCAGTTCGCTGTTTTGTATATTTCTACTAATATTATAGTAATCAGAAATGATGCCAACGGAATTGACATCTGAGACAGTTGCGCTCTTCAACTAAGGGCAAAATAACTCGGATCAAAAACCTCGTTGAGGCCAAATCGGATAGTCTTTCTGCTACAGAACTGGAATGTCGGCTAGGAATATTGGAGTCTTATTTCAAACAAATCTTAGCGTGTCAAACTCAAATTGAACGTTTAGTACCAAATGATGTTTGTAGAGGTGAATTGGAAGACCTATGTTTCTACGAAAACTAAAATTCAATCGCTTTTAGGGCCCTGCAGACGCCATAGCTCCGTAGAAACGACATTAATTTGCAGTTCCTCATGTTGCAAATAATCATTTGCCGAATCTTAAATTACCCCGCTTTAATGGAAAGTATTCGGAGTATAAAAATTTTATAAATTCGTTTACAACGCTTGTGGATAATGAGCAAAACTTGAGTAAAATTGAAAAATTCAATCACCTTCTGACTTGTTTGAGTGACCAAGCCCTAAGTACGGTCAAAGCCTTTCAAGTTACAGAGGATAATTACCTTAAGGCATTAGCTCGACTTAAGGATCGGTACGATAACGATTGCCTTATATTTTTACAATATATTTCCGAACTTTTTGAACAACCTAAGGTTTCAAAATCTTCTGCGTCGGAACTTAGGGCACTTGTGGACAACACATCAGCTGTTTTTAATTCGCTTCAGTCTATTGGTTCGTTTGAAAATATTTGCAATGCTATAGTAATTTACATCGCCATGTCTAAGGTGGATCCCGAAACCCAATCCAAATGGGACGAACACCTCGATTATAAGAAGCTGCCTACTTGGAGTGATTGTTCCGAAGTTCTTAGCAGAAGGTGTCAATACCGAGAGGCTCGTGAAAGTAAGCAGTTGAAATCGCATAATGACCAACGGATCTCTAGCAAGCAAAGACCATCGTATTCTGGTTATCGTCCTCAATTGTCGTTAGCTGTTTCACAAAAGGGATGTTTGTTCTGTCGAGATATTGGTCACTCTATTACAGGTTGCTCAGGTTTTAATAAGCTGGCTGTTATGGAACGGTTTACAAATATTAAAAAGCTGGGATTATGTTTAAATTGTTTGGGCAAAGGTCATAGCGTGTCAAAACGTCCTTCATCGTATAGGTGCAAGTTTTGCAAGCAGCCGCACCACAGCCTTTTACATCGACCTAATCAAGCACAAAACACTCCCAGAGAACCTGTGGCTCTAAAACTGTGGCAGTGGTGCCAAGTTAAAAGGTGATGTTGGCTCAAAAATTAGTACTTTTTATCCTTAGCGTTGGTTTTCTGGCACTATCTCAGAGATGGCAACACCTAGGTGGGCGTTTTATATGGCGTTGAAAAGAGGAGAAATAGACGCTTCGTTTGAGGGGTAAATGACTCCTGTGGCTCTAAAACTGTGGCAGTGGTGCCAAGTTGAAAGGTGATGTTGGCTCAAAAATTAGTACTTTTTTCACTACCTAGCGTCGGTTTTCTGGCACTATTTCAGAGATGGCAACACCTAGGTGGGCGTAATATATGGCGTTGAAAAGAGGAGAAATAGACGCTTCATTTGAGGGGTAAATGACTCCTGTGGCTCTAAAACTGTGGCAGTGGTGCCAAGTTAAAAGGTGATGTTGGCTCAAAAATTAGTACTTTTTTCACTACCTAGCGTCGGTTTTCTGGCACTATTTCAGAGATGGCAACACCTAGGTGGGCGTTTTATATGGCGTTGAAAAGAGGAGAAATAGACGCTTCGTTTGAGGGGTAAACGACTCCCGTGGCTCTAAAACTGTGGCAGTGGTGCCAAGTTAAAAGGTGATGATGGCTCAAAAATGAGTACTTTTTATCCTACTTAGCGTTGGTTTTCTGGCACTATTTCAGAGATGGCAAAACCTAGGTGGGCGTTTTATATGGCGTTGAAAAGAGGAGAAATAGACGCTTCGTTTGAGGGGTAAACGACTCCTGTGGCTCTAAAACTGTGGCAGTGGTGCCAAGTTAAAAGGTGATGTTGGCTCAAAAATTAGTACTTTTTCACTACCTAGCGTCGGTTTTCTGGCACTATTTCTCTGATGGCAACACATAGGTGGGCGTTTTATATGGCGTTGAAAAGAGGAGAAATAGATGCTTCGTTTGAGGGGTAAACGACTCCTGTGGCTCTAAGACTGTGGCAGTGGTGCCAAGTTAAAGTGTGATGTTGGCTCAAAAAGTAGTACTTTTTATCCTACTTAGCGTTGGTTTTCTGGCACTATCTCAGAGATGGCAATACCTAGGTGGGCGTTTTATATGGCGTTGAAAAGAGGAGAAATAGACGCTTCGTTTGTGGGGTAAACGACTCCTGTGGCTCTAAAACTGTGGCAGTGGTGCCAAGTTAAAAGGTGATGTTGACTCAAAAATTAGTACTTTTTTCACTACCTAGCGTCGGTTTTCTGGCACTATTTCTCTGATGGCAACACCTAGGTGGGCGTTTTATATGGCGTTGAAAAGAGGAGAAATAGACGCTTCGTTTGAGGGGTAAACGACTCCCGTGGCTCTAAAACTGTGGCAGTGGTGCCAAGTTAAAAGGTGATGTTGGCTCAAAAATTAGTACTTTTTTCACTACCTAGCGTCGGTTTTCTGGCACTATTTCAGAGATGGCAACACCTAGGTGGGCGTTTTATATAGCGTTGAAAAGAGGAGAAATAGACGCTTCGTTTGAGGGGTAAACGACTCCCGTGGCTCTAAAACTGTGGCAGTGGTGCCAAGTTAAAAGGTGATGATGGCTCAAAAATGAGTACTTTTTTCACTACCTAGCGTCGGTTTTCTGGCACTATTTCTCTGATGGCAAAACCTAGGTGGGCGTTTTATATGGCGTTGAAAAGAGAAGAAATAGACGCTTCGTTTGAGGGGTAAACGACTCCTGTGGCTCTAAAACTGTGGCAGTGGTGCCAAGTTAAAAGGTGATGTTGGCTCAAAAATTAGTACTTTTTTCACTACCTAGCGTCGGTTTTCTGGCACTATTTCTCTGATGGCAACACATAGGTGGGCGTTTTATATGGCGTTGAAAAGAGGAGAAATAGACGCTTCGTTTGAGGGGTAAACGACTCCTGTGGCTCTAAAACTGTGGCAGTGGTGCCAAGTTAAAGTGTGATGTTGGCTCAAAAATTAGTACTTTTTATCCTAGTTAGCGTTGGTTTTCTGGCACTATCTCAGAGATGGCAACACCTAGGTGGGCGTTTTATATGGCGTTGAAAAGAGGAGAAATAGACGCTTCGTTTGACGGGTAAATGACTCCTGTGGCTCTAAAACTGTGGCAGTGGTGCCAAGTTAAAAGGCTGATGTTGGCTCAAAAATTAGTACGTTTTTCACTACCTAGCGTCGGTTTTCTGGCACTATTTCAGAGATGGCAACACCTAGGTGGGCGTTTTATATGGCGTTGAAAAGAGGAGAAATAGACGCTTCGTTTGAGGGGTAAACGACTCCTGTGGCTCTAAAACTGTGGCAGTGGTAACAAGTTAAAAGGTGATGTTGGCTCAAAAATTAGTACTTTTTTCACTACCTAGCGTCGGTTTTCTGGCACTATTTCAGAGATGCCAACACCTAGGTGGGCGTTTTATATGGCGTTGAAAAGAGGAGAAATAGACGCTTCGTTTGAGGGGTAAACGACTCCTGTGGCTCTAAAACTGTGGCAGTGGTGCCAAGTTAAAAGGTGATGTTGGCTCAAAAATTAGTACTTTTTTCACTACCTAGCGTCGGTTTTCTGGCACTATTTCAGAGATGGCAACACCTAGGTGGGCGTTTTATATGGCGTTGAAAAGAGGAGAAATAGACGCTTCGTTTGAGGGGTAAATGACTCCTGTGGCTCTAAAACTGTGGCAGTGGTGCCAAGTTAAAAGGTGATGATGGCTCAAAAATGAGTACTTTTTATCCTACTTAGCGTTGGTTTTCTGGCACTATTTCAGAGATGGCAAAACCTAGGTGGGCGTTTTATATGGCGTTGAAAAGAGGAGAAATAGACGCTTCGTTTGAGGGGTAAACGACTCCCCTGTGGCTCTAAAACTGTGGCAGTGGTGCCAAGTTAAAAGGTGATGTTGGCTCAAAAATTAGTACTTTTTTCACTACCTAGCGTCGGTTTTCTGGCACTATTTCTCTGATGGCAACACATAGGTGGGCGTTTTATATGGCGTTGAAAAGAGGAGAAATAGACGCTTCGTTTGAGGGGTAAACGACTCCTGTGGCTCTAAAACTGTGGCAGTGGTGCCAAGTTAAAGTGTGATGTTGGCTCAAAAAGTAGTACTTTTTATCCTACTTAGCGTTGGTTTTCTGGCACTATCTCAGAGATGGCAACACCTAGGTGGGCGTTTTATATGGCGTTGAAAAGAGGAGAAATAGACGCTTCGTTTGAGGGGTAAACGACTCCTGTGGCTCTAAAACTGTGGCAGTGGTGCCAAGTTAAAAGGTGATGTTGGCTCAAAAATTAGTACTTTTTTCACTACCTATCGTCGGTTTTCTGGCACTATTTCTCTGATGGCAACACCTAGGTGGGCGTTTTATATGGCGTTGAAAAGAGGAGAAATAGACGCTTCGTTTGAGGGGTAAACGACTTCTGTGGCTCTAAAACTGTGGCAGTGGTGCCAAGTTAAAAGGTGATGATGGCTCAAAAATGAGTACTTTTTATCCTACTTAGCGTTGGTTTTCTGGCACTATTTCAGAGATGGCAAAACCTAGGTGGGCGTTTTATATGGCGTTGAAAAGAGGAGAAATAGACGCTTCGTTTGAGGGATAAACGACTCCTGTGGCTCTAAAACTGTGGCAGTGGTGCCAAGTTAAAAGGTGATGTTGGCTCAAAAATTAGTACTTTTTTCACTACCTAGCGTCGGTTTTCTGGCACTATTTCTCTGATGGCAACACTTAGGTGGGCGTTTTATATGGCGTTGAAAAGAGGAGAAATAGACGCTTCGTTTGAGGGGTAAAATACTCCTGTGGCTCTAAAACTGTGGCAGTGGTGCCAAGTTAAAGTGTGATGTTGGCTCAAAAATTAGTACTTTTTATCCTACTTAGCGTTGGTTTTCTGGCACTATCTCAGAGATGGCAACACCTAGGTGGGCGTTTTATATGGCGTTGAAAAGAGGAGAAATAGACGCTTCGTTTGAGGGGTAAACGACTCCTGTGGCTCTAAAACTGTGGCAGTGGTGCCAAGTTAAAAGGTGATGTTGGCTCAAAAATTAGTACTTTTTTCACTACCTAGCGTCGGTTTTCTGGCACTATTTCAGAGATGGCAACACCTAGGTGGGCGTTTTATATGGCGTTGAAAAGAGGAGAAATAGACGCTTCGTTTGAGGGGTAAACGACTCCTGTGGCTCTAAAACTGTGGCAGTGGTGCCAAGTTGAAAGGTGATGTTGGCTCAAAAATTAGTACTTTTTTCACTACCTAGCGTCGGTTTTCTGGCACTATTTCAGAGATGGCAACACCTAGGTGGGCGTAATATATGGCGTTGAAAAGAGGAGAAATAGACGCTTCGTTTGAGGGGTAAATGACTCCTGTGGCTCTAAAACTGTGGCAGTGGTGCCAAGTTAAAAGGTGATGTTGGCTCAAAAATTAGTACTTTTTTCACTACCTAGCGTCGGTTTTCTGGCACTATTTCAGAGATGGCAACACCTAGGTGGGCGTTTTATATGGCGTTGAAAAGAGGAGAAATAGACGCTTCGTTTGAGGGGTAAACGACTCCCGTGGCTCTAAAACTGTGGCAGTGGTGCCAAGTTAAAAGGTGATGATGGCTCAAAAATGAGTACTTTTTATCCTACTTAGCGTTGGTTTTCTGGCACTATTTCAGAGATGGCAAAACCTAGGTGGGCGTTTTATATGGCGTTGAAAAGAGGAGAAATAGACGCTTCGTTTGAGGGGTAAACGACTCCTGTGGCTCTAAAACTGTGGCAGTGGTGCCAAGTTAAAAGGTGATGTTGGCTCAAAAATTAGTACTTTTTATCCTTAGCGTTGGTTTTCTGGCACTATCTCAGAGATGGCAACACCTAGGTGGGCGTTTTATATGGCGTTGAAAAGAGGAGAAATAGACGCTTCGTTTGAGGGGTAAATGACTCCTGTGGCTCTAAAACTGTGGCAGTGGTGCCAAGTTAAAAGGCTGATGTTGGCTCAAAATTTAGTACGTTTTTCACTACCTAGCGTCGGTTTTCTGGCACTATATCAGAGATGGCAACACCTAGGTGGGCGTTTTATATGGCGTTGAAAAGAGGAGAAATAGACGCTTCGTTTGAGGGGTAAACGACTCCTGTGGCTCTAAAACTGTGGCAGTGGTGCCAAGTTGAAAGGTGATGTTGGCTCAAAAATTAGTACTTTTTTCACTACCTAGCGTCGGTTTTCTGGCACTATTTCAGAGATGGCAACACCTAGGTGGGCGTAATATATGGCGTTGAAAAGAGGAGAAATAGACGCTTCGTTTGAGGGGTAAATGACTCCTGTGGCTCTAAAACTGTGGCAGTGGTGCCAAGTTAAAAGGTGATGTTGGCTCAAAAATTAGTACTTTTTTCACTACCTAGCGTCGGTTTTCTGGCACTATTTCAGAGATGGCAACACCTAGGTGGGCGTTTTATATGGCGTTGAAAAGAGGAGAAATAGACGCTTCGTTTGAGGGGTAAACGACTCCCGTGGCTCTAAAACTGTGGCAGTGGTGCCAAGTTAAAAGGTGATGATGGCTCAAAAATGAGTACTTTTTATCCTACTTAGCGTTGGTTTTCTGGCACTATTTCAGAGATGGCAAAACCTAGGTGGGCGTTTTATATGGCGTTGAAAAGAGGAGAAATAGACGCTTCGTTTGAGGGGTAAACGACTCCTGTGGCTCTAAAACTGTGGCAGTGGTGCCAAGTTAAAAGGTGATGTTGGCTCAAAAATTAGTACTTTTTCACTACCTAGCGTCGGTTTTCTGGCACTATTTCTCTGATGGCAACACATAGGTGGGCGTTTTATATGGCGTTGAAAAGAGGAGAAATAGATGCTTCGTTTGAGGGGTAAACGACTCCTGTGGCTCTAAAACTGTGGCAGTGGTGCCAAGTTAAAGTGTGATGTTGGCTCAAAAAGTAGTACTTTTTATCCTACTTAGCGTTGGTTTTCTGGCACTATCTCAGAGATGGCAATACCTAGGTGGGCGTTTTATATGGCGTTGAAAAGAGGAGAAATAGACGCTTCGTTTGTGGGGTAAACGACTCCTGTGGCTCTAAAACTGTGGCAGTGGTGCCAAGTTAAAAGGTGATGTTGACTCAAAAATTAGTACTTTTTTCACTACCTAGCGTCGGTTTTCTGGCACTATTTCTCTGATGGCAACACCTAGGTGGGCGTTTTATATGGCGTTGAAAAGAGGAGAAATAGACGCTTCGTTTGAGGGGTAAACGACTCCCGTGGCTCTAAAACTGTGGCAGTGGTGCCAAGTTAAAAGGTGATGTTGGCTCAAAAATTAGTACTTTTTTCACTACCTAGCGTCGGTTTTCTGGCACTATTTCAGAGATGGCAACACCTAGGTGGGCGTTTTATATAGCGTTGAAAAGAGGAGAAATAGACGCTTCGTTTGAGGGGTAAACGACTCCCGTGGCTCTAAAACTGTGGCAGTGGTGCCAAGTTAAAAGGTGATGATGGCTCAAAAATGAGTACTTTTTTCACTACCTAGCGTCGGTTTTCTGGCACTATTTCTCTGATGGCAAAACCTAGGTGGGCGTTTTATATGGCGTTGAAAAGAGAAGAAATAGACGCTTCGTTTGAGGGGTAAACGACTCCTGTGGCTCTAAAACTGTGGCAGTGGTGCCAAGTTAAAAGGTGATGTTGGCTCAAAAATTAGTACTTTTTTCACTACCTTGCGTCGGTTTTCTGGCACTATTTCTCTGATGGCAACACATAGGTGGGCGTTTTATATGGCGTTGAAAAGAGGAGAAATAGACGCTTCGTTTGAGGGGTAAACGACTCCTGTGGCTCTAAAACTGTGGCAGTGGTGCCAAGTTAAAGTGTGATGTTGGCTCAAAAATTAGTACTTTTTATCCTAGTTAGCGTTGGTTTTCTGGCACTATCTCAGAGATGGCAACACCTAGGTGGGCGTTTTATATGGCGTTGAAAAGAGGAGAAATAGACGCTTCGTTTGACGGGTAAATGACTCCTGTGGCTCTAAAACTGTGGCAGTGGTGCCAAGTTAAAAGGCTGATGTTGGCTCAAAAATTAGTACGTTTTTCACTACCTAGCGTCGGTTTTCTGGCACTATTTCAGAGATGGCAACACCTAGGTGGGCGTTTTATATGGCGTTGAAAAGAGGAGAAATAGACGCTTCGTTTGAGGGGTAAA